>CM026203.1:27106027-27558527 GCA_014839995.1 Xenentodon cancila | reverse complement strand
GAAATGTCTGAAACAGCTGACAACACCTTTCTATTCTGATCCCTGGAAGCAAAGATAATAGGGGGGATCGAAAGTTAATGGCAGGACTTAAAAAGTGACAAGAAAAGCACAAAATCACCTGGATAAGAGACAACTACGTTGGCACCGATTCAACCACTTTGCCCATCTTTTGCCTAATTATACATTTTATAAGCTCCATATGACACCAGTATGTTTCATTTGCCAACTAAAACACCATGAACAGAGATTAGACTGCACTAATGTGCTTTTAGCTTTTCAGTTGAAAAAAGAAATTGATTAAATTCTGGGAATCACAACAGTAAAGGGTACTTGGAAACCATCCAGTCAGAGGAAGCAAAAATCTGGAGCTGGAGATTATTGATGGGAAGTTGGCAAACTGTGACTGAAACCAAAAAACAAAAAAAAAAAAGAGCTTTTGTGCAAACTGCTTCAGTTATAGATAACGTTGTGACTGGTCCGACCATTTACCAGTGTGCAATGACTTGCTGAGCATAAGGGATGTGGTTTTAACCAAGGTTTCCGAGAAAATGGATGTCGGAAACTCCCAAAAGGAATGAGAAGTTAAAAGACGCAACAGCCGTGATGTTGCAGTAATTGTCAGTGAAGCTAAAGAGGAAGTAAGGCATTACACTAATTGGATCTAAATTAATTTCAATTTGTTATTCAACTCCACGTCATATCCACAAATACTGGGCAAGGTGCACAAAAATAGAACCATGTTAACATGCTCAGCGGTGGGTTAGATCAAACTGATTTAAACTTTGCAACACCCATATGGCACTGTGCTCTGTATGCCAAGAGTTAACTTGGGGAGTAACTGGTTATATAAAACCAGAAAGTTTCTGTTGTCATTGTTTTTGATCCACCTCTCTTTTCTGAATGGAAGCTGAGAAGTTGGACCGTTGTTATGGTGATTGTGGATCCAGTCCTGCCAGGGTGTCCGCAGAAACAGAGCGTAACCATAACAACAACGGAACTCTCCTCCAGAATGCTGCTGTGTTTTAGACCCTTGAGACACACAAGTGCCGGCATGCATACGCACACACATGCACCCACCAGATGATGGCTGACAAAAGATGGAGCCCACATCCAAACCAGAACTTAACGCGCGTACACAGAAGAAAGTTTCCCGTCACCCATGTAGCATAAATTAACATGACAAAACTTTACTATATGTGAAAACTACATTAAAATACTATATTTCCAACGCTGATAATCACAGGAGCTTAAATGAAGAGCGACAGAATAAAGGATGACAATTTCTCATCCACAGTTACTTTCTATGTTGTCCTATATTTAAAACATCCAAACAGGGACTACATTTGACTTGTTTTTGGAAGTAATATAACATTAGCTCATTTATCATTTTAGTGTTGATGCATGGCACAACGGTCGTTTAGTGGTTAGCACTGTTTCCTCACAGTAAGTAGGTTCCTGGTTTGATTCCCGGGCCCGGCGGGAGTCTTTCTGTGTGGAGTATGCATGTTCTCCTTGTGCTTGCGTGGGTTCCCTCCGGCTTCCTCCCACGGTCCACAAACATGCATGTTAGGTTGATTGGGCATTCTAAATTGCCTGTAGGTGTGAGTGTGTGCGTGGCTGTTTGTCTCGATATGTGGCCCTGTGATAGACTGTAATGAGGTCGGATAGGTTCACCCTTCAAAGGATAAAACGGGTAAAGAAAATGGATGGAATCCAGAGCAATATCATAAATGTACTGTTGTTTCAACTCCAACTGTAGGTCAAGTTTAAGTGGTCACTGGAAGTGTGTGTATTCTTGTTTTTGTTACCTCATTAGGACCTTGTCGATACCAGTGGTCTATATGGGGACTAAAGATCAGCTTAATGAGGATCAATCATGAGGTTCATTACTTACCCATACCCAGCTATGGTTGAGTTGGTTACAGTTAAGATGTGAATCAACGTGGAAGTTAGGGTTTGGCATGAAACCATAACCTGGGCTCACACATGCGCTCTGATCTGAGCTTTGGAGTTGCTCTTTTATCCTTTACCTTTAACATATTTGTCTATAAATGTCTTTACGATCTCCTCAACCATCCCTCCTTTGCTTTCTCTGGTTCATGTTGAGTGTGGTGAACACCATGATACTAAACAGCAGGGACCACTTTTCACCTTTTAAATAGTAAAATGATCTGACTACAAGACTAAAGACGCCTGTGACCCTAATTACAAGAGATCAGTTTAATATACTACTGTGCTCAAAATATTTTCAGCCTTTTCTAGGGGTACCAACTAGAAAGAACTAATGAAACTTGTCTTTGCCAATTTCATTAGTTTGATTTTATAAATGATTCCTTGAACCACAATCCAAAAGCAATGTTTAATTTTCATTACTCATGGTTCAGTAAATTATTATTTAACACTACTTTTGACAGTCTCAGTCAGTTCAATGATCAATTCCTTTCTTTAAAGATCAACAAATCTGTCCACACATGTCGGTTAAAGGAGGTACTTAGGTCCTGGTTGAGGATCGGTGTAGGAGTTGGAATCTGTTCACTGTAAGTTATTGCAATGTCCAAACAAGGATAGCTGTTTACTTGTCCCTTAAGCATGTTTTTTTTTTGTAAAAAGCAATTACCTTTTTGGGATCATTAATCCTTGAGGGAACTAGAATCTAGTCCTATTGAGTATAATTTCAGGTTGGGGTTTCTAAGTGTGCACTAAAATTAGGATGAGGCATAAACTGGTCATGGCTAAAATTAGGATTTGGGGGTTAAGCCTTACACAATAAATGGAAGTCATTGTTCTCATAAGGATAGCTGTTCATATGTCTGTGTGTTGGAAACAGCAGATTTTAAAAATTTCTAAGATTTCAGATGATAAGAAATAAAGACAGGAGGAGCTACAGATGGAAGCAACAGACTGAGATTCATAGGGAGAGGCAGAGAGGCAACATGAGACTGGCAGAGATGGAGATTAAAGTCTCAAGTCTAAAGACAATCTGAAATGGGAGTTAAAGAAAAACAAAAAACCCTCCACTGAGTCCGTGGTTGCTTTCTAATATCAAAGCTTTGGGCATGACACGCAGTCGAGTGGAGGACTCAACACGCAACGATGCTGTGAGTACACAGAGGATGTGTAGTGGAACTTCACTTCCACATCAACATCAGCAACTAAGAACACAGACGTACACAAACAAGGTAGGAACACATTTTTATGCAGATCTAAAAACAAATACACTAAACCAAGAAATTACAACACTCGCTGTCTTGATAATACACAGTGACACAAACATGCACATCGGTACCGACTACTTTGTTCAACAAGATCCTCTGTGATACTCCACTTGTATGTAAATGCCATCATGAGGAAAAGCAATTAAAGGGCACTGCCATCTAGCACTAAGGGGTATTAAGCTCTGAAGTACTGTTTCTCTTCACATAATCCTCTTGAGTTTTTTTTACTTGTGGATTGCTGCTCTACTTGCTCACTCTACTTATGTGTCAAAACTTTGTACAACAGGTTTATCTCAGTTTTGGCCCCACACAATCACCTGTCAGTGGTGAATGAGTGGAAAGGAGGCAGCAACATGAGACTGTACAGAGCAACATGCAGCAGCAGCAAGCTGCCATTAATGATGCACTTCTCGCCTACATCTAAAAACTCTGCAACATCCCTGTCGTGACTTAGTTACCAGTTTCACCAGAGTGAGAGGAAAACAAAGAGTGGAGGAGAAGACTGAATAAGGAATCCTCTACGTCCTCCAGTCCAGTGATTACATGGGTGTGTTTCAGCACCATAGACAGTTGCCAGCGATTCAAAATTTCTCTACTTAAACTCTTTAAGCCTTTACGTACATGCAGGATTCTTGTCCGATTCAGCAGTCAGTTGAATCCATTTGTGGCCATTTCACTCCTTAAATAAGAACCCTGTATTCTGATACGACTTCACTGAGAGTAAATTGTCAATCTGTTATAGTGGAGGGAATATTTTCTGCTTTCACTACAGATTCTGTAATCAGTGGTCTACGAGTGCAGTTTAACTGAATACATAATTCATGCGAGTATGTTTTGTTCGTATTTGGCCTGGGCACACTTGCATACATGTTCTCTGAATTCATCTCCTCCTGCACAGCCCACAGTGAAATTTGCCCACGCAACGAATAATGCATGAACATGCTCAGTCAGGCTTGCTTAACGTAGGCCTTTACAATAGTATCTAAATAAAGCCTGCAAATATGCAAAGAGTATCTAAAAGCATATATCAAACAGTTTGCAGGTTTGTTTGTTTTTTAACAATAGACGCAAAAAGAGGATAATTTGCCTAGTATGCCCCATAGCATCAAAAATAAAACAACTCACACGAAGTATTATAGAAAAGCATCAGAGAAGCAACATGAACATCTTTAGTTTAAAGCAACTTTAATCAAATTACAGAAAAAGGACTACATCTTTTTGTGGAGTTGTTTTTCCTGGTTTGAATGCCATGTTGCACTTTTATGGTTTTGTTTCACACCTGGTAAATCTTTAAAGGTTTCCTGCAGTTTCCTATGTTTTGCTGCTGCATACTGAGATCAGAGTAGTAAGAGCAGCGGTATAAACATTTACATAGATTATGTATCTAGAAAAAAACTAAAGCAATTTTGCTCAGCAAAACCAACCACACACATACCTTGTTTTAACAAGTCAGCTAGGTTATAATATAAATTATGACAACATAAACATACAAAAAAAGTAGTATTCAAATATTTGAGCATTTGAATGTTTGATGTGAACACAAGTGAATTTCTCCATTAGAGACAAGTTTTAAAATGCTGCCAGCTAAAGCTCATAGAAAGAAACCAACCAACAATTCAGAAGTAGGAGAATGGAGATCAGCGCATCTTCTAATCATAATATTTAATTTTCTAATTGCTTTAGTTGGCCACCTTTTCATTGCAACCTTTTGATGTTCCACTTAGCTGTTAAATGCTCTGTCACACTGCACACTTTTTTCTTTTAGTACTATTATTATTATGAGCATTTCATTTTATTTGTATTTTGTCAGGGTTAGAATTCTTTTCTAAGCATGTTTAAAAGCATTAGTTACACGTGACCTAAATCCCTACAAAAAGAGCTGTTTTTCTACAATATACTGAGATATTGCATCATGAAATACTAAACCTGCCAGTTTCCCTGAATGAAGACTGACCTGGATAGATTTTAGTGTCTGGGGAAACATGTGAGATCTCTTACCAATTAAGTGTTTTTTTCTCCTCGGAGAATAGCTTTTATTACAGAAGCTGCATGATTAAAGCTGTAAATGTGGGTCACTAAACACTAACAGCAGTGATATAAAGCCAAATGTCTCAACCTTCCTCAGTGATTCTTAAAGGTGACTATGATACAAAGTGACAGCAAAAGTGTAAAAATGTGTCTCGTCAGACATAAATAGAATATAATTGAATTGACAGATATATATTTTCTTACCTTTGTCATTTCAATAAACAACCAATCAAATTTCTTTCGATACTTACAAAAAATTTGACACTCTGCCCCGTTATGTACGATTTCACTAATTACCATCATAGGCTGTATAAAACCATGGACGAAGCATGAGTTCACATGACCCATTGGTTTCTAAAAATCTCTTTTAAAGCCTGTTTTTCTTTGTATGGAGCGACAGTGAAATCAAAAATGACAGTCGTATTGAACCGACCCTCAGTTAATACAAATGGCTCCTTAGAGTTGTCATGGATCTAAAAAAATGGTTCCATGAACATCGCTGTAAATACATTTATTTCTGCTCTAAAGTTGGACATTTTAACAAGAGTCAACGGAGACTGACTCACTTTTGCAGCCAGCCTCTAGTGGCCAGTCGAGGAACTGCAACCAATCTTAGTTCTGCATGAGCGTCAATGCAGAAGTTTATGAAGTTTTTGGGTTTTTTTTCGGTATTGCGCATAAACAAATTTGGTTAAATGAAAACAAACATAAGAGAGCTAAAAGAGTAGCATAAAATAAACTACGTCCTGATGCATGAGCTTAAGCAATCACAGTATTATGCTATTTTTATTTTTATTTTTTTCCATCCAGTTTTATGACTGCCATTAGGCCGCTAAGGGCGATTATTCAAAAAGTGAAACATGACAGCATGATGCGTCATGCTTCAAAGTTGTATGAAAACAACAGCAAGTTTGTGAATCATCACAGATATAAAGGATCGGGTCCAAGAGGGGAAAAAAAAAAAACATATCACAAAAGAAAGGTTTGTAAAATGTGTTTAAACATTTCAGACAGAGAAGAGCCCTGTAGCATCATATATAGGGTCTCCACAAATGAAAAAGACATAACAGTGACAGTTGACCAGGGGCAAAGGCAGCAAAATGAAATGACGGTCTAGGTTAAACAGGAAGGAGCAAAATCAGACAAAGAAACAAATAGATCCAGTCAGCGCTGGGTTTAGGAAGGGCATCATTTACACACCAGTTACTTTTTTCAGCGTGACCCCGTTTAAGCACTTTGTTCAATGGTGCATGCCTGGGGTGGGGACAAAAATGACTTGGCGCGCCTGTCATGGTGGGGCAGTGGTTGGCACAACGGCATCACCACCAAGAAGGTTCCAGGTTTGAATCTGCAGATTAGCTGGAGCCCAACCCTGAAGGACTTGGCATGTCTCCTGCCACAATCAAATGACCCTCATTTTATGAGATGAGCGAATACGGTTGCATTGATGACCTGGAAATCTGCGACAGGCGTTTTTAAAATCGCATTTAATCGTCATTTTCTTTATTATTGCACTGAACAAAGTAGGAATAACTAAATGTTTTTGTCACACATGTCATCGTCAAAGTCTTCGCCACTGGAAGGTTTCAAGTTTAGGCTGTGTCTAATGTTATTAGTCTTACATCTGTGTTTATTTTGTCTAGATGCTGGGGAAAATAAATTTATATTCAAATGAGTTCTGACAATCTGCTGGTTGTTATGAATTTAAAAAAAATGTGAAGGGTTCTGGCATAACAGCCAAGTTCAATTTCAGTTCATTTGCAGCTCTGAATGTTGTTGCGCTCAGCAACTTCTACAACAAACTTAATCAAACAGAACAGCAGTGGCTCGTTAATGTTTACCATTTTTAGCAGGAGCATTTCATAAAGAGCGGTTCAGGAATGTCTGTTCATTCGTTCATCTGTCCATCTGAGTTTGTTTAGTTTTATGTGCAAGTGTGAGAACGAAGTGCTGTGCGGTTTAGCCCCGGGGGAGGTGAAACTGCATTCAGGAGCCTCTATGGGCGCCACAAAGCTGCATTCATCCAGCTGAATAGCTGTTTTCTACAACCAGGCACTAGTCATCCCAACTCCATTGGAACGCCTCTATGAGTTACCACTCTCTCTGCCTTGGTATGCAAAGCCTTATCCTGCAAAAATCACAAATGGTTGGATTAACAAAGGCCACAGAACACGCTTGCATACAAACACTGACGGATACGTGACCCTGCACTTTCAATGGACGAGGTTGTTCAGGATTGTGTGATGCTTCATCCCTTTATTTAAACGGCGATTCATGATTTCCCTTCATCTGTCATTTATTATGTGTACTTCTTACTTGAATTAATGGCATTTTTAATAGCAGCAGATTAGATATGAAGCGAAACTTAATAAATGTTGAAGAAAACCCCAACCAACTCCAAAGAAGTCACCATGAAGATTAAGTAGAAAAGAAATCCTTACAGTCTTTGATGTATTTAATGAAAATCAGAGGTCAAGTTCAGAATGTCTTAAATATAATCCCTTAGTAGCAACTTAGTGGTTAAAGCAATTAACAAACAACAAACAGCTGGAGGTGCGGCGAGTCGTAAATAAGAGTCAAAATAAGCCCTTACTCTTCACCTGACTTCATTTATTAAACTGCTTTTGTTGCATTGATCTTAGGAAATATTGTGCAATCAGTAAAAGATTTAATCTTTTGTAGAAGTAAATCTGAAATATTTGGTTTTACCAAACTGTCCAAAACAAAACAAAAAATGTGTACATTTTTCATGTAGTAGCACTTGAGAGAACCACATTTCAAGATGTGTTAACATTGAGCCGTTTGTTCACGTTTGTCCAGTTAGAGGTTTGGACAAAGCAAACATCTTGATGGGTCTCGTCAGCCTCAACCGATGACACAATAGTGACATATTTATTCATGATATCAGCTGCCTGATGTAATAAAGTAATACTGTAAAAGTAATGAAATGGTGTGTAAAGACATTTGTGTACAGTGCTGTTCAAGAGTTTTTTCTTTAACAAAGCTTCTAAATAATTCTACCAGTTATTAATTAAGACCTGAAATCATGAAACTGTCCAGACTGTCTGACCAAGTCACCCTGAGACTTGCAGGGTTTGCAGACTGTACCTGACCAAAGACAACATACAGTTTAATATGTGTGTCTTCACAGTAAAAATAAATGAATCAGAAACATGCCAACTGACTGGCTGAGGATTGGAATCAGACGATTTTATCAATTTTATCTAATCAGCTCTGACCAGTAGCAGCCAAAACTGGAATAGATGCCTGCCATTGAGGGTTTTTTCTTATCCCAGTCAGAACACGCATGATAGTCACAGATCTGAAATGCTTCATCCATTCACCCATCCTCTGCTGATAACTGCTTCCTCTTATTCAGGGTCACCAAGGTCTGCTGGAGCCTATCCCAGCCATCCTTGGGCAGCTGGGACTTTCTTTGTATTTTTTTATGAGGATGGTAAGGTGCCATAAAATGCATCAGTTTAAAAGGTAACATTACTGAAACATTAAAAAGTCCAGATGTTGCAGACACCAGGAAGCTTCTTGTGAGAGTTTTTTTCTGAGTGAGTAAAGAAAAACAAAGAGCAATTTATACAAACTACTACTACTTTTTATTTTAAATCACGCTTTTTATTTTTTTTATTTTCTACAAGGTGTTTTAATATCTCTGCAAAGCACTTTCAATCACCTTGTTGCCTTGCCTTGCCTTGCCTTGCCTTGCCTTAGCAGATGATACAAAAAAGAAAATCAGAATTGTCAGGTCTGACATTCAGGAAAATTATTGGCAAAGAAAAGTAAAATCAATGAATCTCTCAAGTAAATTTGAAAAATAACTTGGTGAATAAAATTGCAGCCTTGATCACCCAGAGAGCCCAGGGATCCTCCCAGCCATGACTATTGATTAGAGTGAAGATGCGGTTTCTGTTTGTTGCGGTGATGTCTCTGGTTTGAATGAGCAGAATATTTTAGCAGCCAGGATCTAGAAACAGAAGCAGAAAGTAAAGCAGAAGAAACTGGAGGCACTTTTGAGCCACGTGATTGGACCAAAAATCAACGTTAACGAACAACTAATGAACTGAGAATTAGAATTATATATATATATATATATATATATATATATACACACATATACATACACACTAAACACAACTTCTCCTACTTAAATAGAGACTACCCTTGCGTTTTGAGCCTCAAAGCAAATGCCATAAATGGTCCTTGGTTTTTGACAGAATCAGAATACTGACATTGTTCTGTTTTGTTTTTTTCCACAGCGTCACGACGCCGACTGGAAGCAGTGATGTTTCTTCTGAGCTCTCAATGTTCACGCTGTTGCGCTGTCAGCTTATGGTGCCGGTGTCCTTGCATCTCCTGCCAGTAAGCGACACGAAACAGTCTAAAACATGCCGTAATTCTGATTTTGGTGCTAAAAGGATGTAAGTGGAATAAATCAAGAAGCTGTAGCTGAGTTCTAAGAGCTTCAAGGAAGGCCTCATTCAAATTCAGCAAATGTGTCCTTCCAATTAACAGAGTGCCAGAGTCATGATTCCCCACATTGACTTCCTGTCAGCAGAGTCTGTCTCCCTCCATTTTTTGCAGATACTGGTGTAGAGTTTTACTTAATCTGTGACTTCAAAAGAACACGCAGGACATTTTTGAAATTCTGACGCAATGTTTTGTTGGAATCTCCCAGTTTGGATAGTTTTTCACACCACGTTTCAACTGTATGTGTGGTCGGATCTGGTTATATAAAAATATAATCTAATAGTTTATGATATCGGTCCATTACATATTCACATTCTCACAGAGCAAGCAGTGAAGACTCTGTCATCATGAAATTATCTTCAGAGGTAATAAACTCAACTAAAGGTTTGAGAGCCACAACAACAGTGAAAGATCTGTATAGTCATTTAGTACACTGACTGTTTACATGGAAATATTCTTATGACCAAACACGCACGTTTTAATCCACTGAGTGGATGTGATAACAACAGCTATTAGCTCTATACTGAGTTTATTTTAAAAGGAAAAGAAGAGTGCACTGCAAAAACAGCTCCACTTGAAAAAACTTAATCAAAATTGTTTTATCTTAAGTAAAGAATTTCTCTGCCAATGGGGAAAGCAAATATTTTTGACTAGAATTCCTAAAACCAGCAAAAAATAATCTACAGTACTTTTCAAATATTCTTGAAACAAGGCTTTTCTACTTTCTAAGAAATTAGTTTTTGTAGTGTAGTGGCATGGAGGAATGAAGTTAGCAGTTTGTAATAAATAAAATAATCAAGTCTGCAACTATCCTGCACAGCCTTAAAGAAAAGAGACCAGGCAGAAGTCAGCCTACAAGTGTGTTGCAGCAACTGCTTTAAGGGATTATGGGCAGTAAGAGATGCAAGAGGGTGGCTAGAATGATATAGAGACTTGCAGAGAGATTAATTGAACTGAGGATTATTGGCCAAAAGCCTCCAGCTCTCATCTGAAAACTCTTAAATTCATATGCAGTTTTGGCTGCTAAATCACTGCCTTTAAATTTCTGACAATTCCCAGTTACCTGTGTTAACATTAGCGCAGCATCATGTTGCCTGTTGTGGCATTTTTCTCATTTTGCGATGGCTGAAAGTTTCTATCTTCTTTTATGCATCACATATTCACATACAGCCTGTTTTGCAACATATAGATGTTTGTTTTGTGCAACATTTATGATTGATAGCCCACTAAGTGACTGTCATGCCACAGCCTTTACTGAAAACACTGATGAAACCTGAAAATGCTGATGCAGAAGAGTCAGTAAGTACTTTATTACCTCAAATATATGTATACTTTACACGTAAAATCAGAACATATGTGTATGCATACTATGTAGATGAAATAGGTCACTATGTCTTGTACAGTCTACAGCATCAGCCTCATTATACAGCATTTGTGGAAAAATAAGATTACCTGTCATTTACAGCCTCCTAAATAATACTGTTTAAGTACTTTCCTGTGGAGAACTTACACTTTGCCTGAGATAGTACATTCTCTGTTGTGGTTTGTTCATTTATAAAAGGTAAGTTTGCGTTTATACGTTTTTAAGTTTTAATTTTTATCATTTCTAAGCTTCTTAATGAAAGAAATGAGTTTATAAAGTCAAAATTTGATTAGGTCAAAGTTTAAATCAATAATTTGAAATTATAGTTCGGTTTCTGATTTTTGTTTCCAGAAATATTCCTAATTGTATTTACAATTATTTCTAGAGAAGACATCTCTAGGTTTGGTTTTCTTTTTTAAGGGTGCCTGTCATCCTAGCTCAGCTACCCTCGTCAAAACATTTGGCAGTTCTCTAGGTTTGCTGGCTCAACTTGAATTTGGCCCATTTTTCCAACTACTAAACATTTATAGTTCTCTTAAAGAAAATGGGAGAGACTCTTGCATGTAGGGCCACCAAATTACTACAAACGGCCCTGCACGCAAGCTGGAAACACTATGAACAGATTACAGACAAACATACACCACTAGAGCGCTAAACTCAGCTTAAGAGACCAACATTAGAAATAGAGGTTTTCTGTTCATCATCTATTATGTCAGTCGTGATGCAGAGTCACCTGAACGCAACTGAGAATAAAGAATTGGCAAAAACATTAAACACAGTCTGCCGGACTGCACAGCATCACCCCCTCACCAGTCTCTCGGCAGTTCTGGCTCTTCCCCCGTTAAAATAAACCCCACACTGTCAAACATTAGCAGTGTTACTCACCAACACCGATTTTCTCGTCCTCCGTCGGCGTCCACATGATGTCCCGCTGCGCACAGAGCAAAAAATCCTCGACAAAGTAGAGTCACCCGATGCGTCGCTTCATGGAGATTCCGACCCAGAGAGGACAGCCGGGGGAGGAAAAGTTTACCTCTGGGTGATTTCAGGCAGATCACTAATATTCGAGCTTGGTGTTTTAAACAGTTAAATTGTTAATTTGATAAGCAAATGGTGAGGCGGGTTTGGGTGCACGCAAGGCGCAGCGTGTTCGTCCATCTCTGCTGGTTGACTGCGCTCTGCTGGGGCAAACCTCCGAGGAAATCCGATAAACAGACGTCACCGCAATTTCTACTAGGCTACTTCTACGGAGAGGGGACCGAGGTGAAGCCCAAGCATGAGCTGTCAGCGGGAAAGAAACGGGACGGAACTGCGCTCGTCTATAACGAGGGTGTTGTGAGAGTTGCACCAGTGCGCAGCACTACATACAGGGGAAAAATCCTGAAAATATATCTCATTTACTATCAAGTTTCTTCAACCCTGGTCTCCTGCAGGAATCTCTGAATCCGCGTCGTTGGCATGCACACATTTGTGAATTTCCAGTGCTAAACTTATCCTGAGCTGAAAAACAACACAACACAATAACCATACAATCCCGACTGTGTTTGGCGTCGTTGCGCGCAGTTGCGGTGCAGCCTGCGTCCATTAAGAGGATCAGGGGAGCGGAGCTCCTGCCTGGAGTGGGTTACGCGGTCAAGAGAGGCGGCTGAGTAATGTTTGTGAATGACCACCTGATCGTTGAGGGTGGCGTGACGCCACTTCGTTATGTGCGCGCACGTTAACGCACAAGTGGAAACGCAGAACACATAAACTAATGTTGGGTAATTTGCATGCATAACATTGCAGAAACACATCAGAACATGTTGAATATATGAAATAGCTATGTTAAGTAAATTATCCAGACCCACAACCTCATACACTGATGAAAGCATTTTGTCTCAACACTTCACTGCATCTCACCACACGGACACATTTACTGTCATGATGTGACTGAACGTGATTTTCAGCAGCCTCAACTGACACAAGCATGTTCAAGTGCAACTGCATGTTAGTTTTCAAAGAAATGCTTCCGGAAGACTTGTTGTCTGGTGGCACCTTGTGGCTGAACCTGAGGAACACACTGGTGTAAAATTATGAGTTCAAACCGGTTCGTGGATTCATGAGGTCAAAGTGGTCTCCGGGGGACCTCTGGTCTTCATAAAAGGACAGGAAATATTGAATATAATAAATATTTTCTGTTTGTTTACATGAGCTTGCTCTTTCTGGTGAAGACATTATCATATTACAGAGACACCAGATCAAGGACACCAATGACTAACAATAACCTGCATCTAACTTGGAGTTTAAGGGTTCAAAGTTTGTTTTCATATCTATCAGCACATTTCTTTGAAGAAAGTAGACATATCACTTGCTCTTTGTTTGGGAACATGTATTTTTTGTTTCTAAATGGACTACCTGCCCCAAAACTTAAAACAAAAAACAAAGAAAAACATGATTCTGTCACTTTTTTGCTGTAAATTATAAAAATATGTAATAATCTTCAGGGAGCGATTCAGACATGCAAAGTTCTGTTACGTGACTTCACAAACATCAGATTCTCTCCACACAAATTTCAAGTCATGGTGCATTCAATGTATTTATTTATTATTTTTATAGTATCAAACTTTTATATATATATATATATATATATAAATATATATAATGGAGGTGGTATAGAGGTCTCAGAAAATGTTTGTATAAAGTTTGAAACATCCGACATGACAGTTACCTTCAGCAGCTTCAATGAGAGCAGTGACAAGTTGGATGGAGGAGATTTTAATCATATTTAAGAGGAGCATAACTGAATACTAGAATGACAGTCTCAGTAAACATTTCAAAATAGTCCAAACATATTTACAGACACACAATCTGTTGTAAAACTGAAGGATTTTTGGCAATCAAATACATTTTTCCCCTCATACTTTGATCAGACATTAGTTCAAGTTGTAAATAGTTCGCACCAACATGGTGTAAAAATGGTCTTCCAGCCAATAGGATGCATTTATTCAGAAACCAGGATTTGTAATCTGTGTAGAAAAAGGAAATCTTCATGCAGCAGATGTGGCTGCGCTCTACAATTTGACACCATCTCAAATAACAAAATAAAATAAATAAAAACAAATGAAGCCTTGTGTGTTTGTGTTGCTGATTGTTTGACGCAGCTTTACAACAATTAAAAGAGCACAAATTTGGTCCAGCGTGTTTCTTAATTTATGACATTAATGTCATTTTATTGGCTCAGATGCTTATACTTAGTAATAACTTCTGGCTTTGTTGTTGACCCGTAAGGACGACTTTGTCTGTTTTCTTTGCCTGAGCGAGTGCCTGAAAGTAAATCAGTCAAATGAAAGCACATGTGAATGTTGTAAAAGACTAAATTAAGAAGTAAATTTGCTTAAAGTAAAACTGCACCAACACAAAAGTGGAAAACTACTACACCTGGAGTCTACTGAAACACATAGCTGGTGTGTTTGTGACCGAGTCAAACGACTTCAAAAAAGTTTCACATTTGAAACGCAGCGTTTGCTACAAATTTAAGATATTATAATTTTAACAAATGTCATATTTTTCTTTTCAAATGAAATTCGTCAGCTGCTACAAACCTCTACAGACCACTTGTGGCTCATATTTTCAGTGCTATATAAACTTTGTCATTAGTCTCATTCTTATTATTATAATTACTATTATATAACCATGGACCGCCACAGATGGATCAAGGCTTTTTCCAGATCTCTAAGTATTTGTTCTTATACACCCTTTGTCTTTAACACCAAGTTTAACAAAAAACTATTTTACTGACCTTATACTAACTTTTATGATGGCTCCACATATTTTCAAGTGTTTAAACTCAAATTCACAGTTAAGCAGATTCTCACTCATCTCACCAGCTCGACTTACGCCGCCTCAGGTGTCTGCTTGTTTCTTCCAGTATAACATCATATCTTTTAAATACAGGAGCTAAAAGCATAAAAAGGAAATCTCACATTTCTCTGAGATATATATAAAAAAAAAAAAAAAAAAAAAAAAGTTTATACACACCCACCTAAAAGTCATAATTAAATAAATTAAAGCGCCTACACACAAATAACTCAAAATTAAATTTCACACACGCGTAACCGTGATGTCTCAGATGCTTCTCTCTGTACAGTGAAATTCATGAACACATGCCAGTGCAACGTTCACAGACTGTCTGCAGAAGCAGGACAATAACAAAAGATATTTAAAAAATAATAAACTACAAAACAGCCATCTTCAAATTTGTAGTGACATCTGGTGGCGTAGTTACAAACTGCAACCAACTTCATGCCCAACAGGGAAACTGCAGTGGCCACAAAAAATGAGCTTCTCAAGAGTCAGAGTTGTTCACGTCGGTTTTGGACTACTGCAAGAACATGGTGGTACAGGTTCTTGTTCTAAGGCAAGAAGAACGCCACCATTCTCATTTTTAATCGATTTCAAACAAAGGACAATATCAATGGAGATGAATCTTCCTTTGTGCTACTAGATGAATATAAATTTGCCGCATTAGAAATTTAAGACAACGCAGAGAAGTGCGTTTGGATTTTTACGGATGCTTTTCTTGTTTTCACAGCAAACAGATTTAAATTGACTTTTTTTTTTTTAAACAAGGTCATTTTAATATTTGAAAGCAAAAGAAGAGAACTCCTTATCTGAAGTCTAGACTTCTGCTGTGTCGTTTGAAAGCACACATGGAGTCAATAAAATCATGACTTTGGCATCGAAGGAAGAGCGATTTATTGGATGCAAAAACACACCGATTGCGTTGTATGTGATTGAACGTGCATCCTTCTAAACGATCTTTAAACCTGGTAGTGGTTTATCTAAACTCAGACTCTTTGTTCTCCCAACGTGCTGGAAGGTTCCTCTCTCTTTTGCCGTCGTTGGACGAAACAGAAGTTCAAATATAAGTTAAGCGCACAAATATGTCCCACAGCAGAGGAGGATGCAGAAACCACCTCTATGAAGAGATTGTTTTGGATATACAAATATTTGCCAAAGTGAAATACTCTGTGGAACATAAATATAAGAAAAATGCAATTTTGAGTTATATGAGCATTAAATATGCTCAAGAACCTTATACCTTTAAGTTTTCTGGATCTGAGCACCGATGGTTTGTTTTTCAGTCAAATTGGGCCTTTTTTGTGCTTCCCCATTAATTACTTCTGTCAAGAGAATATTCGCCTCTAAGCTACAATCAAAGGTTTAAAGAAACTAAAAATGCATTTATGGAAGACTTTAAGCTGCTTCACTTTGAAAATAATTGATTCCTTAGAGAAAAAAGGAGATGGTGCATAATCCTGTGAATCAGACGTCCGTGTGTGTTCTTATGTCCACATCAAAAAGTGTTTTTGTTGCTAGTTTGAAAACTACAAAAACTGAAACAGAATGTCGTCTGAACAGAGCTTCATTTCTTCAATAAAAGCCATTTAAGGCTTCATACTTTCTTTACAAGTTTTATAAATACTCTTTATTGAGAAAAGGAAGTAGAAAAATCCATATCCTTTTTATTTCCTTTTTCCTTTTTTTTTTTTAATCTGAGCCCTGTGATACGTTCAGAGATGAGGAGTAACGCTCGCTTCCGCTACCCTCCGTGACGTTACCGTGAATATTGGAGACCTTCAGTCGACTCCACTGTTTAAACCAAAGACGTTGGTATAAGAAGGAAGAAAAAAAATTTTAAAAAGAAAAAGAAAATCTTCTCAAAAAAGTAGCACGGTCGCCAGGTCAGGAGAATCTTCTGCTGGAGATGGACCAGAAAACCTCAGAGTCATCGTCCTCATCAGATTCCTCTCTGAAGACTGCAGCATGACAGCACACAGACAGACACACGCTGCAGTTCAGATATTTCATTTTAAACCACACGCTGCACATTATTCTACCAAATCTGCTTGAAAAATTTACTCAGAAAGGTAGGTTTTGTTTTGTCATTATTAGGTTATATGATCATTGCTTTTCCTATCAACCTTTTTCTAATTAGTCTGCAAATGTGTCTCACACGTTGCCTCTGACCATTTTCAAAATTAATAGAATAAAACGTGAAACTGACAAACCAGCACAGTTACTTACATTCTAGGTTATCGGAGTTAAAGGTGTCGGATCCTTCACCGTTTGACTGATCCGAGTCTTCGGAGTCATTGTCATCGTCGTTACTGTTTTCGTCATCGCTGCCGCTGCCAAGAAGACTTGCAATCTAAGAGGAAAAAAAGGAAACAAAAAACAGAGAACAATCCACTCAACCGTCACTGATAAAAGAAAAACAAAACCACTGCACGTAATTTTAACTGCACTTCTGGAGTTAAGTCACGTAACATTTGGTTTCTGTATGTGGACTTGAGTGTTTTTGAATCAGTAAGACTGATCTGACGAGTCCTCGAGAACGTAGAAGAATAAAAAAAGCTGGACTCTTCCCCGTGTCAACGGCGTTGCTGAGCTCAAATGTTGGTTTTAGTAATTTTCCTTCATTTAGGTTTATTTTCAATTACAGATGTGAGGACAGAAAAAAAATTGTCAACACTCATTTTATATTAACAATTTACACTCTAAAAGGCGTAGTGCAGTTTCCTTGATTATTTGTTGGCCAGTTACGTACACGAGAATAAACATCAACTAGAAACAAGAAGCCGCGTGCAAAACGCTGATTCTGACTGCAAGTATCACTGATGTCACACAGTTTTCACATAACAGCCGGTTTTTTGTTGGGTTTTTTTTGCATAAAAATAAATATCGAGCCAACAAGCGAATAAAAAAAACATCCCTGGATGGGAAAAGATGAAACCATGGCCATAAAAATCAAACAGAGCAAAAGCTGCAGTCGCTGCAGCAGCTTTCTCTCATTGATCCGGCTCAGATGCCGCATCTAATTACCGTCAGAAAAACTACTGGGGATGAAAGTGTAAAATCCCTGTTATTTATTCATTTAATAAGGCAAATCCTCTGAACAGAGGAACCCTATGACGCCGCATGTATAATATTTGAATTTCTGAGACTTCTCTACCATCCCATAATCAAAAGAAACCCAAAAAAAAGTTTTATACAATTTAAAATAAAAATTTAAAATAAAACCAATTAAAAAAAGCACATAAAAACAACCCAATGTATTCGTAATGATACAAAAATGATTATTTAGAAACTATTATAGACAAAATTTGGAGTGTCTCTAATTGCAATACATAATAAAAATGTCAAATAATAAAATTTAGGATTTTCTGAGTTTTATTTTATATGTAAGGCATCTAGCCTCTGTTTACCTTTAAACATGTTTGAAAACAAGAAGATGGATGTGTGAGTGAATCATTCACCTCTTCATTTGTGGGAGAGGTGGCCCGGTCTTGGTTTTGTGCTTCGTCATTGACCAGCTCGTCCAGGAGTGGGTCTGTGTCGATGTCGTCGTTGTCGTCGTCGTCGTCATCCGTGTCTGACGAATCGTCATCATCCTGATCTTCTTCATCCTGGAAGAACACAACCCAAGTGTTGGTCACAATTACAGATAAACCTAAATTTCAACCCTTTTCAGAAAATAAACACCACTGCATTCTCCAGATTTGGAATAAACTCTCATTTAAGGTGCAGCATCAACAAATATATGAAAAACCAAGACTGAAAGACAAATAAAAGCAAAACATGTCAACACATTTCACCTGATCGTCGTCATCTCCTTCTTCTGCCAGTTTCTGTCGTCCCACTTCATACAGACGACACACCGTGTCCAAGCTCAACCCATCCTGGTTCTACAGTCAATGTGCAAAAATGTGCAGAAGTGCTCAGCGAGCTCATCAGAAATACATTTTGAGTGAATATCTGAAAACTGACGTTGAGCAGCTCAAAAAACGGCCTGGGATGCTCAAGGCGCTTACGACAACAGAAAGTTTTAGGAGAAAGCTGAGTTTTAGCAGATTGAAATCAAATGTCATATTATGCTGGTAACTTGGTCTATTTTCATAGAAGAGCGCTAGAGAAAATAGTTTATTTGCATTACAGACCTTCACCCGACTTTTCAGGTTAATTTAGGAGGTTCGATTTAGCTCAAAGATGACATAAACTGATGAGATGGAAGTGAAAATCCAAAGAGTACCTCTATAACAGCCAGGTAGCAATCCTTGGTGTCAGTACACAGATCAAAGATGTTCCTCTTTACATCCACTGTGGCTGAAAGACAAGAAAAGCTGATAGATTTAAAAACTGCTGTAAACCTATACATCTAAACAGAAGAAACATGGCAATGTGAGAAGTCCCAAACCAACGTTATTAACAGAAATTAAAAATAAAAAAAAATCGGATGGGCTACTTTGCAGTTATTTTTTTCCATATTCATTCATTCATTCATTCATTCATATGAATAAAAGTGTTCACCAATAGGCTTGTAGTTTGTGGCATCAAAGGTTCTGAAGGAAGACCCAAAGGGACTCTTCATCTGCTGGTCCATAGCATCATCCTCATCATCAGGTTGCAGCATCGCTGCACAAAAGAGACGAAGACGACTGTGACATGCAGCCCAGGTAAACAGGAATAAGTGAAGCACGCAGGTCCATACCTCCATACATGATGGTGCCATTGCTGTTGAAAACCACCCGGCACTGGTCCAGAGCAGGGACGGTGTGCAGGAGGTGGAAGGTCCTCAGGTCCCACTGACAACTACGGTGAAGGCTAATGACTACAGGAAACCATGAGGTGGTGCAACTGCACTAACTTGTAAACTTTTAGCACATGAAAATCAAACTTGTTCCCTTCTTTTGTTTCTTCGTATTATCTTAGAAAAACGAGCAGCGTTTTGAAATGAGCGGGTTCAGAGGATACAATCTCCGTATTGACGATGACCTCCAGGCTGTTGGGATGGAAAACCCCGCTGATGTTCATGTTGAATTTGTCGAACTTGTGGATGGCCCGTGATGCCCGCACGTCCCACAGCACCCCGTCGTTCAGCACCAGGTCGTCGGTGGGGTTGAACGTGGCGCAGTTCCTCTTGTAGTTGTTGGCCAGGGCGGGGTCGTTTAGGGTCAGAGTCTTCTGACCCGTGTGGATGTCGTATATCTACAACACGAGCAAATAGGAGATTTTCAGCAATCAAGAGCTTACTTCAGGCCTTTTGGAGATAAATGTTTAGGAGACTCCCTTCTCATCATTTTGTCTCTGTCAATATCAATAAACAAATAAGACAATTCAAATTTGTTACAAAAAAAACTGTTGTTGTTTACACTTCTGATAAGATGTGTATATTTTCTAGTTGCAGAATTGAATAAAGTGATTTAAAAGTGCAGTTGGAGCATGAAGATGACAACAGATTAATAGATAAAAGATGAGAAAGGTCGAGTTGCTTTGTGTCACCTACATGTGCGACTTGATCTTTGGTGCCGATGACTCTGTCTTGAGAGAGTTTACTGAACTCCACGTAGTGATCATCGGAGAAAGAGTTCCTTGTGACAAAGGAAGCAGACATCAGATTTGTAAACTGTGGCATCAAATTAAAAATTAAAAATTAAAAACAGTCATGGGTGACAGATTTACTTCATGCTAAAAACGCCATCCACACTCCAGAGCGCCGACAGCGGGACGCTCCACGAAGCAGAGGTGAGCAGCAGCTTCCCGTCCTGAGAAACATATAAGATTTTATATTTAAACAAGATATCTATGCAAATTAATAAAAGGTCATTCATGGGGACTTGGTGAGTTATATTAATAAAAGCAATAAGATTTATCCTCTCAAATTATTTAATTACATGTTTGCTGTTTCCTCAAAGCCCACAAAATTCTTTTAAAAAGATTTAGCCGACACTAAATATAGTTCTCCCTTTTTCTACACCATCTGACTTTGTGCCACTTTATCAAATTAACTTAAACACTTTTAATCTTTTTGACAATTAGTGTTATAGTAACGACATTTTGACATTCTGCAGGAACAAAACGGTTTCTCCCATGGACCCATGTCTGTGTATATGACGTTTGGTGTGTGTGTGCGTGCGTGTGTGCGTGCATGTGCGCGTGCGTGCGTGTGTGCATGTGCGCGTTAGGCTACCCTGGAGGGCTCCAGGTGTGTGATGGCTGACGTGTGACAGGTGTAGTTAGCCTCCTCTTCTCCAGAAAAGACGTTGTAGAATTTGAGGTGACCGGAGCAGGTTCCAAGCATCAGGAAACGCTCCCGGGCGGAGAAGGCACAACAAGTGAAACCGCTTTCATCTCCGTCGCCCTCGTGGAAGACCGACATCGGGCGAAACCTTAACACAGGAAGAAAATTTAAAAAAAAAAAAAAAGTAGAAGCAACCACGCTGGACATCGGACATCGTCTCCTACCTGCTGAATATCAGATGTCTATCAAGACATCCTCGGTCCACGCCCCCGTATTTCGGGTATAAGATCCTGCTCCCGAGGCGGGCAGTGAAATTGGGCGACGCCTGCCGCCTCTGTTTTGGCTCTGGGCAGCGGTGGGGGGTGAAGAGGGAAAAAGGCGGGCAGGTGGTGACAGGATTGGGGCAGCGGGCGTGCTGCTCCCTCAGGTACTCTGTGATGATGCTGTCCAGGGTTGGAGGGGAGGGAAGGTGGCGCTCCAGCTGCTTCTTCATGGCTGGAGTCTGACCAAGAAAAATGAGAAAAAAAAAAAATGAGACAGCCATCAATTTAGTGGGTTTTAGCTATAAGCAAAAGCATTTTTGTAACCAAACTACAGTGCTGGATGAAATCTTTAACAGTGACTAGAACTCATAATGTTAAAAATTCGACACTTGCCAACGCGCAGCCGTAACATACATGACATTTAGTATCCTCTCTGACCTTGCAGGCTTGTATTCACCTGCTCTTGCACAGATTGCACAGACACACTGTGGACCGAAGTGAAAGAAAACACGAGATGTGGTTTTGCAACATTTTCCAGGTTGAAGAGCATCAATAACTCTTCAATTTGAGGTTCTGAGATTTTCTTTTTCTTACGGCGGTGCACTGCAAAATCTGAAAGTCAGCCTCTGATAAATCTGTTCTTTAGGATCCAGAGGTCACCCACTCACTCCTGACTGTTTAACACTGACTGAAAAAAAGGCCTCTAAATTCAAATTCCTTTAACAAAAAAAAATAAACAAATAAAACCTACATAGATGAAACAAAAAAATCATTACATTGCTGGAGTTTTGGAAATAAGTGAGTGCATTTGGTGTGATAAATGACTGACCTGTATGAAAGCCCCGTGGTCAGACTTCTGCTTGAGTGTGCGAGGTTTCTTCCCTGAGCTGTAGTTGACCGCTGGACGCTCCCTTGTAAACAAAATCCGGCCAACAAGATGTGAGCCCTGGCTGTGAGGTGCAGGATGAGGATGAGGAGAAGTCAGGAGAGGAGAGGTAGATGCAGAGGACGACGGATGAGCAATGGCCGGTGATCGAGAAGAAGAGGGTGTCGCAGAAGCTGCAGCAACTGAGGAGATGGGAGACGCTCCGACGTGACTGGCGATACGAGCAGCGACCCCGCCAACTAACCGACAAGTCCTAGGAACTCCTGAAGCCGAAGAGGGAGGAGTGGCACAGGAGCCGGAAGAGTTGGGGCAGAGGGACATCGCGGGTAAATTTGCCTCCTTAACCAGCATGTTTGCTGTGTCATGGAGGCCTTTGGCCGCAAGGTGGTTCCTGATGAGCACGAGGAGTTCCCGCTCAGGAAAAGTGATGCGCGACTGGGCAACTACATTGGCTTTCTGCAGACGAGCCAGCGAGACGTCGGTGCCCATGAGGAGAGGCTTGCCGGACACTCGCTCCGTCAGGTCGGCCGCGTAGCGGCAGAAGCGGACATGTTCGCTTCGTTTGTCCTGGAGCACTGGTTCCTTCATCAGCTGCAGAGTTCGAAGAACGAGAGAACAAGTCATTATCTCAGTAAATGTCACATTACTTTAACTTGAAGAGACAGAAGATGCTACAAATAACAAATAAAAAAAATAAACACACAGAGAAACAAACCTAAGTAAAATATTACAGGAGCATCAACACAATGTCTCAAAATCAGGTGTAAGAAGTCTTGTCAGTTTTTTATGTTTTGTAGAAAAACATTTACGCAATGCTATAAAAATGTAAATGCAGTCAAAACCAAATGTGGTTTGTGGCTATACGATAAAATATGTCTATGTTTTTATAAACAGTATTTATGTCCTGATACAGCAAAAACACAAAAACAGCCAACTGTCAGTCTGGAGAACCTGATCAACTTAGTCAACAAATATACATTCGTATAATTTGTACATTTTTGTAAGCACCAAAAAAAAAAAAAAAAAAAAAAAAAAAAAGAAAAGAAATTTAAATTAAAAAAGGCCTTATATAATTGGTTAAAGTCTACGTTAATGGTAGTTTTGATGCATTGATTGGACCAGAAGTTCTGGGAGCTCAGAAGATGCTGGTTTGATGATAAAACGTCATCAAACAGTGAGAAGTGATCAGATAACTGCACCAGGAATGACCAGGAATTAATAAATGTCCAAGTGCAGAAACTTACATAAATATCTAATTGAGAGGAAAAGTAACAGTGAAGGAAAACCTATATGCACACAAATCCTTAAACGCATAAAATATTGATATTTAAGGCCATTTAACTACAGAAGACAAAGTTTTATTACACATTCTTGCATTTTAAGAGACAAAGTGGGAGTTTCAACAGCTTCACCATCTATCAGGGCTTCAACTGATCTTCCAAGGACCTACAGGCTTCTTCTGTTTACGGCAAAGAAATGTTTCCTCTAGGAATAACACACAAGCATATTTTTGCCAGTTAGTGCCTTTAACTGTCAAGTATTTCATTTCCCATGTCTTGCCAAGAGCTCATCTCTGCCAGACAAAGCAGGATGAAGAGTGCTTTGAGCAAACCTCTGATTTCTCCCGACTCAGGACAGAAACCTGACCGCAGTGTTTGGAGACAACATCCACAATGACTACATCCATTTAAAAAGACATCTGAGAACTCAAGGCTCCTGTGCAAATCTTCAGAATGAACTGAGATGCCGGTATAATGTTGAATAATTTTACTCTTTGGAAGTCAAACTGAACCTGTTGTGCTCACCTGCTGAATGTGGCCGCTGGCAAACAGCGGCAGCTTGCTAATGATCTGTCTGATTGCAGAGCTGCGGGAGAGTCCAACCAGAGCCTTGCAGGCCAGAGCCCGGATCAGGTCTGCATCTGTGATGGGCATCTTCACCGACAGCAGCGACAGAAGCACCTGGACCAGACGAGACATTCACGAGCGTATGACGTCTCCAAAAATTAAAAAAAAAACAAAAAAAACCAACAGGTTTTTGTTTGACTGTACAAATGTATTTTTCACAACTCACCTTGATACCGTTATTGTTCTGCACAAGTTGCCACATGTGAGCCAGAACCCTGTTGTGGGTGATGGGCGGCTGTTGAGGGTGGATGGGGGGCCGGAGGGGGGCAACAGCAAAAGCTCCCACAGTGCTCAGGCTCTGTTCTGGAGCGCACACACAGTTTGTTATCACCTGGGCAAAGAAAAAAAAAAGATGTTGTATGCAGTCACAAAGCCAACACGGACAGCATCTGAATGTGCACAAAGCTCCTACTCAAGTTATTTTATCAGCTTCGTATATTAAATTAGTTCTTTCTGAGTAAATAGTTATCACATTAAAAAAAAAAAAAAAAAAAAAAAAACAGGAATCCCCCGTACTAAGGACTTGATTTAAAATGCAGTAAAAAAAAGGAAAAGCTTCTTCACCAAACACCACCAGCACAGCAATCGTACCGGATTCAAGACAACCAAGAATTAAAAGCCAATTCTGACTTATCAGTAGCATTCATCGTTTTATTAAGCCGCACGTGCCATAAATTAAAAGAAACAGTTTCAAAATAAAACCAGATGATGTCAGTAAAGGCAAAGTCAGAGGATGAGTGCACTGGCTCGAATGGTACATAAACGTCACTGGTGGTGCTGGTGTAAACACGTGAACGGATTGATCCGTTCAGAACAGTATGTTATTCCTTATCAGATGAGGTTTTTGAATCTAGGAGTGAAGCTGTGTTTTAAAAAATTAAAAAAAATCCCACAGGAACCATCTGCTTACTTGCAGCGCCGACTTCTGGATCTCAGCGTCATTTGGAAACACCTCGCCCTCAGCGACGCCCAAAATGATGCTCATACCTGCAGAGACCAAAGACAAAGACTGAAATTCTGCTCACAAAAAAAAAGAAAGAAAGAAAATAAAAGAGTTGTACCAACCCACTGTGGAGACGGGCGACCTGTTTTCATCCAAGACTTCAACAGTGTCCGCCAGCACCAACTGGACTTTGGGAACCACCGTCAGGATGGCCAGGAGGTCCAAAACGTAACGCACTGTGTCGCTCCTGGACGGACAAACACAAGATGAACAGAAAGAAAGATGGAAGAGCATGTCACATTTAGATCAACAGTGTGATAAGGAGTCGATATTAACCACAAACAAGAAAAAAGAAACAAACTACAAAAGCATTACTTTTCGAGTCAGTTCACATCATCGTTATTTGTACAAACGGCGGTCGGCGAGTCCGGTTACCTTCCATAGTAGGTTCTCCAGTCACATGCGGAAGATATGAGCTGCAGCATTAAAGGGACACAGGACAACTTGTAGAAGACTTCGACTGGCTCCCAGTGGAACTGAGGAGGTCCACACTCGATGAGGAACTCCATCATCTCGATGATCTGCTCTCTGGTGTATGTGTAGGCCTGGAAACAAGGATCCACACATACGCAGGCTTATTCGTGAAACTTTGGTGTTTTATAAAGCGCAGCTCAGCAATTTACCACCAAAATTCAAAAACAGCTGCAACTACACGTGTACCTTGCAGAAAGTCTGCTGAGGAATGACGGCGCCGCTGTCCGATGAATGCAGGGACTGTTTGACTTGTTCAGTCTTCACTGCAAGGTGAGCCTCAAAGTACCTTCACAAAGTAAGTGGTGATGTGGTTAATCACAGGTGCATTTAAACTTGTAAGTAGATATAGGTGCTCTTACATGCAATACTGCAAAATAAAGCTGCAGGCACAGTAAGCAGACACAGTTACAGGAGAAAAGAATCAATCAGCATCAGCATCAGCATCAAGGAAAAACTAAAACCAGCATCTAAAAATATGAACACTGCTAAAATATCTATTGTCTTAATCTCTTTGACATGTATAAGCTGAACTGCACATGTCTGCAGTATTAATTTTGTCACACCTGCGCAGTGCCATGCAGGTATGTTTGGCAGTCTGTCGACTGGAGAAGACCTGGTCGTCACTCATTAAGGACACCTCATTCTCCACGTTGAGGATCTCCAAAGTACTGATCTACAAGAGCGGAGGAAGACTTGTCAAATGTTTTATACTGGTACTTTTGCAGCAAATGCTGGGGTTAATAAATCTCTCAACAAACAAATTATTTAGATTTTTAACTCTGTTTTTGTAAAAGAAAGAAAAAAAAAAAAAAAATCAAGAAAAGAAAGTAAGAAAGTAAGAAGAGATGGACGGTTTGCTACTGACCAGATTCACAAGCCTCCGCAGGCCGTCTTGGTGGTCGAAAAGCTGCAAAACTGCCCTAAATGAAAAGGAAATGGAGAAAAACATAGTGGCATGGCAAACGCCTGAAGCGTGGGACGACTCCAACAACCACAGGGCGTAGGACACCATGTCTGACAGCACGCCGTTTGGCAGCATGCACACCTAAAAACACAGACACGAGGAGCAGCATGGTAAGTCTGATTATCGTCACTCCACTTACGTTTGGGATTTTACGTTTCAGCACACGAGTCAGTTTGGATCAAATCAAAACATGAATACAGTTTTATCAACTAAGGCTGTGAACCGCCACTAAGAGTTGTACATGAATGTTCGTGCATATCAAAGTTACCCTCTCCATAGCGTCTTGATTGTAGGCCAGGTAGTACAGACAGAGAGACACTCCTGTCGCTGCCATAGAAGGCCTCGGTATCTCCAGAAGCTTCTGGACTCCTCCGTGATTAATGAAGTCTGCAGCAAATTTCTTATGAAGGAGCAGCGAAGCCAGATACTGAAGAGAAAAGAAAAGACTTTAAGTTTACTCCTATACCTTTTGCAGGTGCAAATATCATGAGGTAGGGTGAAGTATCACAGCAGGTATATGATGATTACTGCTTGATTTTAAATATCTGGTATACGGAGGAATTCATGGATGAGTTAATGACACAAAAGTCCCCAGGTTCTGTGACTGTAAATAAAATCCATTAAATAAGTAAAATATGAGAAATAAGGTAAATCATGCAAATACTTCTGATGGCATCACATTATACCCATGATTTTTTATTTAATTAAGCAATTATTAAGCAAACAAATCATTTAGTAGGTTATAAGTACTGTGCATAAACAAATGCCAGCAAACCTTAAAGGAGCCTCAGCTCATAATGATGAGAGAGACTGATATCGTCATTTGGAAGATGATGACTTCAATTTATTGCTGCTAAAAATTGTTCCATTGAAGCTATTGAATTATCGGCTGTACTTTCTTCATTAAACAAAAACAACGGAGTGTCATGTGACACTGTGAGCCACATGAAATACTACACTGTTTCAACCTAATTCAGAGTTTTATCCTTTTTTTTTTTTTTTTTTTTTAAATGACCTTGGAAAGGAAGAAAGGTGTGAACGAGTATAAAAACATAGATCTTAGTAAAACCGTTAATGAACTTGGACGGTGTGGCTTTAGAATAAAACAGATTTTAACCTTCTTAAATTTAACCAAAGACTTATTTTGGCCTACACATGTTTTCCTCATGTCAGATTCACATTAAACATGCAAACTGATGTACAGTTATGTTATGTAAAAGGTGACGCTTGACTTCATGGCGTTCGGAAGAGCCCAGCCCACAAAGGATGAGATTATCTTTTACAAACAGACGCCTCCCTCTGCAGGGAGGGACGGGTGGCTGATCAAGACTGATCTCTGGCCTGGTCGCCTGAAGGCTGCCTGTAATTACATCCAGTTTAATATAAAAGATGAACATAATCACTTTCAGTCCAAAATGAAGCCAATGTGATAGGATTTACAAGTACAAAACCACTCACACCATCTAACGAGAAAACATCAAGCTCACTAATTAATCACTCACCTGCCTTACCAAAGACAGGGTTACATCCTGGACCCTGGACAGGTTCACTAGCCATTTACACAACTTATTTTCTTCCATTTGTTAAGTTGTTGATTTATTTTCAGGTATCTGTTGGCTGACGCCTCAGGTTACCGTAGTAACTTCACTTACTCATGCTTGTGCTCGTCAAGCACCCATGAATACGATGCAGAGTGGGGTATCACAACAAACATCCTCAGATTAGATCCAAAGCTTCGTTCTTACCAGGAGGGCATCATAGGTGAGCTGGACATTCTTGGTCTGTCTGAAGTCTATGTAGTTCATCAGCAACGAGCGGGTGTCGTGTTTCATGAAGACGGCGAGAAGCTGAAGAAAAAAAAAGAGACACCAAATCGAAGTGTACGTGAAAAGGACAATATTTGAAAAGAATCGCAGCTCTAGTTCCTGTGAGCAACTTACTTTTTTACACCTGATTCTAGAGTGTGATGAAGAAAGATTGTACAAGTTGTGTAAACGAAACGAAATGTGTACAATGATGGGAATTAAGTCTGCTCTGGTTGCAGTTACAAAGGACAAGATATTATCTGACCATGATGACCTTTCACCTCAGCTGCAGCCGACATTACCAACTTCTGACGTAACACATCCGTATTTTAACGTGTCACGGTCATGTTTCTGATGCATCTTGTACAATGTAGGTGGCAGATTTTACAACAAGTAGCAGTAGGGCAGGAAGCTGTTTGAGATCCCAGTGACAGATGGAGACCCTCACCTCCTGATAGTCTCCGAGCGGCGTCAGATACTGCAGGATGAGCCTCTGCTCCATCGCTGTGCTCAGCGGTGAGAGACAGTAATCAGAGCCGATCACCATTGAGCTCACTTCAGACCACGATGAGCTGCCGACTGGATCTTCGCTGGAACCAGCCCTCTCCACTCCATCCTCCATCCTGCAGGTGGAGGTGGTAAAGTTGAGCTTCTGCTTGGCTTTCCTCCCGTTCTCGTTTATGGCCGGTCTCTTCCCTCCGACTTCTCTCCGAGTGTCCTCCATCTCCTTGGAGGCGGGATCTGGATGCGGTTGTGTGGAGCTGCTGCTACAGCCTCCATTTTTGTTGTCTGGACAAAGCAGGGACGGAGGTTTGGTCTTTGATTCAGACCGGTTGCTCTCTCCATCTCGTTCTTTAGTCTCCGTCTCCACACCTTCCAAACTTGTCTTGTGTTGCTGGTTTGCTACGACGCTTGAGGTTTGGGCGGCTTCATCCTGAGAGTCTTGAGGTAGATTCTGGTGGGTCTGGGTGGGACTAAAGTGACTTGTAACCTCTGCGGTTTGCAGCTCACGCAGACGCTGAATCATGACTGGTACCTGGATGTCCAGAGAAAAAAGCAAAGTCATTGGGAACATAAGGAAGAGCTTTTAATAATAATAATTAGTTGTTATATTTGACAATGAAACTGCTGATACAAAGTGAACCACATTATCCAGCAATTAAATAAATCAGGTCTTACAAAAGGTCTGAAAGATGCAACTGGTATTTATGCAATTTAGAAAAGAAAAAAACCTTTTTACTAACTTTAAATATTTCGCTTCCGCATAAATTCATTACATTTCACTAAGCGTTTATCAGTCCTAATGAATGAAACAGATTAACAGACTTTTAACTGCTCATATCTTTGGATGCATGTCAGCATCTTTCTTTGCAGTGGATATAAACCTAAAAAACATAAAGACCAACGTAAAAAGATAACGTGTATGTACTTGAACACCAATTCTGTTTTGAAAGCTCATCATCCAGCCTGCAACCAAAGTCTTTCACGCCACTGATGAACTTTAAACTAATATGTGCAGACGTTTAAAGGTCTTCTCACATTAACTGAGGATGTGTGTGCGACCCACCAGCCGAGCGTTCTCCTCTATGTAGTTGGCCGCCACTTCTTGGTTGCTCATGGCTCTGGCCAGAAGGCCTGTGGCGTAGACGGACAGCGGGCGCTCAGCCTCACGGGCCCAGCTGAACAATTTTTCTACTAAGCCTTCCTGTAACACACAAAAAAACCAGACTTATTCACCGGTGCCCAGGACTGGACCGCTGTAGTGAAGTTCTTCTTTGACAAAGCCGTCCTGATACAGATCCTCTTCCACCAGGTTCCCGCTACAGCCGTGAACATTCGATTTATTGCTTTTGAAAGTTTTTACATGCTTACCAAGTAAAACAAATCAGTATTCCTTTTAAAAAGAAAGAAAGATGGACTCTCCATGTCACAAATGTGCATTTTTACATTTTAAATCATTATTTGTTTTAACAATTTTTACACCAGAAGTGTATACATGCTGCTTTTCTTTGTCTGCAATGTGGTTAAAATTGCTTAAATGAGGCAACTGACTTCTAGCCCACATGCAGTTAAAACACTTTCAGGGATGATCACCAATTACACACTCAAGCCTGTGGTTTATCTTTTACCTTTTCTTCAAAGACAACAGCAGTGTCCAGACCTGGCATGATGTTCTGAAGGAGGCGACAGGCGGCTGTGTTGAGGCTGACCTCTCGACTGGTCATTATATACGTGTCCAAAAGCTGCAAAACATGCCATAAAAACAACAGTGAAGGCACCTCTTCTTCAACTATAACTTCCTTTACTCAGAGTCATTATAAATATTTTTAATCCTTAGATAATGCTAGATTGGTTTAATGTCATACTTTCTTATTTACTATCATGTTTTATAAATCTGAGGTTAAACCAGGAAGGTTATCAGTTTCTTTGAGATGCATAAATGTTATCTTTGTCAAAATGAGAACCAACTTTGTTTAAAGTACCTTAGAAAATGGAGATGCCTCAAAGCAATACTGCTAATTTAAAAAAAAAAAAAATTAAACTGAAAATCAGCTCCTATTACCGCGTTAGTGAAGTCATCATTCATAAAAATCATCTTCAGCAGCTGTCCCAGCATGCAGTCTGGGTCGGCCCGTCCTGCGAATTCAGACAGAAGAAGCCACATCACTCGTTTATCGATTGAACATATTGAATATTGACTGAAGTTCGTGCAGTCACGCCTTTCTGCATCATTTTTGGAGTGGTAAGTTCAGTGAGGTTAAACAAAAACAAAAAAAGGTTGTGACCATGCAAACTGATAATCACCTGGGTGACGATCGTCAAACGGATCAGGATCTGCTTTGTGGTATTCTGCCGTTTCCCGTTCTATCAGTTCTGATATTCTGTAGAAAAATAAATAAAAAGAGAAATGAGAGCCAGTCGTCTCCACAACGAGCATCCAGAGGCAAAGACCTAAACAACAGAGAGGTACTGACTTGGTCAGGATGGACACCAGCTGCTCTGTGGTGCCCCGCTGCACTTCGTCCCACTCATCCAAGAGTGAGGAGAGTTGTCCCTTGGCATCCATAGCCATGGCAATTCCCATGGCAGCTGAAACAGCTGCTGAAAAGGCAGACGTCAGGGCAGCCACAACGTTGGGCGACAGCTCTTCGCCTAGGGAAGACATCGCTGCCTGGAAGACAGAAGCAGGAGCAGCTCGGATCAATGCACAGACCAGATAAAGAAAATGAAGATTCAATCTGTCACAACCATAGAGGCACATGAGACGGGCACAGCCATGGACACGGAGGGAATGTTTACGGGGGCACAGATCATGTGACGAGCAGGGTGACTTTCCCATATCCTCTTTTACATTGGTCATATTAAAATAAAATTTAAATTTAAAAGTCTATTAAATGACAGCAATAAATCAAAATCATGTCTTTTTATTTCATATGCGTTTACTTTAAATAAAAACAGGAAAAAAATGTACCTGTTTGTTTCTTTGACTTGTGTAAATTTAATCAGAAAAAAAAAGAGTTTTTTGTATTTTATAATCAATGTTTGAGTAAAAGTATAAAGTGAAACGCCACATGTCAGGTAAGGGTCGGGGCACAACATCAGTGCATAGTTTAATCTCTTAAATATCATACGTAAAAAATAATTGTGGAATAAAAAGTGAGGAAAAGACTTTTGTGTAAAATCAAAACCAAATCTTTACATGGTCAGTTTTACTGGCTGCAGCAGCCCGGAGCTACAATTATATATTTTTTTTAATTAAATGTATGATTATAGAGTAAACTATTCTTCTTTTTTTTGTAAAGATTTCACAGCCGTAAAATAAGTTTAAACTCTTACTTCCGTAAAATCAGCAGAAAACTAGGTCTCCTTGACAAAAAAAAAAAAAAAAGTTCCTAAGTGTTAAACTATTCTTTACTAAATAACTGTGTGAAACAGTTTAGTCCCATGTTTTTAAACTTGGTGTGGAGCATCTGCTATATTTGGCAAAATAATGAATCACCAAATCTTCATCAGTACATGAACCTTTTAAACCATATTCGGCTTAAATAGTCTTAACCCAAATCTGGTTTAACTCCTTGAAAGTGCAGTTTTATCTGCATCTGTTGTCTTAGGATCTGAGAAGTCTTTGTCGTTATTTGCAGATGCTTCATAACAGTAAACACTACTAATTTAGTTCGTGGGGTTAACATGCAACAGAGCTGAAATGACATGTCAATCGTCTTGATCACTAACACATATCACTTGAAAGTTCATTGCATGTTTTATACTTTTGACCAAACACGTCGAGAACGTTATCATGAGTCCGCATGTCGACATTTGTAAGAGGCAAAGCGGTTGAATCCGAGCACGAAGGCGCATCTGGTCGGTCACAACTCTCTCAGACCATCTCATACTTGTAGCTTTCGTCCGACTTGTCAAACTCACCATATGTTGTGATCGTGTGACTCGACGGCGAGTCATGTCAGCGAGCAACGTGAGAAAGTGCGACGGTTGAAGTCACCCCCGCGATGTCCCGGATCCGCGCCAACAGGTGGCCTGCGGTCTGGACGGCGGCCGCCTCCGCCGCCTCGCCGCCGGACACTTTCTCTCTCTGTCCCCGAGCTCAGCTAACAGCCAGCGATGTCAGCTACAGTGGCCGAATTCAGGCTGCGTCTTCACGTGCATGTTTGTAAATACGCCCCCGCCCTCCCCGGGACTGCTGCGCGGAGATAAAGTGTCGGATGCGGCTCCGGAGCTCCGCGGGGAGCGAACTCGACCCCGGCAGCATGTTGACAGCCGCATGTAGCAGCCTCGGCTAGCGAGTTAACGTCCGAGTTTTCTGCGTTACTCACCTGAAGGTTCGCTTCCTCTGCGTTGCGTTGTTCGGCCTGACTCCTCCGTTGTAGATATTATCTCAGACTTGCCGGGAAGCGGTCAGCCAAACACCGCTGGGATTAAACGTTTGAAGGGAGGTTAAAAAAAAAGTTTCACGTTTATTTTCAAACTTCTCCGGCGCTCGTCCAAAAACGTCACCAAACTGCCGTCGACGGTACGTGACGGAGGAAGGCGACTCTCCTGATGGGACTTGTAGTTCAAAATATTTCTTAATTAGATTCTTCCGCATGAGTCATTGGTTAAAGCGACGAAAAATTACAGATTCTTTGAATTGAGATGTAATATAAAATATATAAACTAATTTATAAATAAATAAGTATAATTCTCCCACTTACTTAAAAAAATCAAGCTACCTTACACAGATACAACAATAAAATAGTTTTATTAACCTGAATATGCCAATTAAGCAAATATTTTCATAATATTTTGATACCTGAAAAATACATATTTTTATCCATTCAATGATATTTTATTAACCCTGAAAGGAATCAGATGTTGTAACTTTCATAATCTAAGTTTCTTTAAAGAGTCATGATAGATTATTATGGCTGACTGAAGGAAGGATCTCCTGAAGTGGTCTGTGTTGGAGCAGATCTGAAGAAACCTGACTGAATGGAGTTTGTTGCTGAATTACTATCTGATTCTCAGGGTTGCCCATTGTGTTTTTCATTTCAAGAAGCGTCCTTCTTCGCACAATCAGTTTTAGAGGCTCCAGAACAGAGCCGGCCTTGTTTGTCAGTTTATTTCATTTAAGGTTTAGCCTCTGATGCTGCAACGCCGAAAGATGGCAGCAGATGTGAAGGACGTCCTCTCTGTTTCACTGTTACATCTTCAGTCCAGTTGTCCAGGTGAGGTAAATACTCCATTTCTCCACTTCTCCTCCCATGACGTAAATAGTGTTTGAAATATTCCTGCTCCTCCTGTATAGTGATAACAAGAACCTTGCTATAACATGAGAGCATATATCTTCTTATCACCTTAAAAGTAATATTGTTAAATGAGTTAACATGTTATAACACAACACAGACTTTTTTATTTTTAACTTTATTGGTTGCCAGTAATTGGCATCCAGAATAATTCTGAACAAAGATGAGGAATAAACGCATCACCCATGCTAAAAGCAGAGCACTTGCTGGATCTAAATCCAGAAACCAAATCTGCCAGCTATACTGACTGTGTGAATGCCTTTAAATAGGCATATCATCCTCCCACACATGACTGCACTCCTGCTTAAGTGGCCTTACCATTAATCATTATCACATCCTAATAAAAGGGATGGAACGGGGTGCCAATGTAAGACCCTGCGGTTTACAGCTGCCAGAATGAATAGTAAACAAATAAAATGTCTTTCTTTCTGCGCTTTGGATGAGGAGAAATAGATTTTGCTTTGAGCAGTGTCGCAGCAGTAACACTGAATATCGTGTTTTACACGCAGCTGTGAGATATGTAGTTGAACAAGTACGTAGGTCAGTTACAGCTCTTATCTGCTGAGCTGAAGGCTGAAGAAGACACAGTGTCTGTATCCCTCAGAGAGAAAGAGAGTGCCGGGGGAACTCTGTTTGTTTCCAGGTACATGTAATCTTCACACTATCACTTACTTAATTTGTTGGATTGTTGATTTTGATAGACAAGGAAATGATCCTCAAAATCAACGGCATTTGGAAGATAATGTCTGTTTTTGGTTTTTGGTTGTATCGCTGTGTTGGTTGTCTTTTTAAAGCTATGTGGAAGAAGATTATGAAATACATTTAAAATAACATAATCCACATATATTTTCATTACTCTGCAAACATTTTCATTACTTTCGGCATTTTTTTTCTCACTTTCAGCCTTTAGGGCAATTTCTTGACACAATTTTTTGGATTCAGTCATTTTTAGGTTTATCAAATGAAAACTTGTTTACAGTTCACTTCCTTTGTAATTGCTTAATTTTGTAAGTTTGTATGCATTTTAGTCACCTCTATTTTATAATTTTTAATTTCTTTCCATTTTTGTGCCTTTTCACACTCATTAATGACTCAAAGGAAACTGGTTCATGTTTTTCAGACAACATGATTTTATGCTGTAATGTTACCGCATAAAACCACTGTTATTTAAATAAAAGAAATAACTGCTAAATTACATATGCAGTATGTAAATATATAATTGCAGCTTACAACTATTAAGAAACACATTAACTCAATTAAGAATCCCTTGTAAATTTACAGCAGTTGTTCACAATGAACATTAATTATTCTCATCAGGGACTCGGTTAAAGATGCAGGAAAATATCGTCTGAATGACAGAAATCCAGAACGCTCGCCTGCAGGAACATCGGTGAACATTCTGTTCTCTCGTGAGGATGTTCACTTCCTGGGGGGTTTCACATTAAACATTGAAGAAGTGTTTTGTTTTGTTATTTTTTTATTTAAAATCATTAGCTGCAATTAAAAAAGGTATCCAAAATAATATATACTTATAGTCATTTATTAAAAAAAACTATGTAACAGTAACTTATTTATCAAACTCATTAAACTGTTGTTGCAATTAATTATTGAGTCAAAAACTTTGCTGCAGTAAAGGTTTTACATCTCATTTGTTTTGTATATTTGATTGAAGTACAATCAAAATTCTTCCTTCTCTGTTTAGTTTCTTGGTTCTACTTATTTTTTCTGCCTCACAGCTTCTGTAACTTCACCTAACTTCACTTTTCTCTTTTATCAACTAAACTACTTCTGTCTGTTGTCCTACAAACCTCTGATGGCGGTCTACATTTCTTCCTGATAGAAACTCATCCTAGAGGATGTTGCCAAGACAACTGCATTTCTGATGGTGACTGTGATGGTGCCACGGCAACCAGATACTTCAGTCCAGGGGTTCATTAGTGTTGATCTTGGTTATAATGTTAAGCAGCTGATGAAGAGCTCCAGGCTACAAACATCTGAACTACAGACCATGTTTAGAACATGTCAAATCTGAGGTGACACATGCGTCCCGACTCATTCAGCGCGTCTTCATCCTCAGCATCAATAAAACCTTTCAACCCATTTCTCCTAATTCCTCTTTTGTTGGATGCCAGGATCTGTTCTTTGATAAATGTGGGGGATTCAACTGGAAAACAAAATAAAATGTTAATCCCTCAATTGAATTTTATCCTCCTTTTCAAAACACCTGATTATATAAAGAATGCATGTAATGCGTGTAAGGGGTGGGGTGTGTGTTTGGGGGGGAGGGGGCATGTCGACACAAATAACCCCAAAAATGTTTGACATTTTATTTGTACAGACAAACGTCACATGTCAGAGATGATGTTTCTGACGTTTGTTTCATTAGCAAATCACATGCTCCATTTTCAATTTTTTTCTCACTCTTTAAAAATGTGGGTGGAAAAAAACGGTGTGTGTGTGTGTGTGTGTGTGTGTGTGTGTGTGTGTGTGTGTGTGTGTGTGTGTGTGTGTGTGTGTGTGTGTGTGTGTGTGTGTGTGTGTGTGTGTGTGTGTGTGTGTGTCAGACAGCTTTATATAAGGTCTGGAGGTCAAATCTGAAGTCAGTTTAGACTTTACTCATCAGTGGAGCTGCTTTAATCAACAGGGAACGATGTAAGTACTTTCACTTAAGGGGGGTTTAAAGGATTTTTATTTTTCCCTTTAATTTCTTCTTCTTTTCTAAATAATCTAGTTTCCATGCTTGTGTATCTGAGAATGTACTTCTTACCGATATATAATGTTACTAATGTTCAAGTTAAAAAAAATCAGCACTGAATTTTTTTGCTTAATTGATGATTTTGTAAATCTTAATTAAGAGTGACAGAAAGAAAAGACACATGTAAGGTTGGAAACCTCCTCGTGATGGGTGAGCATGAGAGATTCATCAGTCCTCTCTGCCTTACAGACTTCCAACCCTGTCTATATGCAGCTACACAGCTTATTGTTCTCAGAACACAAACTAACTAAAAAAAAAAAAAAGAGAAAACATTCGTTTCAGACCTGATCAGTTCTTTTTATCTGTTTCACTGCAGATGATGCAGATGTCCCACAAGGTTGTGCAGTTGTTTGCCGTCATGCTTCTTGTCATCTTTACAACCGGCCAGTGTCAGCAGAACGACAGGTGAGACCAGAGATGCATTTTTATTCACTGCATTAATTAAACTATTACTACATGTTACAGCATAGAGATGCCATGGGGAAAAAAAATACAAAGTACAGTACTTTTTAAGGTATTTAGAATTACAACCCCAAGACTCATAACTTGTTTTGATTCTGTCACTTAAATGAATTAGCACTTCATGCACCGGCCGAAGTGAAGCTTGAAAGTTGACTTGTAAGTCAGTTTGAGAAAAGCATCTGTTGAATGACCAAATGTAAATGTAAAACGGAGCAGACAGAATATCAAATGATGAAACTGGAGGCGTACGTCAAAAAAAGAAAAAGAGGAAAAAGAAGAAATATGTGCTTATTTTTGAAACTAATATTAGTCACACATTTCAACTGAGTCAGGACAAAAGCATAGTATTTATGATCACATTTGGGAACTGAGGAGATAGTTGCTTTAGGTTTGAGGGCAAAATGTTTTGTTTGAAATTGGATTTCAGTGTGTTTCTGCTGCGAACTAAAGTGCCACCATATCTTTGTTGATGCTGGTTTTGAGGAGCTGATGAAAAGCTGGAAGGTCCCTCTCCTCTCAGCCTGCAGGACCATGTTTCTCAAAGTTTTTTTTATATTTTGTTTCTTCAGACCAGAGGACTGTTTTTCCATTTTAAACAGCAAATATTAAAGGGCCTGTATACACCACATACAAGCCAAATTCACCCATCCACACGTGTACATTCAAAGATGTACACTTATTGAATAATCATATTCAAATGGTTTTAGGATCACAGTTGGCAGCAGCATTTATTTATTTATTTATTTATTTAACCTAAAATTTGATGGAAGTGTTTAGTATGTCGTCTTTATCTTTGGATTTAGATGAGGCGTTTATTGATTCATTTTATGGAGCTGTGCTCTCACTGATATCTCCCTCTTTCCATGGTCTGTCCGTGGTCTGCAGCCGCCGAGCTGTGACCGAACACCAACTGATGCACGACCGCGGCAGAAACATCCAGAGTCTGAAGAGACTTATCTGGTTGTCCAGCGCCATCGAGGGTCTCCACACTGCTCAGGCGCGCTCTGCTGCTTTCAACCCATCAAAAGTCCTGAATTCAGCCCTGAATCCAGCTCTGATTCCTGCTGCAGGAAGCCTCCAGCCCGCACAGGTCCAGAGCATCTTGAGAGACTTCTTTTATCCCCACTTGGCTCAGCTGTCCGATGGAAATCCCTAACATAGGAAGGCGGACATACAGTAACATGTTTTGTTTGTATAATAAAATGTCTCTAGCGCAACAACAAAGTCATCTGTACTGCCAAGAAATCCATTCAGCAACAGATGTGTGTAAATGTCTCTGGAGTTTATATGCATGTTTAGTTATCTTCTCATGGTAACTTATTGATGGGCAAAGTCATAAAGGTTTATTTTTGTTTGCGTGTCTATTTCTTTTTCTTATTTTATTTTTAGGCAGATGCCTTTGACACAAGCTGCTCTATTTGCAACTAAGACAAAATAGCCTTTTAGGGTTGTTTGCACAGGCATGTCTGTAAGTTTGCACAGACAACGTTTCAGGGTATCATCTACGTTCAACATATCATGCAGCCTCAAATACTGGCGCATTACAACAAGAAGTAATGTACAAACAACACTGTGTTTGCAGCAGATGGGAAAATTTCACTCAAGGCTTTTAACCAAGTCTTTAACCCAAATGTTCTCTCAGAGGCAACAAAGACGTTTAGATGCCTAGACTAATCAAACTGCAAGTGGGAAGTGTAAATCAGCTTAACTAAGCCTGAAATGAATTTGTCATTGGTGTTTGGTTTTCCACAGCTCCCAATTCAGCATCCTGTATTTGAGTCAGCCACCCATTGCAGTCCTCGTTGTGAAAACTCTGTTACTCTTTAATGCAAAGTTCTCAGTCCCCAGTACCTAGTTCACTACATATTTTAAATGTTTCTCTGCTCCAGCTCACCTGGCTGGAGCCAGATTTGCGCAGGCTTTGATGACGAGCTGATAATGATCCATTCATTCATATCAGGTCTGTCGGAGGAAAGAAACATCTGAAACCAGAGTGGCAATTCCTGGTCTTCGAGGATCACTGTCCTACATGTTTTAGATGTTTCCCTGTTTTAACACACCGGATCCAAATGAATGGACATCATCAGTTTGTCATCAAGGTCTGCACAAGTCTGGTGGTGACGCATTCATTTGTATCAGGGTGTGTTGAAGCAGGGAAACATCTCAAACGTGCAGGACAGTGGCCCTCGAAGCCCGGAAATGCCCACTCCTGATCTAAAATATGCAGAGCAGTGGGTCCTGGAGACCAAGATTGAGAGACTAGTGTCCAATCTACCTTCCTAAAGTTCTTCCTCCAGAAAGGCTGAAGGCAAACTTCACCCACACTTGTGTTCATGCTTCTTATTCTTTATTTGTTTTTTAACAAATTGGACACTTTTTTGTTTCACATATGATCTAAGGATGGAAATGAGAACAAACCATGGTTTAATCCTTTATTTTATCATTTTTGGCAAAAACCAACATGACAAAGATAAATAAAATGCAATTGCTTAAGGCCTATATGTATACACTAATTAAGCATGATATATCATAATAAAATAAAATAAACTTGTGTGAACAGCATTTAGAGCTCACAGCTTTCAGAGGTCATTAGCAGCCACCTTCAAATTTAGATGTTGGATCCCATTGAGTAAGTGGAGTTATCCATCCAGACTGAAGGTCTTATAAATGGAAATGGAGATTCATCTGTGAGCACGTACAGAAAACTAGTCCGTGTTTTGTCTTGTGTTGTGTTGCTCTGCATACCATCTTTTCATGGATTGAATGGTCACATAGGCTTTGTGCTTTGACTAAACACAGCAGTCCTCTTAACAGAGACAAGTGCACGGACGTACTGCTGACATAAAACACCTGGTGTATCTATTAAAGCAATAATACGGATACCGAGTGTATCGCTCAATTTGCTGGTTCAAATTAAATATTTTATTTCACCATAATTTAAAACGTTTGCATTAAATAAGTTTCTTTTGTAACAATACATTTCTGGTTACCAAAGTAGAGTGTAAGCAAATTTTTTTGTGAATGAAAAAGTGTCACTCTTCAATGTAATATTCAGTTTTAACCAAATTAGGATAAACAACAATACAGAGTACATGAGGCCTCTGTAGTGTTGTAGTAGTTTGTAAATGGTTACCGCCGCTGATGTGAAGCTTTACTGTTTAAATGACTGTTTTTACTCCTGTGGTGCCAAAGAATTCATTTAGAAATATGACGTGTTGTCCTGCTCTCTCACTGGTAATTTTCTTTTACTCTGATTGTCTACAATCAAATGTATTTCTTCCCATCTGGTCAGTTTAATTTCCAAATGACAAATTCACTACTATAAACAGAAAAAAATAACTTGGCATGAATGAACTCATCCTGCTTCAGCCTCACAACTCATTAACCCAGTTCTAAATAACAAGAGTGTCTTTTTTACTTTAGAGTGCAGTCGTATTACAAAATTATTACAGAACCGAGAAGATTACGACATGGATTACGATTGGGACACACACACACACACACACACAAAACTGTATCTTAAAAATGTCTTAACTTTTTAAAGTTTACAATATGTTAGCTGCCAGCATGTCTGTAAAAATGTGCCGTGATTCTTTGGCTGCAGTTACATTATTGCTTAATTTATTCTTTATATTTGTTAATTCAGTAGTCATGGTGTGATAGTGCCATTTGAACTGGGGATTTATATCTCAAATGTAAATGATACTTCTAAATGCCTCACAATAAATCTATGAATGCATTCAGAAGGAACATTTTATCTCATGAACATTTATATTAAATTACATGGATGCACAGTAGTTTAAACCATGTGTGGGTCAGCTTGGCATCATTTTCATTTTACTAATCACTTGCTTAATCTGGAGCTTTGCTCAATCACATAACGACGGCTCAACTAAAGCACAAAGAATCTTTTGAGACTGGTATAAAAAACTCTGTCAAACACCTCTCAACTTTGTTCTGATGGGCAGAAGATTCACATCATTGCTGAGAGGAACAATAAGCAGAAATGTCTCTCAAGAGCTGAGATACTATTCCTGGCAAAAGGGTTGTCTTCATCTCCTTCGCTCCTGTTAATCAGCGTTCCACTCCTTGCTAATGAAGACTTTGTCAAAATGCATTTGATATTATCAAAAAAATTTTACTTATTTGGTGTTTTGGTGCCTTTTAAATCTGAATGGGTGTCGAGCAGACAGTGCAAAGTAGCATACAAACCATTCAGCATGTTTCACAGTGGCAAAACACAAAAATTATACCTTAGATAAACCAGGGTAGTGTCATGGCATTGTAACTCAGTGTAATTTACATAAGTGCACGGGTATAAAAAGTGATGCACAAAAGCAATCAGCCCTGACAAAGAACTGAATCTTTCATCAGATACTCAAAAAAATAAATATTATAGCTTGTAAAGCCAAATAAAAATCACATTTTCAGTTTATTCTAAAGTTTTAACCAGTTTATGACATTTCCATTTCTTTCTCTCAAGTAGTGTTGATGCAAACCCTCAAAGAATAGAAAGGCTTCCTTTGTTGTTGCCATAAATAATCTAGTGCTGGAGAAGTGTGCCAAGCTGATAAACTGGAAACATGTCAGGTTCAGTATTTAATCAGGTGCCAGGCTATTAATACCCATGTACAAAGGCACGATGTGTCAATGGTTTGTGCAGTTATGATTCCCAGCACTCTGTGCTTCATTTACACGTAATAAACTCATGTATTAATAAATTTGTTTGTTATGATGGTGATTGTTCTTTTTTTTTAAACAATTCTGAAGCATTTTTGTACTATGATATTATATAAATCAAGTATATAAGAGTAATGATAAAAAAATTGTATTGCTGTTGCTGTTTAATTTAATTGTATGAATGTATTTTTGATTGGTTCATTCATTGACTCGTTTGTGGACTTGCTGTTCCCCGCGCTGGTCGCCTGGCAGACCGAGCTCCGGGCCGATTTACCCGCCACGCCAAACGTCGCGAGACTTCCTCCGTGGCTAACGATAACTAGCCTGCTGTGTCAACCACCGTGACACCGGTCGTGGACGCATTTCCACAGCTGCAAACCCCGCTCCGGTGGTCTGGAGTCACTGACACGAGCTCCGAAGGAGCGCCGCTGAGAGGTGCTGACTGTCGACTCGCATTCCCGTCGTCGTGTCCCGGGTGTCGGTGTCTTTCGTCCTTCAGTCGGCAGGTCAGTGCATCGGAGCTAGCTGCGGCTCGTCGCGGTCGAACCCGGAGACGTCGACATGTTTACTTTTCTTTACGAAACGTTTCAAACGTGTAGCGATGTGTTCGGCAACGTGGGCGTTGAGGCGTGATATTAAGTCAATATTACGTGGCAGATTTCAAACAACTTAAGTAATAAACTACAGGTTTGAACTGAAGCAGCTAATCCCCGAGCTAAGTTTCAGTCGGCAGAAACGCCAGGTGCCGACGAGCGAACCGACCAGCAGAGCGACCCACCGAGCGAACCGACCCGCCGGGCGACCCTACCAGCAGAGCGACCCACCGAGCGAACCGACCCGCCGAGCGAACCGACCAGCAGAGCGACCCGCCGAGCGAACCGACCCGCCGGGCGACCCTACCAGCAGAGCGACCCACCGAGCGACCGCCGAACGACGTCGGTGTTGGACGGCGACGGAGGGCTGCCGGCCGCTTTGGTGATACCCACAGCGACAAGTATAACGTCTGCGGCTCAGATACGCTGAACCAGGGGATCCGGTTGGTTTTGCTTTAGGATACCTGAACCTGGCTGTGCTGAGAACACGAAAGTGCAACGCGGCAGGTTGCTGTATTTTAGGACTCACCTGCACGTTTGATGCTGATGATCAATCACAGTTAGCGACGTGTCCCAGTTCAGGCGTGGTAGGTTCAGCGAGCCGGAATTCCCCTGGACGCCTCGGAGTGCTTTTTGTTTGATATTTGCGTTTCATACAGTCAAATAAACTATATTTTCTAAATCTATAGTTAAAGTAGATTCTCCAGCTTTATTTACCCTCTTATCTGCGGTCTCGTCTACAACACAGTTTAATCCAGGCAGTAAACATGTTTAAAATAAGGCGGAATACATATAAATATTTATGTTGATGTGTGTTTGCCCAGTTTTCACCTTAGGCACATATGCAGGTCTCCAGGTTGACACCGTGGTGATGGGTATAGTGGTATAGTCCCCCAAAAAGCACAGGGCACCTTGCCTCTCTGTGACGTCGCTCTGCACAGGTTTAATACCGACCGTGAAGCAGTATGAGACATTGAAATGTAATTAAGAATGAGTCCCCAGATGAAAAGCACTGGCACTGGCTTCAATGGGTGATTTAAAATGCATATCATTTTCCTTGCAAGGGCTTTTTTATTTTTCTTACTATTTATCTTTTATTGTTTGTTTTTTTTTTTATTTTATTTTTTTTAACTTTTTCTTTGCATTACCTCATCTCATCTGTTTCAGAAGAGTTTAGGCCTGATATGTCCTAAAATGGGCTGCATTTTCTAACCCTGTAAACGGCTTAAATGAGATGCACTTGTCCAGCTGCCTCTCAGACCGCTCGTGGTGCCTAGTGCTTAAAAGCTGTAAGATGCTGTTTTTTGTTTTTTCAATCGTGCTAAACACGATTGCTTTAAGATGATACTGTATGTGAAGATATTTTTATAACACAGAATTGTAAGATAATTTCCTTGTTTTTCCCAGGAATCATCAACCAGTAATACTGTGGATCCTTAGGCCCTCAGGCAGAATAGTGGCAGAGGCAGAGCCATCAGAGGTCAGACCGACAGGGCTCCATGAGCACGACGGGGCAGCAGCAAGGGGGGGGCATGCGCTCTCGCCGAGGCCTTGGCCGGGACAAGGACCCTGGGCAAGGCGTGGGCATGGAAGCAGCCTGCTGGCTGGCCCCTGGAGTGCTGCGCAGGCTGATTGAGCTGCCCTCTCCCCCTTTGTCTCGACACCAGCTTAAGAGACTGGAGGAGCATAGGTAGTGAAATCCTGTTGTAATGACTGGTTGTTTCATATATAGGGGGGGAGGGTATTTTGACTCGAATCATGTGATGTATATTTCATTAATACCCCAAGAAACCTCTGAAAAATAAAAGGGAGAGGGGGAAAAATTTCAAAATGTTGACAACAGTACAACAGTAGTCATCATTGTGCCATCCCTAGACATCATTGTGAAACAAGTCTCCTGAGTGAACTTGTCGGGGCCTCACCCAGTTTTTGTTGGTCCCTGCAGGTACAGCAGTGCAGGACGCTCCCTTCTTGAGCCTCTAATGCAGCGTTACTGGGAATGGCTGGTTGGACAGGTACCTTCCTGGATTGCCCCAAACCTCATCACTATCATTGGGCTGGCGACCAACGTCTTCACCACCCTCGTGCTCGTCTACTACTGTCCAACTGCCACTGAACAGGTTAGCAGTTGGCCTGAATAAATTATGACACTGTAGTTATTCGTGAAGACGGAAGATAAGACATCACTTGATTATTTCATTTATTTTGATTGTCTACTCAGAAATAAGAGTGAACAACTTTAACATGTTTATGAATTATTAGAAATAGGAAAAACTTTTTTTTTTCTGTAGAGATGCTGTTGGAGATTTTTTTATTTTTTTTATTTTACTAAAGATTTGATATAATTGTACTAGTTTGCTCACTTAAAAAATGTTTTGCTGATTGCTGGTTTTATCAACATCAACTCTAATTAATTCCTGTCAACGTTTTTAATATTTAGTTTTCTATGTTTCTAATAGCAGCTCCACAAGCGTAGATGCATAAATACAGCAGCATTTAACAAAATATAGTTAAATGATTAATGTTCTTGGCTCACAGCCTGCATGTTGAGATGCTGAATTTCTCGTGCTATAAATACAGTTTCAAAGTAGCCTAAGGTTATTCACTTTTTCGCTCTAAAAGTTGTACTTCATATCAATCAATTACATTTCTGGGGATTATAACCTTTCCATTTTCCTGAGATGTTAGTTGTTTTTCCAAAACTTAACTCTGTAAACATCCTCCACGCATTTAAATTGACATAAGAGACACTGTCACATTTCACCTTTCTTTTCCACAACAGTAACAAGACACTGTCCACAGATGCACCTGAACGATAATTGGCTTACTGTATTTAGTTGTCGGCTGATGCTGAGTCTCGTCTTGAGTCTGGGCTAATCAACCGGCCGCTGAGGGTTGTATAGTGTGACCTTTTGTTGAATCTGCTTAGAAATCCTCCTGGGAACATAGGAAAACGTCTTGAATGTGGGTTTTTTTTGGAATAGTTTGTTTATTGATGAACTCCTGATTGTTTGCGAACAGCTGAATGATCCCTTCTAGACTGATGCTTCTCTGGGACCTTTGATGATGTCTTTTCTCCATGAATTTGTGTTGACTTTGCTGAATATTCTAGACCAGAAACCTACCAAAATTTGAAGGTTAATAGAGGAGCTCATTCTTATTGCAGACCAGTTACGAAGGGGAATATATTTGAAGCAGCTGGCGGCAACTTGCTCTAAAATATTTATTAAAAATATAAAGTAGGGACATAATTAGTCTTTCACATTGTTTATACATTTTGTAATAAATGACTGTAAAGTATCATGTGGTGTTGATGGTGTGAAGTTGTATTTACATTATTTTAAGATTAGTTAAGGATAAGATGATTTATTTATTTATTTTTATTTTAAAATGTGAAACAGAATTGAAAGCAAGTGAACTTAAATTTTTTACGTGACTAAACTGGAGCCCACAAGTATTTTACAACCCACTGACACACTTGCAGTTTTTTAATATCTAGAATAACGTTCTCTTTTCATGTAAAGTTATGTACACAACTCATCTATTCAACCCCTCCATCTATGTCACACAGATAACTCAAATTGGCCTCTCCTCTGTTAATTTAAACAGGCCAAAACAATACGTGATCATATTTGGAAGAAAGTTTTGTTGGATTACAATGACTTAATGTTGTTGTTGTTGTTGTTGTTTTTGTTTTGTTTTTTTTTCTCTCATCTTTTTAACTTTTAATAATAGATCGAGCCACATCTTGAGACTTCTTTTCTGAACATTGTAGCAACTGTTTTAATTTCATGAGTGTTTTAACAAAATATATACTTGTATAAACATTTCAAAGGAACATAAGTGCTCATTGGAAGAGACGGTAACTGGCACTGCTAAACACAGAGTGTGATGTCATGTCACTGCATTACCATAATGATCAGATTGGTTGTGCTCTGAATGTGGCGATTGACCAACAGACTTCAATTTGTTTAATGAGTGGCAGAAAAACAAGAAGCAGCACAAAAGCTGAAAGAGATGTGAGAGGAAAGTGAAGATGGTCTGTTGCTCTTTGGATAACCTATGTAGTATTGCACTATTGCAACACTAATATTTTAAGATTTAATCTGCTCCTGGTCTCCCATCTGAATCTGTAATACGTAATAACGTATAATGAAGAAAAAAAATAAACTTGGTGTGTTACAAGCGAGTGGTAATGTCCCTCCTGCGCTTGTGTGTGTTCCAGGCTCCTCTCTGGGCGTACCTGTTGTGTGCGGTGGGCCTGTTTATCTACCAGTCTCTGGATGCCATTGATGGGAAGCAGGCCAGACGCACCAACAGCAGCTCACCACTGGGGGAGCTGTTTGACCATGGCTGTGACTCTCTCTCCACAGGTCAGTTTATTTCTTCATCTCTTTTTGGGGGAATTTAAAATGTCCTCATTGTTAGGACCCGTTTACATTGCCAGCTTCGGTGTGCTTTTTTTTCTTTGGCAGTTTTTGTGGTGTTGGGAACCAGTATAGCAGTGCAGATGGGCACCAACCCAGACTGGATGTTCTTCTGCTGCTTTGCTGGGATGTTTATGTTCTACTGTGCCCACTGGCAGACATATGTGTCGGGAACGCTGCGGTTTGGCATGTAAGTCAAGAAAAACTGAAAAGCATTTTATTTAAAAAAAAAAAAAAAAAAAAAAATTATTCCCCCTCAGCTGAAGGAAATCTAAATACTTAGTTTATGTATTAGGCTTTGACTATTTCCTAAAGACAAAAACGGGCAGAATAACTTTATAACTAAAGTAAACAGAAACACATATTCCTTAAGGTACAGTCTAGTCAGGTCTCGTACTATTTAAATACCTAAAAACTGGTTTGTTTTTCCACTGAGAGCCACATCAGCCATATTATTGCATAACTTTAAACATCACTATATCTTTGAACCTCCTTTATAGTTGGATTTTCTCTGTGGTGGACTGCAGTGCAGGAGGCAATTTATCTTCACACTTTGCAGTGCTCATTTCATTTTCCCATCTAGCCAATGTCTTTTGCATGTATTAATGACAATAATTGGTGTATATAAATGCTTTTTGCTAGTTTTTACAATATTAATGAATTGTGCTGGAAATGGGATTAAGACATACCGTTTACGTGGCGTCTCCAAAACCAGATACAAGCATTTGCAAATGTTAATAAAACTGGACGAAAATTACAATTGTGAATGCTGGTCTGTGCGAAGGCAGCATTCACAAACATCTGTTTGAGATTAAGTTACTTGAAAATTAGATGGATAAGTTCATGTCAACTGCAGTTTAATTTTAATTTTTGTGTTGAAACTCAGGTTTTTGGTTTATTCTCGTATTTGGCACTTTGCATTGTTCTGGATTTTTAACGCTGCAACCTCAACTGTCTCCTCCTCACGTGGACAGAGCCAGTTGAGGTTGTGTGGACTTCCGGTCTGGATGGATGGATGGTCTTAACATTTTAATTGGTTTGGTTTCTATAACCTCATCCTTGGTGCCTGGCAGATGCAAGCGGTTCTTTGTTCTGGACAGCAAAGACTTGCTCCTGGGCCAGTTTTCTAAGCCTGGAGCCAGAGCTTTTTCAATCCACCCACCAAAAAAAAAACACTGGCTCGAAGTTAAGTGTTTGCTCTGAACCGACACTAAATGTTAAGACACCTGCTTCATTTTGGTTATGCCAGTTTCCCACTATACATCTTTTCTATATTTGGTTGGTAAGATCAGTTTTATATTAATATGAAGGTTTCATTCATACAGACTGTTTTCTAAAGTTTGAATTTTGCATGACAAGCCATTGGTATCAATGAATTCATAAGTGTAGATGTGCATGTAAATAAGAATTGTGTGTGTGTTTTTTTTTTTGTTTTTTTTTCTTGGTGTGAAAACCATTGAGGTCAATCCGAGAGCAGGTCAACAAGTGATACATGAATATTATCTCTGGCACCAGGTAATAGCAGATAAATGTGCGGTTGAGGTAGAATAAATGTGGATGTGTTCTGTGTGTAGATTTGACATAACAGAGGCGCAGATCTGTCTAGCAGGATTACAACTGCTCACAGCTACTGTTGGTCCCTGCCTGTGGAACATGATGGTAAACCTCCTGGCTGCTGCCTGCATGGCTCACTGCTGTCTGCCTCCACAATCTGATTTAAAATGTGTTGTGTTATAAAATATGGCTTCTCAGTAACATCAAGTTAAGCCAATGCGCCGCTCAAAAATTAGATGTGATTTGCTAAATTATGCTGCTTCTTTTTTTCTGGAAATTATTAGTTTTTTGTGCTTTCTAGATTTCTGACATCTTATTGCAAGTAATTGTGAGACCTCCTTTTGTCTATATTTATTTTGCACTGTCTCAACTCCCAGCCTCAAGTCAACATTTCCACTCTGCACTAATTAACATGTTGAATTGTGGACTCTGTGGTCACTGAGACTGATCCCAGCAGAGGTGTCTGATGCCTATCAGAAGTGTCAGAGGCAACCCTCTGCTCTGCTGAAGATAAGACAGCAGAGTCAGTCTCAAGGTTGACCAAAAGAATCTGGTAAATCTAAAAAGAAAAATGGCTTGGTCTCACATTGCTGCATCAAAACCTGTAAAAGAAAACCACAGATGAACAGGTCAGAGGGTTTCGAACGACATTTGATCCATAGATGAAAAGGTAAATTAAAAAGTTAAAGATTTTATTTGATACTTTTTATGAGGACAATGGCAGAAGCGATGAGGCATGGTGAAGTAGATGCAGTCTTTGCTGTGGAGAATGAGTATTAACATGTAATTACATCTTAAAACATCCAGGTTACTACTTGATGTTATGATGTTTACAATCTCAAAGGTTTTGGGTGAACTCACAAATGCAACCAGACATCACTTGGAAGTACTACACTTCAGCAGTGCTCTTTGTGGGACCTGAGGTTGCTCTAGAGGTGGAGCAGAACGCAGAACGTAGCACTCCCAGACCGGGTGAACTTAGGGGTTACCTGCTGGTCCTACCAGACCGGGTGAACTTGGGGATTACCTGCTGGTCCTACCAGACCGGGTGAACTTGGGGCTTACCTGCTGGTCCTACCAGGCCGGGTGAACTTGGGGCTTACCTGCTGGTCCTACCAGGCCGGGTGAACTTGGGGCTTACCTGCTGGTCCTACCAGGCCGGGTGAACTTGGGGCTTACCTGCTGGTCCTACCAGGCCGGGTGACAGGTGACATTAAATTCCTGAAGTCAGCCGGGGTTACCTGACTCCAACTCGCAGTAATGACAAGACCTGAAAATATCTCTCAACTCAAAAAGCGAACTTGCCTGGCAAATGAAAACTTGAAACGCAGTGGAGATGGATTATTTCAATCACGCTGGTGGGAAACGAAGCCTACCTAGTTGCATCTTTAACAACTTTTGAATCAAGCCTGCATTGTGCCGTTTCCAGCAGTGTGTTGTGGAGAAAGGCTGTGGGTGACAAATGTGCTTGTAGAAGTTACTAATCCTCACTTTAAACTCTGCTTTCTCCTCCCACTCAGCATTGATGTGACTGAGGTGCAAATCTTCATTATAATCATGTATTTGCTGGCCGCCGTGGGAGGATCTGCTTTTTGGCAGTCACTGGTAATTCTGATCAGTTCTAATTCCACTTGATTAAGTGAGTAGAAAATGATGCTGTAATGATGCGTATCTGTGATTGTTAATAATTAAATCCGATGCTGCACTAACATATGTGTGGTAAGGTAGTTTTATCCAAGATGCAAAAATATCCCACTGAGCGCTTTTACCATTACCTAACATTACTCATGATGCCGTTTTTGTAGACTCTTCTCACGTAGTATTACAAACAAACAAAAAAACATTGTGACCAGGGATTGCTTTGTGTTCATCATCTGTTAGTTTACTGTGTGAATGTCTTGATTCCCAGATTCCAGTCCTAAATGTCCAGATGAAAATGGTTCCTGCCATCTGCACTTTTTTAGGAGCCATCTTCTCTTGCACAAATTACTTCAGAGTTATTTTTACAGGAGGAGTGGGCAAAAACGGATCCACAATAGCGGTATGTTGTTTGTTTTTTTTTGTTTTTTTTTTTTTTTTTGTAAGAACAGATTTTTGTCTCCTTTTTACTGAAATTTAATTTATAAGTAATGTAATTGTTGTGATGTATCTGCCCATGTGGGAAAGTAACTTATAAAATGATGATACAAATGTATATTTTTAAATTGACTTGTTACATAATCTTTGTCTTATATGATCAGATTAGTAATTATGTTATGAAACTTTGGTAGATCATTAGTGGTTCTCCGTGTTTTCCACTAACATTGATTATGAGTTTTTATTCTTCCTTTTGTTGTCTTTGTCTCCAGGGAACCAGTGTCCTCTCCCCAGTCCTACATATTGGTTCAGTTATCATTTTGGCAATGATGATATACAAGAAGTCTGCTGTCCAGCTCTTCGAGAAGCATCCATGTCTTTATATCCTGGCGTTTGGCTTTGTATCTGCAAAAATCACCAATAAATTAGTTGTAAGTCACACCTACTTTTAGTATAAGAAGGGAAGTGTGTGCGCAGTGTAAACGGTTTGTTTTTGTTGGTGCTGCTGCAGATGTTCATTGAAACGGTTTATGATTAAAGTTACCCAGAGTTCATTCAACACAGGTCCAGGGTCACTTCAGCGCTGCACGAACACCCGAAGCAGGCGGACGTTGCCAGCAGCTGCATATAAAAATGATTAGGTTGAATTAAATCTTTCACTTTAAACTTTAAATGCGTCACTTTAAACGCATTTAAACTTTTTCAGCTTAATTTGGAGTTAACTTGCTGCAAGCAGTGCAAGTTATGAATTGGCAAATTCTTACTGGATCTAATTAAAAGTACTTAATGATGACTTTGGAAAAACATTTGTTACATTAAGAAGTTATTAAAATCACAAAGAGCTGTGAATCAGTCTTGAGTTACTTCAGTTTTTCTCTGTTGTGCGTGCGCGCACACACACACACACACACACACACACAAGTGTTGAACTTCAACATATAAGGATGTTTTGGTGCTTTGCTTTTAAATATCAGCAGTTGTGTTTGATGCTGACTCTCTCTGTTTTTACAGGTTGCACATATGACAAAAAGTGAAATGCATCTCCACGATTTAGCCTTCTTGGGACCAGGATTACTGTTCCTGGATCAGTATTTCAATAGTTTCATTGATGAGTATTTGGTGCTCTGGATTGCACTGGTAAGAACATGTATGATGCCAGCTGTGATGACAAGAAATAAGCATATTAGTGACTGTTTAACATTTCAAAGCAGCATCCTGTAGTATTAATAATGGCTCCGTTATTTTATCTGCGTTAAGTCCATCGATTGTAGATTTACTTTAATTTTTTCATGCTGTGGTTGAAAGGTTTGTCGGTCATAGGTGTGTTTTCTCACTGATTGGTGATTGTTGTTGAAGCCTATTGTCACCATGTGAAAAGTCAAATATTAACCTACTCAATGTCTAAAAGAATTCTTAGATGTAAAAGTCAAAAAGAAGCAGACTGTTTAATTTATGACATACTGCATACAAAACTACAGTGAAAATATAAGGTAGTTAAATTTGGTAATTTCAAAATGATTCTTTCTCTCTCCTGCAGATCATTTCCTTGTTCGACTTGGTGCGTTACTGTGTCAGTGTTTGCAACCAGATTGCCTGCCATCTTCACATTTTTGTTTTCAAAATCAAGCCTTGCTCAGTCCTGATTTCAGCTCCTCACTGAGGACGCGCCGGCCGTTACTGACTCTGTCCCTCCCCGTTAGTCGCACTCATCTTCTCTTCGCTCAGTTTTCCACGTAGAGATGCAGGGGATGATGTGGTGTAAAGTATGTGCTTCTGCCAACTGAATGTGAGGACAAATAATATATATTAAGATACTGGAATATTACTGTTATTGTTTGTTTTTCCACCGGTGCAGAGCTGAATTTGTACCAGATTCATGTTCTGACAAACTCATGGTCACAGCAGATATTTCAGGAGAGTACAGGTGCTACTCGGTGTGTTCATGGAGAGAAACTTACATGCGTTTTAACTGTTAAGGTGCAAGTAAATGTGTAAGAGATGACTCAAACTCTTTGCTTTCCGCAAATATAATTTTTGTAACACTTGCATAACTTTACCTTTTTTGCTATTGTAAATACCAAACTGTTACGGTGTCTGTGCTTCGCTTCAAGGTTCTGCTTTGACACATTTATAAAAAACATTTTTTTTTCTTTTTCATATACGCGATTTTAAAGGAACTTCTTTTTCTGCACATTATTCAGAACTGTGCTGCTATTTTGCATCAGCTAAATATTTTGGAGGAAACGTAATGGTATCTTTATTAAAATTTTATGTAGCATATGAAACGTCCTTACTGTAAAAAAAAAACTGCAAAAAATGTTTTGTTTTTTTTTTTTGTGGGGGGGTTTAACATTGCACTTGACTTATTGTTCTTTCCGAATCATGTAGGAATTTGTGTTGTAATATACCAACATTTATGGTTCACAAGGCTACGCTTCCTTCACATTTACTTTTACGGTAAATGGCAAAGGAAGTTGTGCAGTTTATTTCACCACAAAAGTATCTACAGTCAAAAGTCTTATGTTTTGGTGTTATTAGCTTTGCAGAAGGGGGATGAAATGTCTTGGTGGCCTTTTAATCTCTCCAGAACAACAGGTTTTCTTACATCTTGCAGCTGATGGAACAAAGATGACGATGTTTTAAAATGAAATCTGCAATCCGAAGCATGTGGCTGCTTTGTATCTTCACGTACGTCAGTCCGATCACTCCACGAGCCATCGCTGAACTCCATCCATCGTTTTAATGTAGACAGTTTTCTTTTCGTTTTTTTTTTTTTAATGTGACAAAAATCCCCAGGAAAGACCAAAACGCGTTTTTTTTTTTTTTTTTTTTTGTTTTGTTTTTTTGTTTTGTTTTTGTTTTTTTCCCGTCTCACCTGGTTTTTGTTTATTTCTCCTACTAATGAGATAAAAATGTAAAAATAGTGTGATTTAATTGAACTTTAACATCTCATCCCCATATTCTGAACACATTTTTGATTTTTACATTTTATGCTCTTGTACAGCGAGTGTCAGTGTAAAAATAAGAAACTTCACAGATTTTTAGTACATCTAACGCTTTAATTTCAGACTTAGATGTGCAGGTTACACTTGTAAGAGGATCACATTGTTTTTCATTTTGTTTTTGTTTTCTTTCATAGGATTTGTTGAACAATGTAGGAATTTCTGGGTTGCAGCTACTGGCCGAGTCACCGTTGTGTAATGTGTTTGGCGTTAACATGATCTGTTTGGCGTTATGTTTCCCCCTAAACAAACCTGCTGCTGCAGAACAGGTGCACATGTGAATGAATGCACAGATCCGTCTACATGTTAATGTCACAGTTTTAAGTTGATACTGACGAGAATCGGATCAAATTTAATAAAAAAATGTGTTTATTTAAAAGTGTGACTGCTGCTCGCTCTGCATCCACATCATTTCATACTGTTAGTTAATCTGCTCCATGAGGATGAGTTTTAGTGGCGCGCTGCGTTCATGCAGACATTTCTGTACATAACTGATATTAGGTTTTTTTGGGGTTTTTTTGCTTTTACATATTGTGCCTGTCTTTAATACTGTGCTATACCTCTGCATCATGTTAAATACGTTGACTGTAATGAGGTTTAGTCATGTATAATGTTTCAGAGCGGTCGTTCATCTGGGTATCTGATTTAAAAAAGACTGGCGGAAGTTTTATAGCGAGTTTCATGTGCTAAACAACCGTTTCACCCACTTCACAAAAAAAAGGCCTTTGCTGCCGTAACGTTGGTAACGATGGTATAAAGGACTAAGCTTCACATTTTGAGAATAAAATACATTTTCTGAGAAAGTTGCACATTTTAAAAATATAATCTAATAAGGAATGCTTTTCATTGGTATAAAAAGTACTTTTAACAGGATTTTTTTTTTCCATTTAATATGTAAAATTTCAAGATTTCAGAAATCTGAGGATTTAGAAAGTCATGTTCTGTTTTGTAATAATAAAACTAATTTTGATGAAATTATTACACATATTGGTAACTTTCTCTTTTCTTGCCTACTTTTATGCTGTTCTGAGTTTTTATTTTCTAAAATCATTATTTGACAGGGGTTGGTTGTAATTTTAGGCAAAAAAATATAAAAACGTATTTCATTACATTGTTTAAATTGAGAACCACAAAACTAGATTGAGTTGCATGGTTGTGTCACGCTGACATCTGGAAGAGTGTGAAACTAAAACGGATTTATTTTTTTGTGATTTGGGTGAACTAAGCCTTCAAACGAACACTTCTCAGAATTCCCCACTTTCCTGACATGTTTTGATTTTACACGTAACGACATGGGTGGAAAAGTCACATGCTGCATTTCAGACTAGTCCTAGACTGTGTTTTCCCTTCCCCTCCTCACTTTTTAGTGTTACAGACAAAACGAAGGAACTGATGCTCTGACCTGCATGTTGTCGTGTCCCACCTGGAAAGTCTTCGTATAACTTCTACCTGAATCCACCACTGATCAGTTTTCCACAATGACTGAGGTATAAACAGTTGCAGCTTGTCTGCTTTTAGTTTCTGTTGTGAGATCCACTCCCACATTCTTTTGAGTACAAATTTGCCTTAAATACATTTGCTTTCTGTTTTGTACAAAAATTAAGCCTTTTCGTCACTGTGTGCGTGTATCTGTGCTCTCGGAGGCTTGTGTGAAAGTTTTGTCTTCTGTTGGCCAGAATGCCAACCTCAGGTATTTTACTTGTGTCCAGACTTGTGTTTTTTCTTGATCAACTACAGTGAACAAGATCCCCTGACAATCTCTGCTTCACCTAACAATGAAAATAAACATCATGCTCCCATCTGGAACCAGGTTTCTAGTTGTGTTTTACTGAAAATGTGCTAAAAGCTTCACTTCTGGAGCTGTGAAGAATGTTTTGTCCACGCTGCCAGTAAAATGAAACTTGTAATAGTCAAATCCACCGAAACAAAGGGAATGGCAACACATCTATTGAAAACAGCCCCCTGAAGTACACACGTGATCTGTCGGATTAGGAGAGAATTTTAACTTCCACCTCTTTAGGAGTTAACTGTTGCGCTGAGATGAAAAGCTGCAAATGTAGACACGTTTTTCTGTAGTAAATCCTTCACTTAACCAGATCTTAAAGGCTGAAGGTGGAGTGAAACTAATTATTAAAAAAAATTAAATAAAAATCACTGATCAGCTTAGTGGTTAGCACAAGAAGGTTGCTGGTTCGATTCCCCTTCTGTGTGGAGTTTGCATGTTCTCCCCGTGCTTGCGTGGGTTCCCTCCGGGTACTCCGGTTTCCTCCCACAGTCCAAAAACATGCATGTTAGGTTGATTGATGTTTCTAAATTGCCCGTGAGTTTGCACGGTTGTTTGTCTCTGTATGTGGTCCTGAGATAGACTGGCGACCTGTCCAGGTGGACCCCTGCCGCTCGCCTGTAATGAGTCGGGATAGGCTCCAGCTGACCCCGTGACCCTGCAAAAGATAAAGTGGGAACAGAAAATGGATGGATGATCAGCACTGGTAGGAAACTTCCCAAAGACTTCAGCTGACACAAACTGATCAATGCCTGGATCTTGAAGTCGTGGTCTTTGAGACGGGTTCAAATCATGTACAATATGAAATTTTCCAGATTTATTCATTACAAACCGGTTGCAAATGGGTCCGACTTTGCATATTGCAAGCTACAAGAAGAGGCAAACTTCCAGGGCCGTGATTTGGGTTTTCATCGGAGAGGGAAATTGTTTCTACCGACAATCTTTGTCAGGAAATCTATTAATTTCAATTTCCGCAGCTGAAGTGAACACCTTTATTTCTTAAGATCAGCAGTTGAGATTTTAAAATATATTTTAGAACTTGAGAAAATGTAAATGTTTTGGCTGTGATTATTAAATACTTAAGGTGCACTTGGCAGATGCTTGCTGAATACGATAAAGGTTTGTACAGCATAAAGCTTATGGACACATCTGGATCTTCAAGGAAAAACTAGTTCCATCTTCCAGCACGATATAAAGCATCAAAATTTAGCAAAGTTTTTTTTGTTTGGTTAGTGTTTAAGAATTAATTGAACTTTGGACTCAGTTGGCAAATATGTCTGTAACTGCTTCAAGTTAAAAAAAAAAAAGATCATTCTCTCACACTGATCTCTTTATAGTTCAAACTTTGGTATATTTTACATCCCTCAGACAAAGACTGTTCAGTCATCTTTTCTACATCTGCATCAGAAAGTACATCATAATTCAACACATTAATCTTTATTCTAAAATTTTTTGTGCTAATGGGATGTACCACATTTACAGCAAACCAAACTAAGTGGGAGGTTTATTGTGCAAGTTCTCCTAAAAAAAAAAAAAAAAGAAAGAAAGATGAGAGAGGTCTGTCATTTTCATCTTAGGTGCACTTCCACTATGAGAGAAAAAAGCAGAAAAAGAAATCAAGGAGATTGCATTGTAGGATATTTAAAGTATTTATTTGTAAATTATGGTGGAAAATAATTATTTGGTCCCAAAACAAAAAAAAAAACAAAAAAAAGCCAGATTTCTGGCTCTCACAGACCTGTAACTTCATCTTTAAGAAGCTCTTCTGTCCTCCACTCGTTACCTGCATTAATGGCACCTGTTTGAACTCGTTATCTGTATAAAAGACACCTGTCCACAGATGCCAAACTCAACCATGGCCAACACCAAAGAGCTATCGAAGGACACAAGGAAGAACATTGTAGACCTGCACCAGGCGGGTTAGAGTGAACCTACAACAGGCGAGCAGGTTGGTGTGAATAAATCAACTGTGGGACCAATCGTAAAAACATGGAAGACGTACAACCCCATTGATTATCTTCCTCCATCTGGGGCCCCACACAAGACCTCATCCCGTGGGGTCAAAATGATCATGACAACGGTGAGCAAACATCCCAGAACTACATGGAGGGACCTGATGAATGACCTGCATAGAGCTGGGACCAAAGTAACAAAGGCCACCATCAGTAACTACGTAGAGAGGGACTCGAATCCTGCAGTTCCAGGGGTGTCCCCCTGTTTAAACCAGTACAGATCCAGGCCCGTCTGAAGTCTGCCAGAGCATATGAACGATCAGAAGAGGATTGAGAGATTATCATGTGGTCAGATGAAACCAAAATGCAACTTTTTGATTAAAAATGTGTCATGTTTGGAGGAAGAAGAATGCCGAGTTGCATCCCAAGAACACCAAACCTAATGTGAAGCATGGCGGTGGAAACATCAAGCTTTGGGGCTGTTTTTCTGCAAAGGGAACAGGACAACTGATCTGTGTTGGGGGAATAATGAACCAGGCCATGTATCGTGAGATTTTAGGCAAAAACCTTCTTCCATCAGGGAGAGCATTGACGATTGTGGCCATGGCTGGGTCTTCCAGCATGACAATGATCCCAAACACACCATGATGGAGGAGTGGCTCTGTAAAAAGCATTTCAAGGTCCTGGAGTGGCCCAGCTAGTCTCCAGACCTCAACCTCATAGAAAGTTTGTGAAGGGAGTTGAAAGTCTGTATTGCCCAGCGACAGCCCCAAAACATCACTGCTCTAGAGGAGATCTGCACGGAGGAACAGGCCACAATACCAGGTACAGGGTCTGCAGACCGACAGGAAATGTCTGACCTCTGTCGTTTACAACAAAGGTTGTTACAAAGTATTGAGTTGAACTTTTATTGACCAAATTCTTACTTTTGTGTGTGAGAGAGAAAGATCTCTTTTTACGCAGCACCATTTCTTACTACCTCACTTGACTTTCAGACTTCTTTATGAACTGAACTCAAATGTCCCTGCAACTGGTGCACGATGCTTAGAAGTAGTATGTTTTTTTTTTTTTGTTTTTTTTTTAAGTTCTTGACCGAAACTGTATGTGTTCTCTAACCTCTGTAGAAACCTACTGTACAATTTTTTTTTTTAAAGATTCGATGTTTAATGAGCACAATGTAGTGAAGCATGGCCTCACCTGTGAGGCAAAGTTCAGGACACACAGTCCCACAGTACTCTCTTTGTATCATGCGCATGCGCTGCACTTCAGAGGGAAGTGAGCAGTGTAAAATTTTAAAGATTTAGTTTGTCAGATGTGTCTGTTTTCAATCAGAATTACCGTCAGGAGCAGTAAGTCTGTGTGACGGATCCACGCGGCGAAATCGGCTGCTTCTGTAGTTGTCGGTGTCGTAGAAGATCATGTTGGCTGGAGGACTCGAATAACGTGAGTGTCATTATGTTCCGACCGGGTTTCTGCGTCCGACGTCTGTAACGACGTTTATCCGTTAAAAACTCTTCACGGATTCAAAGAAAAACGTGTTTTAAATGTGGGAACGAAGTTAAAGTCGGAGTCTTCACATCGGCTAAAAAATGAGTACGTTTAAGGCGTTAACCAGCTGTCTTAATGAACCTAATTAGTCACCTACATGTTCTGGTTTTGGATGTTTATTTAGTTATGTTGCGCGTTTGTTTGTAAAGTTACAGGTGAACCTTTTTCTAAAAAACAATAGTAAATGTCTGTAGTGTTTTTTTCTTTTTGTTTGGCTTGTCCTGCCGATAATAAAGGCTTTTCCCCCTGGTAACGTTCAAAGTTTCGTTTCAGTGGAGAAGTGAAACTTGACACGTTTTTATTTTTTTTTAATTACTCCGTGTTTAAAAAAAAAATAATGAAATATTCATTTTTATGTCCCCTATGTGCAGAACTGAAGCCAGGGGTGAAATTTCCCTGCGAGCACCAGTGTTTAATCTGATTTTGTAACCTCACAGATCATTTGATCTCATCAAGAGTTCTGATGTTCCACCGCAGATGTTTTACAGCGTCATGGTCACATGTTTGATGGCTGTAAACGGTTATAATGGCTCTTCTCAAGCTATGAAAGCAGAAACTAGTGGTACAAGGTCTGAAGATAACGCTCTTATTTGATTGTTTGCTCACATAAAGCAATAAACTGGAAGATTGCATTTGTTTTATTGTCTTACTGCCAGCTTTCCAAATTTCAAAGACAGTTTCAGTGCAGAGACGGAGAAGTCACAGCACCGATAAAACCAGCTCAGATGGCAAACATTTGGCCCAGACGTGGCCCGCTTCTGCTGCTTTCTTTGGAGGCCTTTGACTCGTCTCAGATGTCGTCCGTTAACGCACACACGCTTCGTTCTTCCTAAAACGGGCCACCAGGCACAGCCCGGTCTGACACTTGTACCAAGACCCAGGTTTGGTGCACTTTATGACATTTTGGCCCACAAAGCTCCGGCCGGTGCCGTAACTGAGACATACGGGACAAAAGTAGCCCAGGTTGAGGAGAATAAACCAGAAGAATAAAAAGACAAAGTTTAACTTGAACAAATGTGGGTAAGTCTGTCTGGAATTAAAACATAAGATGAAGTGACCTAAAGCACTGGGTTAACCCACCGCAAATGAAAGTATAACACTGTTGTCTCAACGGCATGTAAAATATGACAATAAATACGTTTTTAGAGGATTTAAAAAAATAGGCAGCGAGTCTGAATTTATGATCAAATATTGATGTATTTGCATCGAGGACGTGCTGTATGAAGATATGATGGTGATGTTCATGATGTTTTTGGGCAGTGGGAATCGGCAGCAAACGCAGTGAGGAAACCATGTGGTGGTTCCAGCAGGGTCTCTGCATCCTTCCTGCCGCTCTGGTCGTCTGGACAGCGGCGTCCTTCATCTTCGCTTACATCACAGCGGTGGTGCTGAGACATGTGGATCCTTTTGTGCCGTACATCAGGTCTGATCTTGGACACAACTGATTGCTGAGGCCCATCACCTCACCTCATCTCTCTCTCTCTCTCTCTCGCTCTCTCACACACACACACCGTCATCCACTTGAAGTAAATCACTGCTGGAAATAAGAAAGGAAAAGTCATAGTTCCAAATAAACTGTTCCCTTTCCTGTATTTGACAACCACAATCTTATGGCAGATAATATTTTATACTTGACAATAAATATGTCCGTATTAGTAGGTTTTTGACATGAAACAGTTTATTTATGCAACAGATTCCCCTTTTTAAGCTGTTGAGACACAGGCGTGTGTCTTCCTTTCTGTTAAATGTCCGGGTTGGTCTGACTACACGTTAGGCTTCTTCACAGGCTGAGATAAAAACAGTCTAGTGAACAGTGATGGTTTTTTCCAGCTTTTCCGAACTCACCTGGATCAGTTCTTTACACTTAAATGGCTCAACGAAGTGGATTTTGTTGTGTGTTACAGTGATACGGGAACAATGGCACCAGAAAGATGTGTGTTTGGGATCATGTTGGACGTAGCAGCCTTTTTAGGTAATACACACACTCGCACCCTCACACACACATGCTGCAGGATTCCTACGACCAAAATCCTGAAGTCCTAAGCATTTATGATCCATTGGCTCCGAGAATTTGACCAATCAGAAAACACTTGAGCCAACTCTGCGCAGTTTCAGGAAAAAAAAACCCCTCTGTTTGTGAATCTGTCGTTTAACGATAGACGGCTGAAACTATGGCATAACACGGCCACTTTAATATATTTAACAAAACTTTGATCTGTTGTGTTCCAGAGCAATATTGTTGGCTAAATTCACATAAATCACTAAGTCCTGTTTTAAAGAGATTTAATCTGCATTAACAAAGCAAAGTTATTCTTACAAAACGTTTCAACAAATAAAACTGGAAAGTTGCTCAACAGAAACATAATAAAACATAATTATTTATCGGCTCAAGGCCATGACAGGTGCAGCAGTGGCGGCGTGGGACGTGTTAGACGGGAAGTAAACGTTTGATTTTTTTGAAGTTGACATCCCAAAAGCTGGAAAAATCTTCAAGGACCAAAAGATACTGAAACTGTGTCAGAGCATCTCCGAACCGTCGGGTCCGGAGGCGGGCTGCTTGAATGCAGTGGTTGAAACCGGCCAAAAGCGGTGTGAGGCGAGGCAGTTGTAAACCAGCGATGGAGTCACATGCACTCATGAGAATCGTGGATGTGCATGAGGAGTCTAATCTGGTCTTCTGCTTGGACCCCACAGAGGAGCGACTGTTTCACGGGCTGTTGAGCCTTAAAGGAGACATACTGTGCTCTTTTTTTCCTTCATATGTTGACACAATTGTCCTGAAGTCGTGATAAAGTTGTTGTGACTGACTGTGGTCAAAACACCACAGACAGACGGTACAACTAATCATTCTAACGACAACCGTAGCTTGTTAGTAGCAGCGGGTTTGCAGGAAGTGAGCTGAGTCGCTTCACTTTGCTCCGCCCCCCTCTTTTACAATTATTACTTTATTTAAGGTCAGTGTTACAGCTTCTAGAAAACCTAAATGTTGCATTTCCTATTAAAGCTGTAAAACATTAGACAAAGTAATTTTTTTTTCCTTTTTTTTTTTTAACACTTCGGTTAAACGAGCTGTGTAGATGCTGATAGGAAGTTGTTGTTAACGAGCAAAACAAAATGAATCCAAATGCACCTTAATTCAACGTTAATCGGATGTTTTTATTGTGGTTGCAGGTATGGCCACGATGTACGTGCGATACAAACAGGTGGAGGCTCTGACAGGTGGGAGCGAACTCGGACTGCACAGGCTGAACTGCGCCGGGCTGGTGCTCGGCTGGATCAGCTCCTTCGGCATGTGCGTGGTCGCCAACTTCCAGGTGAGTGCTGCTCAAACGGGATTGGTTCACACACGCTGAGCATCTGCAGAACCGAGTCTGTGTGCATGTTTCCGAGCAGAAGACCACCCTGTTCGCCATGCACCTGGTGGGGGCGGTGCTGACGTTCGGGTTCGGCGCTCTCTACATCCTGGTTCAGACGCTGATCTCGCTCTACATGCAGCCGCACATCCACAGCAGGACCATGTACGTGGTCCGCCTCGGGATTGCTGTGTGGACGCTGAGCAGCATCATCAGCAGTATCCTTAAAGGAGTTGATGAGCAGCAGTGACATTAATCCTGAGTAACGGCTTCAGTGCCTCTGAAAGGAGCTTTTATCCTTGACGGCCTGTCAGTGTTTGTATCATCAGTCATCATGTACAGCAGCCTGCCGGGAGTGGATGTGCCTCGCAAACTCCACTGGAACCCCGGAGAGGCGGTCAGTGGTCTTCCTAGTAGCACTCAGATATCATGACGTTCATCTTTCAGAATCATTTCTTTAAAGTCTGAGTGTCAGACAAGGAAACTACTTAGTTTGTGTCTCCTCCCTTCAGGGTTACACGGCCCACATTGTCAGCACAGTGTCTGAATGGTCTGTGGCCTTCTCCTTCATCAGCTTCTTCCTCACCTACATAAGAGATTTTCAGGTAACGTCTCATCTAATCACCCCCGAAGCTGCAGCTGCATTCGGCTCCACTTTTGTTTCCACATTCATTTTTGGTTCAAAGTACTAAAAAGAAGTGAGAATGTGGAGAAGTACCCTGGTAAAAAGTGTAAAGCTGTTTTTGTTTTTTGTAGAAAATCACTTTGAGAGCAGAAGCAGATCTGCAGAGCAGCCATCTGTATGACTGGACACACGGAGGCGTCGCAGCATCTCATCAGAACAAATACTCTGAAACGTCTCCGCTGCTGGCGGGATCAACGTGACACAAACTGCTTTTATACACCAATATTTTACTGTTTATAATTACTTAAAATGCTTTTCTATGAGGGGTTTATTAAAGGTGCGGTGGGTGTTAAATGGTCAGAGCATCCAAACATATCCTCCCTCCAGTCATTCCGTATTTATCCAGCCAGATTATCCGTCTGGGATTGTTGTCTGCAGATAAATATTTGAAGAGAAGTATTTGAGTTGAGCTGCTTCCAACTCCAGAAATTAACCCAAAAGACAAAGAAATAAATGATTGGAGGAGAGATGTTGTGATTTGGGTGAATTGACCCTGAAATTCCAAATGTGATGCTTTTGCACTTTTTCTTCAAACTTTGATAACATCTCTGCACTTTATATGTTTATTGTCTAAACCGTGATAACTGATATTTCACCTTGCCATGCGATTTTACTAACATCAGCCTCTCATTCAGCTGCATTACATCACTTTTATTCATTGATTTATTTTGGTGCAGAGGAGCGGCGGTAGGGTTTCTTTAAGTGATCTGGTTCAGGGGTCCGGATCACGTTACGTGGCATCAGGATGCTGGTTATCAACTCGATGAGTCAACCGAGGTTGTCTCACTCTAGTAATGTGCATATCGTCATATCAAAAAGGTGATGACGTTGCCGTCAGAGGATCAATCCAGACAATTTCTGTGTATTTGGTGCAAAACCGGCTGTTTTAATATTCTTTGCCATAGAAGAAAAAACACAGAAATTCTAGAAAAGTTAGTCCGCTTTTTTTTTTTTTTTTAAATTTGTTACTTCAGTTTTTAAAACTTTTCATAGATTGATGTGGACATTAATACAAACAGAGGCATCTTTTTTTTTACTCACAAATCTTTAAAAGTCAACATAAACAAGCTTCTTGGCTTTATTTTACACTATATTGAGCTTAACGTCTGCTGGGATTTGCCATGAAGGCGGCTCTGACAGGCGATTCTGAGATAGAAGAACAGAAGATCTCTCGCAGTAGTTGCACGGTTTTTATTTCTTTTTTTTCTATAAGATATCTGATGCGTTTACATGTTTACACGAGTGTTTAATGGTGCTTGGGCTCCCACAACGATACATCTTAGTAAGAAGCGAACCTGAAGCTGAGTTGAACTTCACTAAACCACTTGTCCTGCTTCGTCGTACACGCTCCTGCTCTGATTATAATCACAGGTGAAAACCTTTAATCACAAGACGATCCGCAATTATATAATCGTGTAAGAATGCTTGCTGATCTTGATAACCCAAAGATTAACTGTGTTTTCTTATTTCCTCCAATGCTAAACTTCAGTTTTGAAACATTCCTCTAACTGCATCCTCATTTAATCGTCATTTCATGGTAACGTCAAAGGCTCTTGGAGTTTTCCTGTAGACATCTGCACTGCTCATCCAGAATCTTTCACATCTATTACCTTTTTGTGTTTACTGGCTTGTAGTTATGTGCTGCATTTCTATGCATTTATCACTCAACTTTGCAGTAAACTTTAACTCTGTTGTTAAATGGCACTGCAGCGCGTTTTATTTACTGGAGGAAACAAGTGAGCTCGACGCTGCAGAGGGGTCCTGCAGGTCCGGTTACCTGCAATAAACAAGAGTAAAGGCTGCGAACGGCAAATACTTCTGACAAAAGAAACCAATCAGTTTTCCTGTACATGACATGGACCATGAAGAGAGGACTCCAAGGCAGTCACGGGGCTTGATGACAAGCTGGTCACGACCATTAATTTGAATCAGCTGTGTTGATGCAAGGATGCCTGATAAAATTGTTGAGAAGACCTAACATTACAGTTAAGCGTCAACAACTTGCATCTGAGCAGGACAGATTAAAAGCCCTGGATAAATGGCAAATAGTTTTAATTCACCTTTACAACTGAATAAATACAGTCTGTCCCTGTTGGTCCCAACATTGTTTTAAACTTTAAATGTGCTCTCAGACCATGATCATCGATAGATGTGAGTTTGGTGGCTGTAAGTTTGGGGACAGAAATAGAAGGGGGTGCATTTTCTGGCAGACCCTCCCAGTAAATCAGTCCCCGTTAGTCCCAGTCATGCGCTCCTTGGAGGGGATGTAATGTCGGCACAACACCGGCGTGATCGTAGAGAACAGGGGGTTTCATTTCCGGTCCTCGACGTCCGCTCTCCCGCATGTTTCTTCCCAGGTGTAACACCTCTGTTCAAAGTAATGGTCATCTTCCACACGTCACTCATGTCTTCACAAGTCTGTCGATGACACGCAACCCCACATGGACTCCGGGTCAGGCACGATCACTACATCCCTGGTGGTCTAGTGGTTAGGATTCGGCGCTCTCACCGCCGCGGCCCGGGTTCGATTCCCGGTCAGGGAACTACGTTTTGCCGCATTTCCGTTGGGATCTGTCTGAGCACCAGGTTCAGTGACTCAGAGGAACTTCTTTGGTTTGTTTTTCACTTGGTCTAAGACATGTAACATGGTTTTACTGCGGCATAGAAGAAATACGATTAAAACACAGACGCACGTTTTCTGCAGACTTGTGAGAACTAACTTAAACTTTCTGAATAACGACCTCACGACAGGCTGATTCTTAGCTTGTGAACCTTGCTGCCAGGTATTCCATTTAAAAGTAAATACAAAGTGGAAATAACAGCTAAAATAGAAACACTGTGAGGTTAAAAAGAATCTGTATTATTGGTAAAAATGTTCTGGAAAAGACTTTCCTGTTCACGGAGGACTTCAGGTTCGTGTTGTACTTCGGCCGGTGCAAGTCAAGTTTATTTGTGTAGTATTCAACAGCAAGGCGATTCAAAGTGCTTTACAGACGCATTTAAACATCACAATAAATGAAGAGATTCTTTAAACACCACAAACTTTGACTCCAGAAGCATTAGCTTTGGCAAACATTTTTAATAATATTCGGATTTTCAAATTCCAATTATGCACAAAATATATCCTCCACTGTCACTTTGTTCTTAAACTCAACATTAATCAAAAATATATTACAACATAATATTTAAATGCAGATTGCATCCTCATGACAGACACGTCGCTCTATCATTTCCATGTTTTTCCAAAAGCAGAAGTAGGTGATCTGAGCAGCATTTCACTGTTGAAGTGAATCCTTACGGAGGCTTGTGAGTATTAGGCAACTTTTCAATCTCATGATTATAGGTACTTTTGTTTCAAACTAAATCAGTGATTTCCGCGTCACTCCCCACATGACTGATTTAATAGAAGTGCTGTATCACTCCGTTACCTCTTGTCTACTTTCACACACATTCCAGGGACAAAAACTTTATCATGTTTTTATCCATGAAGATGAAACAAATCACAAAAAATACCTTTAAATTACACGATAAGCCAGGAAATATTGCACTTACAGCAATGTGCAAAAGTTTAGGCACCAATAATCATGTTTTTAAAGTTTTTATGATAAATCAGTGATAATATTGGATGTAGAACGATTCATCGGTTGACTGATTATGGGCCTTTTTTTTTTCTAAACAACAAAACCTGACTTCAGCATCATTTGTACACAACATAAAACCACACAATGGTCCGAAAGTAATGACTACAGGAAAAAAAAACAAGATTTCTGTGTGATCTCTGCAAGAATCAAGCACAGATTTAACTGTTGGAGGTTGAAGAGAATACTCCATATTATTTCAGTTTGTGTCTTAAAGTGAGTGGAACGCAAAACACCAAGACTAAAGGTGCCTAAGACTTCTGCATAGTCCTGTATGATCAGGTGAGCGCCATCCATGCTGCTTGGCACAACAGAAAACAGTTGTCACTTTAACTTCATCAGTGAGGAAAGAAGCAGGTAAAGTACATAATGTGAAGCTGCAGGTGGGCAGCAGCTTCGTGGACATTCACAGCCGGCTCGGCTGCACTGACCTTTCAGCTCTCTTCAGGCATCCATGTGAACACCAACCGCCTGAACAGTTTCATCATTTATTACTCAAAGTTTGAAATCACAAACTTCTGGACCACAAAGTTAAATGGGGGAAGTGGTTTCTCAAATACTGATTTTGGAATTATTATTCTGAAAATGTACTTACAGATTCAAATAGCAAAATCTGCAAAACATTATTTCAAACTTTAGCACAAAAGACAAATAATGTGCTCAGTTTTCTTGTCAGTTTTCGGTTCTTCAGTGAGAAACGAATACAACAGAAACCCCTGTTTTAAGATCACTAAGGTGGAGATGATGGCAACAGTTCTGAGGTCTGTGACCAGGGAACCAGTGACATCCACTTTTTTCTTAATTGCTTAAGATCAGTTTGAAGTTGTGGCACAAGCACAGATGATTCAAGCTGTTTAACGAAAAATTAAAGTCAAAAAGTCATTTCTGAATCTGGTGACCTCAATCCTTAGAGGAACCTATCTTAGGTTCTGGTTTTCCAAACTGATGTCTCGTATTGCAGAGGTTTCCAGGTCCGAGGCTGCTGGCAGGATCATCAGTGCCACACAAAAGACCGAGGGAAGCGGGGTTTATAAGGCATCAATGTGCAGAAACACAAAAAGACCAACAAGCTCTGAAACGCTTTAGCACAAAACTAAACATTCACAACGGAATTGTGCGCCACACCCCGGTCCTGAAGTCCGCATGCGTTTCGGTTAAAAGGCTGAGCCGTCGCAGACGATGTTCTGGCCACGGCCGGGGAAGAGCTCCATCTGCCAGTACCGAGGGTCGGCGTACACTGAACAAATCAGAGCAGACGCGGTCGTCACTGGCGTTCAGATCAGACGGCTTCAGTCGCAGCATGTGACACGTCAGCAGAACAGAGTAACTACCGACCGAAGTTAGAGTACATCCCGTTTAAAATACTTCCCATTATGTCATTGTTGTACAATCGACATTCCAACTATCAGAATACCTTAGAATAAAAAAGTAGAGCATTTAAAAGGAATGTGACAATTTTACAATAAACTCCACTCCAACCCATCTAAACCTTAAAGATCTTATCTCATTTCATAAAATAAAACATTTAAATATTCTACTTGCATCAACATCTAGCTGCAGGTATTATTACTGATTATTAGCCTTATTTATACTGACTCTTGAAAAGTGGAGAAGTTGTGTCTGCTGTCTTTTTTATATCATTTGTATATAATTTTAAACTTCAATGATGGCAGTTTTATTTACATTTGTAAGTATTTTATGTGATAACCATAATTACCAGTACTGTGATGAGAGTTTTTCTCTCTGGTTAAAAAGGTTTATTATTAAACAAATGAATTATTTTAGTGTTGAACGTGCAGGTGAAGCAGTTACCCATGTCTCCAGGTGTCAGCCACAGGTTGAAGGAGCTGCAGTGCTTCTGGCAGCGTTGTACAGGCAGAACTCGGACTGTTGGCAGCCCCTCCCCCACCACCAGCCAGCCCAGCACCCCCATGCCCTTCATTCAACAACAATAATTTCTGTTTCTATTTTTCTCACACAAATATGGGGCTTTTTAAAAAACAAAGGAAAAAAATAGTTCATTACAGGATGTTTAATGACCTTCCTCCTGTATTAGAAGTGTCAGTGTCAAACATCAGTACCAAGACTAAAACACATTCAGAAAAATGACGCGACAATTATTTTACTTTGCTTTTAAATCAATCATTTGTCAGAACAGTAAAACCACGCACTAACTAAAATAAGACAAATCTCAAAAACAGCCTGCAGACTCACTTTGCTCTGAGAGTTTGTGCTGTGGGTCACCAGGCAGCGCTGCAGGACGGTCCCAGAACTGTCCAGCAGGGGGCAGAGCTCCGCCTTCGGGAAGAGCCACCTCAACACTTTCTCCCTCGTGCCAGAGCTGAACCTCCTGCAGAAACACAAGTAATAAGGGGGACGTGACCGGAGTTTGTAATCTATTCATTTATGTTCAGAAGTAAAGTAGCAAACTCATTATGTGCAAATTGAACGCAAAACTAACGGACATGGCTTGACATGTGATCAGATCTGATACGGATCCATACGTACACAGATCTCTGACAGCAGACTCCATCTATGCTTATCAAAACGTATAATGCAGATGCGGTCAGGCCAATTTTCTGCTTTGGGAGAACCAAGTGAATTATGAAGCTGTTCGTTTGAACATGGATGCATACCAGAGCAGGGTGAAGTTAGCAGGTCCCTGAGGGAGGCCGAGGTGGTTGTGGTTCTGCAGCCGATCGTCCTCTTCAAGCAGAATGGCCATGGATCCCGAATGGGCCAAGTACAGCTCCTCAAGCTGCTGCCGCTGGACGCTGAGGGACTCTCCGCCCTGCAGAAAGCAGGACGAGCAACAGTGAAGGACCGGTGTGTGCCAAGTTTATTACTGCTAAAACTTCTTCATCTGTCAGTGCTGACCGACTGCAGCACAGAAAGAAAATAAATACTCTTAAAGCAACTGTATCTTCCACCTCACAAGTCTTTGATTTTTGAAGAGGAAAATAAGTTCAAAAGGGCTGCTTCTGAAAACTGTGGAATTTGCATCTGTTGTTAAAGTTTGCAACCACGTGAGTGTGACATCAAACAGACATTTTCAACTGCACAGAGCTCTGACCTTCAGCAGGACCAGCTGTGGCCCCCGTCGCAGTGTCACTGTCCCTCGCAGGCTCTCTGGGACTTCCAGCACAGAGGAGATCTCTGCACATCCCGAACAGTTGACCAGATTCTGCCTGAGAGAGCCTGCACTCCACCACTCATGGAAACCTGCAACACAAACACGAACATACACACACAGTTAATCACAGGAAAGAAAATACTCAGATCCCACTCATGCTGGCAGCTGAACAGCCAAGTTCTTAAAAGCACAACACCAGGCTGAACTCAGAAGGTTATTCAACACAAAAACTGCCTGAGGTTGACTGAAGAAAGCAATAAGTTTCATACCTTGCAGGTTGTACTTCTTGGCAATGGGCAGGGAGAGCAGGCGAACGTGGCTGAGAGGCGATGACCAGTTGTAACACCCCAGATTGACCAGTCCCAGCGGGGGGGCACTCTGGGGGTAGGTGAAGGCCAGCACCACCACTAACAAGAACCCCACTGCCACCACAAACTGCAAAGATGGTAATAATGACAAATGTCTGCAAAGCACATAATTACCCAGACGGTACAAGAAGTAAACCTTTTAAACCCACTTTACACTTGTCAAATTAATCTTGAAAGAATATATTCATATATGCATACACACATAAGGCTTTAACCTGCAGCATTTTACAAATTAAAGGTTTTCAGAGACTAATCTAGAACGTTTCCTGTTTTTTACCTTGATGGCAGCTCTCAGGATGGGGAACTGTGGAGGCTCTCTCCTGGGTTCGTTGGTCTCCAGGACCTGCTTGATGAACCTCTCAATCTCCCTTTCTGACATGCCGTAGCGGTAGCCCGACTGACGGAGGATATCGATGCTCTCCGACAGCTTGTCGTAGATACACGGCTCGCTCATCGTTGTCCCCATGACGACAGCGGTGAGGGAAACGTCTCAGTCAAACTCGTCAGTGTTCCGCTGCTGTGGCCTCTGAGATCATGGCGTTACCTCACCTGTGAAGTCATCCAAAAGGATAATAGTATCGGCCCACTCATAAAAATAGAAGTGAAATTAACACGTGAGAAAGTGACAAATTATTCAAACTCAGCAAAGGTATTATTTACTATAAAACGTGGCAGCGTCTTGATGTCTTAATGAAGTTTATGTGAAATGTTCTGGTGAAGATACAAGACAAAAGCTCCCATTTCAGCCATGTCTCTACAGGTCGTGACAGCTGATTGTAGCAGATGTTGTCAGCCATGTGACTCTACCCACCTTCTCTCCTGAGGGTGTCACTACATTTACATGAAATTAAACAAAAAAAGTCTAGTAAATCGGAGCGAGATCTTATGAACAAAATGTCTGTAAACTCTGACAGAAATCCAACTAGGCCGAACTTCCTATACTCAGAGTTACAAACCCAGATAATGCAGTTGAAGTTGATCTAATTATTGGATGTGAACATTCAGTGGGGCTGGAGCTCTGCACACATTTCACAGCTCCCACCCCGCGCTTTAACACACAAACGTATTGTAAAAAGCAGATACAGCGCAATGAAGAAGAAAATAAAAACTTAAGTACACAGGATGTACGACATGTACTGAGCTGTAAGCCTGTCCAGTTTGTAGTGCAGTCTGACAAACTGGTTGATCATTAACCTTCACATGCATGCAAACTGGGACAAAGAGGGGGATCCAACTACACAGCGTAGTCAACCTGTAGCCCCATCTCAATGAAACTATGCAATGTACTGAGTGCCACAGCTTTGTGTCAGCCACTTCTAAGTACAAGAAATGTACTGTGATGTGAAGTTGAGTGGAGACAAAGATGAGGAGTTTGAACAATTCCACAATTCCAGCACCCTGGGAACCTCAGCTGCTCAGTGAATGTGAAAAAAATAATCAAAGTTAATTTTGGAACAAACTGCACAGGACAAAAAAAGAAACAAGGATAATAAAATGTTGCATAGGAATATCTTTGAGTTTAGTTATCTTTAAGTGAATTATACTAATGTATCTTGTCTTTTGTACATTTGACGGTGTATCTGTGTCTCTCCTCTCTCTGTTCTTCATTCTGTCTTTCTGATCTCTCTTTTCCTGCTCTAAGCAGCTGGTCTTCAGCAGGAGGGTCGCCCCTTATGAGCCAGGTCCTGATCCAGGTTTCTCCTTCATAAAAGGGGAGTTTTTACCTGCCGTTGTTTATGTAATAATTGTTCAGGGTTATGTTCTGGGTCTCTGGAAAGATTCTAGAGACAACGTGTTAAATAAAATTGAATTGAATGTGTATATTTTATACTTCCAGAAGCACATCATGAGAACAAGGTGCATGATTGACTGCAGGAGAAGTGGAATATCTGTATAAAAGGGGGAAAAAGAATAATCATGCAGCGGCATCAGCAACTGGTCAAAATAACTTTAGTTACATGTAAAAATCCAACACTGAGCATCCTGAGTTTTAAGTCATTTTTGTTGTGACATAATTTACTGCACACAAACATCATTTTGGAACCAAAAAGGTTCACAGTGATCTTTTTTTAAAGGGCATGATGATCTGTCATTTACAACAGAAAATATATGCTGACCAGAGATGTACAAAGCGATCAGCTGAGAATCAGAAAATGACAATACTGGTATTAGTTAATTCAATAAAGTGGTTTTAAAAAAAAACTTTTTCCCCACCACGTCACTCAACTCATCGTGATTAAGAAGAAGAAGAACATTTTCAAAATCAGGTTTTTTGGCTGTGACATAATGCCCATGAAATTAGTAGAAAGCTGAAAATAGCTTTCGTAAGGTAAAAGTGTCTGGGAGTGAAAAACAACCACCAAAACAAACCTAAACTCCTAAAACGGCTTCAGCCCTCCGGAGATGACGGACTCGGTGTGACGACGGTAACAGACGCCTGCAACGTCTCCACCGCAGAAATCACATCACGTCAACTTTGCACCCCTCTTCTTGCTGCAGTTTTGCAGAGGTCTGACTCTTGACTGCAAGGTTTAACACACTCTCATGACGTGCGCGCGTGTCCGCGTCAACATATAAACAAACTGTTGGGAAACCGGGCATTTTCTCTTGACGGTGAAATAACTTTCACCAGTGCGGCTGCAGCAACAGCTCTGCAGCCTTACTTCAAACCAGGCGCGAAGCAGGCGCCGCAGCTCGCAGGCCGCTGTTTTAATCGAGAAAATGACGAAAACCCGACGCGTTTTGACGGTTTAACGGCGGTACGTTAGCTCGCTTTGACAGCCGCGACATGAATGTGCGGAACAAGTTCGAACTCTCACCTACAAGTGAGACCCACCGCCGTCGTGGAGAGTCACATTTCTCATGCTGTCCCCAATAATTCGCGCACATATATATTTTTCTGATCATCAATGTTTTTAGGAAGAAATAAAAAAAGGAACTACAGCGCGCTAATCAGATAAGAATCCCTTGTACGGAGTTGTCTTCTTCTACTTCAGAGTTCTGCTTCTTCTGGATGTTTCACCGCTGCAAAACCAAGTTCTAGGAGCTTTACCGCCACCTACTGGAACGTGCCACAGCGCACAAAAATAATATTTTCTCTCAATGTTTTTATTTTTGGCATTTGAAATCATAAATGTTATTATGAACTAATGTCTTTATGTTTTTTACCTAAAAGTTCTGATAATTTCATATTTGCTTTGTTTCTCTTTTTTACTGACTGAAAACAGGACATCCATCCGTGTTGTTATACTGAATTATGCAGGGTTTTTTTGCTCAATGCCACTTTCCCATTTAGATGCTGGGTCACTTTATGTTGTACAGTTAATATCTGTATCCCCTTTTTTATAAGCAAATGCGTATTTTGCTGTTATGTCTGTTTTCCAGATGTACAGTTAACCCCATATTTTGACCAAAGAGTACATTTTAATCCTACAGCAGTAATTAATTCAATAACTGTTCTTTCAATAAAAGTCTGAATGTTCATGCGGGGAACTTACAGTGCTTGTCAGTGACACTTGTTGTTTTACCCTTCTTTGCATTTTAAAGAATGGCTCTCCTATTCACGTCAAGTAAAATTTATATTCCATAAAGTATGTCAGCCAGTTTGTCATCTTCTGCATAATGCACACAGTCTATCCTTGTGTTTTCCAGTCTTTGCAAGATGTTAGTCCACCATTACCTACTAAAAATCTAGTCAGAATGACAGATTGTCTTCCAAATACCCATTTCTCACAGTTTATGCTCTTTGATATAATATTACCTTTTTATTTTCAATTCGCCTCCAAGTAAATTTTCCACACAGGTATTGTTACCTCTTTAATGTTGGCTTTACAGTCTGACCTGCTGAAGAGTGAAGACAATCTTCTCTCTTCAATGACCTTCTGACTGTCATATCTGGAATACTATCCTAACATGTGCTGGGCACAAACATGGGCTACACATAAACATTGGTAATCCTTTAAAACAGACCCACAGGTAGCTTCACAAGAGCTGATAAAATCTTTTAGAGTTTTTTTTTTCAGAAATGTTAATTTTCTTCTTCTATTTTTCTCCTTGGACATTACTATTTACAGTAATATTACAAGTATTAGTTTATCTTTTGTTATCCATGCTTACATAAAATCATCATATCTATTTGACAGCTGTACAAAGTAGCAGACAAAAGCTGAGAATGTAGGATTTTTGTTTTTCTGTAGCATGTAGAAGAGGCAGAGCTGCCTTTCATAAACATCTGTCTACTGCCGTTCAAGTTATGAGAATCTTTTTAGTCCCGCCCCCAACAGGTCCACAACAAAGCAGCTAAGCCAATCACAGCGAAAGCGCCTCACAGGAAGTCCCGCCCTCCGTTTCCTTTTATTGTGCAAGCATGAAACAGCATCAAAACCGCGCGGCGTCAAGTTGGACTCAGTTAGAAGAGTTGTCGGTCTGCAGGAACTTTAAACTTTTGAGATGGGAAATAAATGGTGTCAAATTTACGATGAATTCATTTTAATCGAATTCAGCTTTTATAAATGTAATTATTTAGCTATATATTGCTGAATAGTGATTTTTTTATTTGACTTTTTGTGGCTTGTAAACAGCATATTAATCTGGTTTGTAAGACTGCTTTTTTCACCTCCATAATAACGCAAAGATTATGAGGATCCTCTCCCAGAGTGATGCTGAAAAACTAATTCACACGTTCCTGTCTTCTAGACTAGATTACTGTAACGTGTTGTTTGCTGGATGTCCAAATAATTCTCTGAAGATCCTCCAGCTGATCCAAAATGCACCAGCGTGAATGCTGACAGGAATCAACAAAAGACACCACGTCTCTCCAGTGTTAGTTTCCCTCCATTGGCTCCCTGGAAAACTCAGAATCCAATTCAACATTTTATTACTTGCGTATAAAGTCCAAAATGGCCTAGCACCACGATATTTGCAAGACCTGATAGAACCATATGTTCCTAATAAAGTTCTCCGTTCTCAGAGTGCAGGTTTACTTCCTAAAGGATCCAGATGTAGATTTGGAGGATGGTTTTCTGTTATCAGGAACCATCACTATGGAACCAACTTCATGTTTGGGTTAAGGAGGCTGACACCACCTCCACCTTTAAAACCAAACTTAAAACATTTCTTTTTAGTAAAGAATATAGTTAGTGCAAACTTTAGTGTGTTAGGACCAGTTGGGCCTAAACACAGCTTCATCCTGGATCTGCTGCTGTAGACCTGCTGCAGGGGGAACCAGCATGATCCACTGAGTGGTGCCCTCCACCTCCTCTGTTTCTCTGTCCCTTCTTCAGCTCAGTCCTCAGTTATTAATTAAAAGTATCTCATAGGTGTAATTGTGGTCCATTGTTCTTGTAGTTTGTTCTGCTGGTCTGTCCCCTCTTTTTCTCTTCTGTACATGTTTCCAGACCTGAACCTCAGGAGCTGCATGCTGCCCTGCAGATCCACCCTGTGACCATCCCAGTGTTTACCTCCACCTGTCTGTATAGATGTCTCTGTTGGATACCTGCTGACATCCCGACCTGCAGTCCTCGTCTATGTGGATCACCAACTATCCATATATCACCCATATACACATGGAAGTCTTAGTTCTGCTGCTGATGGATAATTATACTAATGTATCCTGTCTTGTACCTTTGATGGTGTCTGTTTCTCTCTTTTCTCTTTACTTCCTGTTCTACCCGGCTGGTCTTCGGCAGGAGGGTCCCCCTTTAAGATCCAGGTCCTGATCCAGGTTTCTTCCCTCTTAAAGGGGAGTTTTTCCTGCTATTGTTTGGTTTAAGGTTCTTCTCTCAGTAGGGGAGTTTTATCTGCTGTTGTTTATGTAATAATTGCTCGGGGGTCATGTTCTGGGTCTCCGGGAAGATCCTAGAGACAACTTGTGTTGTAATAGACGATATATAAATAAAATTGGATTGAATTGTGCGCAGCCATTCATGTAATTTTGTAAACACCATCTTTTATTTTGAAAGTCTGTACAGGAAGTTTTGTGCTGTTACAGGAACATTTCTTTTGCCTGTTCTGCTGCAACCTCAACGTAACTGACAGCCACGCATTTGGAGTTTATAGCTGAAGACACATTCCTTCAGCTCAAACTGTGCTTCAGGATTGCGAAGCTGCTCGGTCTGTTTTCCTTTTCTCTCTGAAGTGAGCCAGCTGAAGCGGTAAACGTCGTGTAGTGTCCTGCTGTCAACGTCTGAGTGCTGACGGAGGTTCGCGCGTCTCCTGTAGAAGTCATCCCGCCGACCAGATGCTATCCCCGGGCAGGAGCGTCTCATCCCGACTGCTAAGGCCCGCCTCGTGGCTCGGTCTCCGGCTGGGCTCCGAGAGGACAGCAGCCAGCTCCCCGCGGAAAGGTAACGGCAGTCCGGAGCAGCCAGACCCGTTTGTTGTCAGTGGCCGGCTAGCGGCAGCTAATCCCAAAGTGACGCAGTTCAGAAGGGAAACAAAACTTCACAACACCTGTGAATAAAACGTAAAGGAGCCGTCTGCACTGCGCTTTAAAACAGAAAAATGCTTCTCTGGAAGGATGCAAAACTAGTTCACTGACTAATGGTCACAAATACATATGATTATTGTGCAATTAATTAAGTGACCTTGTGATTTTTCATTGTTTCTTTTTCTGTTGTGTAATCTTTGAATTTTAGTTTAGTTTTTATTTTAAACCACATTTCATTTCACATTTATAGATGAATCTGGACTTTCCAATCACTTTGATCTTCTTAATATATTAAATGAGCTTTAGATTAAACCCCATCCCAGATTTTCTCACACATATTAGTGTTTGCTTCAACAGTCAAAAAATATAAACAGTATTTTCTTCATCTGATTGACACAATGACAGTGCTGCAATTGCACTTTGTTTTATTTTTTTATGAATATATGAAGTCATATTTTGTGCATTGTAAGAAATCTCCAAAAATAGCATTTATGGCTGGATCTTACGCAATGTCTGGCAAGTGTGACCATAAAGAAAAGGAAACTGATGGCATAGTTGATTCCAGTTTCATTTTGATTACGTATTGACTAAGTTTCTGGTAGTCAGAGCTTGACCCTTTGCTCTTCTACTCTGTGAACATGCAATGATTTAAAAACTGCTAAACTGTCTGATAGGTTATTCTGGCCTCAGCGTTAATTCCTGGATCTTGGAGATTTTATCAAACTCTGACCAAAACCACATGAAAATACTGTTAACGCAGCTGCAGGTCATGAGAGGTCTCAGTAAACACTGACTAAAGTTTACAGTGCTTATCCTGCTGAATTAAGAGATTTCACGAGAAAGCAGTAATAAAATTGGTCACAAAGTATTAAAAACAATAAATGACTTAAGAACTTAATTTTTCCTTTAGCGGTTCTTTATTGCACCATTTGCTATTGATGTGAAATGGATATTAAATTGCATTTTGGGTTTTGTTTTTTTTCTGAGTGTCTTGAGGAAACTTAACCAAATGGAAACTGTTATTTGCTGCAGAGTTGATCAAGAAACATGAACTGGAAAAAGATGAGCTGCGGCCCCTCTACATGGACTTCCAGGCTACCACGCCCATGGTATCTGTTGTAATTTAAAAACAAAAATCTCTGTGTTTAAAAACTATCCAGCTAGAGTGATGTTTTCCCAGCATTTTCCGGTTCTTCATTTATAGAAAGTCTGGATCTTTTAGTTGTCAGTTTGTACTTTGCACAGCAAATAAAATGGAAACACAGCATGTTTGACTAAGTTTCAGAAAGGATTACCTGCGGTTGCGCCTGAGTTCCTCGTTTATGTGTGTTTAGGACCCTCGAGTGCTGGACGCCATGCTGCCGTACCAGGTGAATTACTACGGCAACCCTCACTCCAGGACGCACGCCTACGGCTGGGAGAGCGAGACTGCGATGGAGAATGCCAGAAAGGTAGAAAGACACTGTTTGAAAAGAGAGGGAGAGAAATTGTAAAAGGCCTCAAAAGTCTCTAAAATCTGGTAGAAAATGTTATCACTGTTGAATCAATGTTTTTTTTTCTTATCTTATTGCAGTGATGAAGTTTTCTGTGCTTGAGTATCCTGTTACTTAAATATTGGGAATGGTTAAACTCTCGCCACACCCATGACAGAAAAACAGTCTCTGCCTTCAAGCCTGGTGTGAAGTCACGTTTAAAGTGTTTTACAGGTTATCTTAATAATTACTTATAGTTTATATCAGAACTGAATGTGTCACCAGACAAAGACTATGAATTCTCATTTACGATGTTTCTTTGATCATTCCTTCTACCAGTCATATTACAAATGTTAATGAAGTTTGTGTGGCTGCATTTATGTCCAAAGTAGTTTCCATATATGTTTAAAAAAGAAAGTTTCTGACTTTTTTGTCCTTTCTTTTTGCATTGAAACTTGTTGCTGTTTTGTCTCGGTTATTTTATGGGTTAGGAGCATCGCTGGCATGAAATTTTAACAAGGAATTGTCCCAAACTAGTAAATGATTTTTGTTTTTTGTTCCCTTTTTATGCCTGTTTGATTTGTAGGGTAGATGGTATTGGAGCTTTTTACTGTCATTGTTATTGAGGTTATTGGCTTTTCTTTTGTCATTTGAACTTTAAATGTGTTCATAATAATAATAATAATAATAATAGCATTTATCTTTGCAAGTAAATCCATGATATTAAGCTGAATCGATGCTCAGAGAAATGCATTTCAAAGTTATAAGTTAGAAACCTCTAAGCATTGCAGAACATGGGCCTCCAAAATAATGGAAACGTCAGACCTTAGTTGCTGAACATGATCAGATATCAGGTTTGTTTGACCTCAGCGTGTAATTTTCTTGTTGACAGCGTAATCTGTCTGTCTGTCTGTCTGTCTGAGCAGCAGGTGGCTGATCTGATTGGAGCCGACCCCAGAGAAATCATCTTCACCAGCGGAGCCACCGAGTCCAACAACATGGCCATCAAGGTCTTATTGTGCTGCTCCTATTTGTCATCATCCTACACAGAATCACGTTTTAGCCACCAGCAAAAGTTATCAGTTTGTCCTAAGATTAGATTCTGTCTACCTGTTGCTCCCCGTCCTTCTCCCGCAGGGTGTTGCCAGGTTCTACCAGGCCAAGAAAGGTCATGTGATCACCACGCAGACCGAGCATAAATGCGTCCTGGACTCATGCCGGATTCTGGAGGCGGAAGGCTTCATCGTTACTTACCTGCCAGTCCAGAAGAACGGACTGGTTGACCTGGAGGTACACGAGAGGAGCACAGAGATGACGTCTGCACACAGGTGACACGTAGAAGTCTACCTATAACCTGTGTGTCTCTGCAGCTGCTGGAGGCGTCCATGCGTCCAGACACCTCTCTGGTGTCAGTGATGACTGTCAACAATGAGATTGGAGTCAAGCAGCCTATCCAGGAAATTGGTAACCACGGCAAGATATCATGTTTGTTCTTTACTGCTGGCGATGGAGAACCTGATTAAAGCTGCTGATCAAAGCCTGTTGACTCACTGAGCTCTGCTTTTCCTGCCCACAGGTCAGATTTGTCGTTCTAAAGGAGTCTTCTTTCACACTGACGCTGCCCAGGCTGTCGGAAAGATTCCCATCAACGTCTCCAGCTGTAAGGTGGATCTGATGTCAATCAGCGGTCACAAGATCTATGGACCCAAAGGTTGGTGTTTACATAAGATAAGTCAGTTTTTCATGTCATAATTAAAGAGTTAAAGAAAAGAATCAGTGAGTTAAAATGTTCAGGTGTAGACATTGAAAACAAAGCCTGTTTATTATGAAATAATATGTGAAACTGCAAAAATATCTGATTTGTCTTTTGGACAGTTTAAGATTGAATCATATGAACCAAAGTTATTCTTCATATTTAGTCTCAAATTAACTAAAAACTGTCTCAAAAACAACCAACGGCACCACTTTCTGTATTTTTCTATTGATGCTCAACACAGTAATCTCATTTGTTTTGGGGTTTTTTTTGTAATTAAAAGATCAAGAGATAATGACAATGTGGTGAAAGTTAGTGAAACTACATTCATTTAGATTTCATGGATCGTACACTATATGTACTTCGTGTTTCCCTTCTGAAGGTAAATCTGTGCTCTATAAATTTTAGATACTTTGTTTTGATGTAATAAGTTGAGTTTCTTTGTTTTTTTCTGAATAAAGAAGTCAGGCCGTAATTAGCTGGTAAAATGGGAACTGCAGGAAAACTCCAACAGAAATGCATCAATTATTATTTTTAAGGATTTCGCCCAACTGCACTTTGAAATGCTGAACAGAAGTGTGTTTGGATGCGCGTGCGTCTTCGTGTAGGTGTGGGGGCGTTGTACGTGCGGCGCAGGCCTCGGGTTCGTATGGAGCCGCTGCAGAACGGTGGCGGGCAGGAGAGAGGTCTTCGCTCGGGCACCGTCCCAACCCCGCTTGCTGTTGGACTGGGAGCCGCTTGCAGCATCGCCCAGAAGGAGATGGAGGTAAAGTAAGCTCACATAAGAGATTAAAGATTAAATAAAGGCAAAAAATAAATGTGTGTCCGTTTTGTGCAGTATGATCACCACAGAGTGTCCATGCTGGCTAATCGCCTGGTCCAGAAGATCGTGTCTGAAATTCCAGACGTCGTCATGAACGGAGATGCTGAACAACGCTACCCTGGTAAACACACCCATGTTTCTGTGGATGTCCTTTTAAGACGTTTAAAACGGTGTTCTAATAAAAGAAATACCGTTTTTAGAAAACTAGTTTGTTTAATTTGTAACTAATTTGTAGTTTCGACTAACTTAAACGTGTGTTATGTAAAATGATGTTTTAAATGGGCTTGGCTGACTCCGTGTGTTTATGTATGTTGTCAGGTTGCATAAATCTTTCCTTTGCTTACGTGGAGGGAGAGAGTCTTTTGATGGCGCTGAAGGACGTCGCTCTGTCGTCTGGGAGGTCAGTCTCAACGTTTCTGACTTCTACAAGTTTAAAAATATGCTTTTGAGCTCTTTTAAAGATGAAAACATCATTGAGTTTTTGTTTTCGTGCAGCGCGTGTACGTCGGCGTCTCTCGAGCCGTCTTATGTCCTCAGAGCGATTGGAGCAGATGAAGACCTGGCTCACTCCTCCATCAGGTATGAAGAATCAATGCAAATGTATATAACTCATTTTTTGTATTTATTAAACTTTTACTTGTAATTTAAATTCATTACTCTTAATCTGAATGTTGATAATTCTTCAGAGGACTGGTTCCAATCGTGATCAAATTTACTCTGTAAACCTGTTTATAATTCTAACTTATTATTGTGTATTTTGTGTCTGTGTGTACATGTATAAGTTGAAGACAAGTAGCTCAAACAAAGTAATATACCTGATCTGATTAAGTTGTAGGCTGGTGTTAGATTTGTCCTTCACTTTTGCAGGTTTGGTATTGGGAGGTTCACCACAGAAGCAGAGGTGGATTACACAGCAGAGAAATGCATCCAGCAGGTCCGCAGACTCAGAGAGATGAGGTGAGTTCAGCCGCTTTGAACTCTGATCTGTACCAGGATGAGATCTGCTTTCTCACGTTAGAATGGATCTAAGGGAGATCTCATATGTCCGTGTCTCTGCCTGACTAAAAAGTGCACTAAAAAGTGATACCTAGGCTGTAAAGTCCAGTAGCCCACACCTCTCCCTTGTCTTTTTATCTTTCAGTCCTCTGTGGGAGATGGTTCAGGAAGGCATCGACCTGAAGAGCATCAAGTGGACGCAGCACTAGACTTCTCCAACTCCCTGTCTGCTTCCCAGCTGCCGAAATGATTATAGTTCCCAAGAAGTTCTTGGAGCAATTTAGCTTCTATTTCCTCCACATAAACACGCACAAACTTCCTGTCTGACTTGAAGTCTGTTTGTAGCTGCAGCTCGTCTTAGCTCCTGCGGCTGCTCCGTGAGGAGATGTTGCTCCTCAACACTGCAGATTCTGCTTGTTGTTTTATTTCTCCAATGTAAAGTTATCCAAGGCTTTTCAAACACTGCTCAACTTTGGGTTGTCTGAGAAGCACGTTGACAGCAGTGAGAAAAATATGGTGAAATGTTCGGTCGGTGCTCTCACTATAAGACCACCGCTGGCCAGTTTTAAAATGTTGACAACCAAAGACCACCGGTAGCAAAACTCAGTGAGACATTCAGGACCAAGTTCTCACGTTTGATTTCTGCAACAAACCAGTTAGAGAAAGCAAGATGTAAGATATGTTGCTTGTTCCATTTTTGAATGAGATTTAAGGAGGGAGAAAATGGCACAAATATAAGTGATGTGAGGCAGAAAGAAGGAAAAAAGCAAACGGAGCAGTGTGACACTGATAAAAAGGAAATGTTTTTGTATGAACTTTAAACTGCAACAAAACCACATATGCGCACATATGTGTCCAACGCACAATTTCAATGACTTTGAAACTTAGTTTTTTTTCTTTTTTATATCGACTCAGTTTTACATGCAATAATCGTATCGCAGAAAATTCAAGAGTTTACTTCAGTTCAGTTCAACTCGTGACCCGATGGTGTTTTTGATCTGCCTCTGTTTGGGCCAGCTGGATTTAACTAATCCAGCTCTGAGTTAACTGTTGTAAAACATGAACACCATGAAAGACAAAAAGGACTTACTGAAATGGAAAACAAAAACAAATAGATTCGGGATGATGAATTCTGACATGATGATGATGATGATGAAAAGGTCAAAAGGAGTGAAATGTGAGTGATTACATTGTATACCACAGTTTACAGCTGTAAACATGGATTTATGTTAAGAGTGGCCAATTCTGTTTTAATCACAGCTGTTATTTTCCTCTGACACCATTTTCAGCAAGAATTGTAGTCCTGTTTTATTCATAAAATTGATCTTGTCATTTCATTTCAGACTCAGTTTGTTTCCTGTCTGGATCGTTTAAGAACAATAACGTAGTTGGTCCAGGATGTGGTTTCTTATTCCGCCTGTATTCTGGTTTATTGACCTGTATCATATGTTGATTATGTCGACCTACCCCTACCTACCTACTTCTGTGGTGGTGGGTTGTTCGTAAATGTGAATGTGCTTTGAGATACCATGAGGTTGAAATTTGAACCCAGAGAGGGCTCACTTTAGTGATAATCCCGTTTGTGGAGGCTGAGGTCCCAAATGATGAGGAACAAATCTGAAATAAAAGGAAAATGTTGCTCCATCAACTAGAGGCATTAGCTGTCTGTTCACTAAGCAGTGTAATGATTTACTGAATCTGAGTTTTCTGTAGCTGCTTAGCAGGTTTGGCCTTTCCGTCTCTAGCTGGTTAATATTTCTATAGCAAAATTATTATTTCATGTTGGTTGGCAGTGGAATAAACATGGGTATCTTTGACTTTACCACCTGAGAGGATGTTAAAAGCTTTGCATTGTGCACCTAGAAGCAAGTAAGTCTCAAGATGTTGCGGTTTATTACATTTCTGCTTCATTCATTAAATTACCAAATATAATGGTTTTTCAGTCAACAATTGTTGACAAAATATGGGTTTATTTTATAGACATATTGTATAAGCCAACAGTTACTGTACTTTGACCTTTTCTTTGTGGGTATAGAATATATAAAATATGTATATGAAACTCAAATGACATTTTCCTTGTTTCTGAGTGTACTTTCTTATTGCAAAAAACACAAGATGCACCAGAAAATACGAGCTGTAGGATATAGTGTGCATTACGTGGGTTATAGTTTATTTATTTGTTTTCAAATCAGAATTATGAAGAAGGTCTGACTCATGTTTAATTTTAAATATGCTGCTAGAAAATTACAAGTCATATTATTTCTCTGATTACATCTAATACATATTTGTAAAAACGTAGGGTACGTTAATTCCATTTTTTTCCTATTGGAAAAAAATAATTTTTATTAAAAAAATACAATGATATTAAAAGATGTAATTTGTAAAGCAATATAAAATATTAACTTATCATTATATGATGTTTATAACGCAATTGAAAATATACTAATAAGACAAATGCCATCATAGTTTGAGGACTTTTAAGTTTGTTTGCTGCTCATTTGTTTCAAAGTTGTTCTAATCAACTTTGATAAGAAAAGTGATTAAATTCAGAGAATCATTCAACCAGAAGAAAAAGAGAGAGACCCTGAATGAATGAATGAATGAATGAATGAATGAATGAATGAATGGCTACCGAAGGGCGTAAACAATCATCTATTAACATATAGATTATTTACAATTCATGAATAAAATGTTGCTTATTTGTGTGCTTGACCACGAGAATGAAAATATGTTTAATTTACTATCTTAGAAAAGTATTAAATATCTTCGGGAATTAATGGAAACCAGCAAATTCAGTTGCCGGAGCTGCCAGCAGCTCAGTAACGTTCATATTTGTATGTGGATGATGTACTCTGAGGTTTCTGTCGTGTGATTTTGTAAAACGGCCCGCCGTGCGTCGGAAACGTGCGTCGTAGTGGTGACGTCGTGCAGAGGTCACCTGGGTCTCGTGCGGTCTCGTCTCGTTCAGTTATCGCGGTGTTTGTTCCGACATTTCGTGCAGAAGCATCCTGCAGACAGAAGAGAGGGGACCCTCGCCAATGAGTTTAACCTCACTGTAATAATTGACAAATTTCTCGGTAAGAACTCCCCAGCGACAGGCTGCTTGATCACGTTGTCTCGGCGGCGGCCGAGTGCGACGCGGGCCGCTGAAAACGTCGCCTCGCTGCGGTTTTCGCTCCAACACAAAGCAGCGCTAACGAGCAGCTAGGCTGCTAACGGGCGTCGCTCGCCAGCGAGCTCATTTCAGTTTACCGCACTCGGCGGGCCACTTGGACACGACTTATCTAGTTAGTCGAGTCGTTACTTTTATGAGATGTCTGTAGCGGTCTCATGTCGAAGATTTGTCGAATATGTGTCGAGCTTGTAAAACCTGTTCAGGCTAGTCTGGAATGATACAAACAAAACCATGGTGTCATTTTAGTAGCTGCCCGCTACTAGAGACTCGGTTTAGTTTATTTGCGATGCAGGCTGAGTTATTTAATTTTTGTTTCTTTTTTGTGTATACTCGGGAGTAGAGTTGGACATCGTTAACATATTTTTAATTGTTGGCTGCGCTGCCATTGGTCACTGCCGGAACCTCGGTGCGACCACGTCCTCCTGACGTCACAGTGCGCAACGGGCTGCTGGTGAGAGCAAGAACAAAGATGTGCAAACTGGGAGGCGGTTGTCATGGGAACCCAGACCGATTCTTACATTTGTTTTCTGACACACACCTATACACCCCTTTTCATTACTTGGCAGTTGCTGTCACATACATGTCTCCATTGTGTAAAATGTCTTTGATAGTTTTATTGAATCGTGAAAGAAACGTTGGTTCTGTGGTGTCATGCTGCTTCTCATTAGTCTCATCAGTCATGCAAACGTCTAAATTTACATTATGGCCTTGATTAATAACAGCAATAGCTGTAGTATCTGCTACATATTTTATACCAAATTAGGATGATGTGATTGTAGGCTGTGATTTTTCTTTTCAGGGCATTTCTTATTATTCACACTCCTCAAGTAGTCCTGATGTCAACTATCATTAACTCCACAGTTGTAGGACTTGCTATGGCCCAAGCTTTCACATTAAGAGGATTGAAAGGGGCTTCTTTTTAGGTGTGATATGGGTGAATTGGATGGTGAATGGGTAAAAGCACAAGGAGTAATTACTATCAGTTTCTCTTGTTTGTGACTTCAGACTGTGGAGGGCAGTAGACGTCTGCACAAGAGAAAACAGAAATATTATCAGTCCCCCATGTGCGTTTTAATAAGATGGAAAAGGGCAGTGTGGCCCTGGTGCTGTTTGCCAGGTTTGAGCTCCATGTTTGCTGGTTTTGGAATAGATTCTGCTTTTGTGTGTGTGAGAGAGTGCATTTGATTAATTTTATTTTGATTTATATTAGGTGTTTTACTGTTTTTTGATCTTTGAGGTCGAATCCAACACATTGGCGTATTCCAGCTTCTGAAGGCAGTGTTTTTCTTTTTTGTCTTGAAATTGCTGCAATGAAAAGTTCTTTCTGGTTGCTTTCAGTCTTCTTTCAGCTCCCTCGTGTTTCCCTGCTCATTCAGCGGAAAATGTGTCTTTGCTTGAACGATTGCTCGTGCATCTGGATACTGGTGTTATCTCTGATACCAGCATCTACAGTTTCCTGGTCAGCAAAATTATATTCCTTTTTTTCTCTTTGTGCTTTGCCTCTTTTTTGGTGGTTTGAAACCAACAAGCCTTTAGATACAAGTAGATAAAAATGGATTTAACTAAGCTGGCAACCATCTCTCAGAATTTGTCTGTTTTGACGTTGAACATGGTTCTCCCTGATGATAACAGTGGTGTTGTCTGGCATTATTTAAAAGTGTGGTGCACCGCTTGGAGCAACCTGACACACAGACCTGAAACATTTTGTATTTTCAGTATTTTTATAGCTGGTTTGAGCCACAGGGTGATGTCTGTTTAATAGAGGATTGTGGAAGTGAAAGCGTGTCTCCAGCTGCTGTTACACAGTTGGGAAGTATTTAATTTTTTAGCCATGTGTTATCTAACGTGTAGCTCTGCATCTCAGTGCTTTTTACTTTCTTTGGTCAGCTGCTGTCTCTGGATTGTGCTTTTTTTTCAGTTGCTCTGGCTTACATAATGCTAATGTCGCTTTGGTTGACATGATGATGCTGATGCTGCTCCTGTTACATGTTTTTGACATTGCCTTTTTCAAAATGGTTTATGTTGTTCTTCCTGCTCTTGTTGATGAGTTGCTGCTACTGCTCCTGTTATGATAATGTTAATGTTTTATTGACGATGTATTGCATACCTGCTGGTTGACATGTTGCTTGTCTTTTTTTATGTACACGGGTTCTGATCCAGATCTCTGACTTTCTTGACCACTTGATTGCCAGATAATTCTTGAGTTATTGCTTCGTTTTTGATAAGTGGTGAGTGTAGTTGAAACTGAGCATTGTTCTTAAGGTTTAAAAAGTCTTTTTGGTTTTGATGTGCGTTCTGTATAGTCTTTATTGTTACTCTGGTTGAGATTTTGAGGTTTGGCTTTGGACAAGTTTCAGTTCTCTCAGGTTGGAAAGACTGTCTGATTGTGATCTTTGTTTTATTTTTTTGTCATTTTAGTACTCTCAACATTTAATCACTGAGATCCTTGAATTTAGTTTCTGTGCTGTGCTCAGGGCTAAAGCTCCTAAATCACATCATACAAAAACGTGTTACTCAACACTTTAGGGCTGATTGAGAGTTAGTTGTTGACACCCATTAACACAACCTGTCAGCTGCTGAAAATGTGTATACGCTTCTCACTGGAAGCTAAAATAATGCTTAATCTCAGTTTGCTGTGTGAAAAATGTTTTGAACAGGCATGTTTGTTTTTCTGACCTTTTCACCAGGTTACAGTGTCCTGCAGAAATCTTCTGTTACACAGTGAAAGTATACACACTGCTTAGTTGCATTGGTGAGTTTCAAGTTGCATGAAATTTATGAAGGTTTACTGTTGCACCAAATGTTTCACATTCAGCTGAATACAAGGCAAATGATTGTGTACCGCATGGCAAAAACAGTAAAGATTCTTTTTTAAAAGACATGCATTTCTACGAGTCAAAAATATACATGTCCATTTTCAGCTGAGGCAGTTTCAATGCTGCTTTGGAGCAGGTTTCTAATCTTGATCTAGTTCTTTCTGTGTCTGTGCCCAAACTGGCTTTCAGCAGTAAAACAAAAGTTCAAGAATGTCACTTTTGTCAGTTTTTCCTTATCTAGAATCAGTGTCTCCCACTCAAAGTTAATACTTGGGTATGCTGCCTGCATACATTTGTCATTATGCATATATTAATATTGTTTACTACCTAAAATATCATGCTTCCTTTTACTGCAGAGTTTTCTAATGTTCCTCTGCTGAACTACACTGTCTCTCACTCTCGCACACATGCACACGCACTCTCGGGCTGCATTGATTCCCTTGATCCCAATGCAAACATCCCAATCAGGGGCTAATGGAAGTATTATTGGGTTACAATAATGCCACCTGTGTTTTTTTTTTTTTTTTCTTGTACTACATTTTTAAACATTTAAATCACCTTTATTTTCTTCCAAGAAAGCACTCGGTAAAAAATATACCAACCTTTCACTGCAGGCAGAGAGAAAATGGCTTTAATTGATGCATTACTGTAATGCCTGAAATATGGGTGTTTTAAAATGAAAGGCAGCTCATTTTTACCATGTGTGATCTTTTCCCAGGCTGCCACAAGTTTATTCTAGGAAACACTTTAGAGCCAAATAACTGATCCCACTGGATAGGATTATCATGATGAATAAATTAGAACCCACAGAAAAGCTTGCAACACCGTGGTTTTGTTTTGTGGTGTCCTTCCAGCTTGTTGAACATCAACTCTGAATTGACCCTGGCATCAGTTGTTACCAAATATGGTCACTTCCCCTGTAATTGGTTAAAAAGAATCCTACTTGGGACATATGTTTTTATTACTGTTTAGTAGATCTATAGACTACTTCATTTGGGGCCTACTGTAGATCATTTTTGGTCCAATGTTTATTGTTCAGACTGAGCACTTTTAAGTTCTTTAAACACCAAGAAAGCAATATACCTTAAATAGTAGATATGCATTGACGGAAGTCATCCAAGAAAGTGTCAGTTTCCAACTTAAAATCTGATGTGCTGATATGATTTTTGTTTAAAATCTGTAATTGGTTGCATGCATTAATATAATGAAATGGTAAAAGAGGGTTGAGGTTGTCTACTCTACTACCTTTTATTTTTAACTTCTTACAAAGCGCTTCCTAGTGATTGTGACATTGTGACATGCATGCATACATGAAAAATATATCATAATTGTTTAGCAAAAATTCAGTTAAGGTCAATCAGTGTATCTCTTTAATAGCACCCAAGATACGTAAGAGGTTGTCTGTACACTGACAACACTTGGTGGATAAAACGATATCTGTTTTAGAACCAAAGAGACTTAGCCAGGAGGTTTATTTAGGTTATGAATAGTCTATGATGAATGCTTAGTTGCTTCAGAAAAGGCGTTAGTACAGTTAACTACAAAAACGTTTGGCCAGACACACATTTCACAGGTGGCACTTCTTTATGTCCATTTTGGCAAGTTACAGATATTTTGGCTTTTTTAAATTGCTCTCAATGTGTAATTCAGAGCATCTATGCAGAAGAAAATGTAATGCAGCATCAAGTCTAAATCTGAAGTGTTTTTTTTTTTTCTTCTAAACATTTTCACATTTTTTTAAACTTTTGTCCTGTTTTTTATTTTTTAAATAACACAAATCTTTGTGCACTCAGCCATGTCTGGGCATAAGATGGTGTTTTATTGTGGAGTCGTCTCACAGAACAATCTCTTGTTAAATATAAATTAATTTTAAGAACAGGTTTATTGAGCATACAGTTGCATTGAAATTGTTTTAAGTATAGGTTTTTTGTTAGTTTTTTTTAGTTTTGCCAAAATTATCGACAATCATTTAAAAGAAAAACAAACTTCGAAGCACCACTGGTTTCCAGTGTCAATCCGCTAAATAAGTGTATTAAGTACACTGAAATGTAGTTTAGGTTGCGTAGACCCTCATGGGCTGGGCAAGAAGCATCTGGAAACCACTGGTCTTCTTCTTTTTGCTCTTCATCTGATGGAAGTGTTGCTTTCTCCCCAGGTCTTAGGGCTGTCGTTTAGCAGTCAGTATGGCGGTAGTCATCAGGCTGCAGGGTCTGCCCATAGTGGCTGGCACCATGGACATCAGACACTTCTTCTCTGGTCTCACCATTCCTGATGGGGGAGTGCACATCGTGGGGGGTGAACATGGTGAAGCCTTCATCGTGTTTGCCACTGATGAGGATGCTCGATTAGGAATGATGCGAACAGGGGGGTCCATCAAAGGCTCTAAGGTGTCACTGTTATTAAGTAGCAAGACACAAATGCAGAACATGATCGAACTCAGCCGCCGAAGATTTGAAGCTGGGGCCGGAGCTGTGGAGATGTCTGCACCTACAGCAGGAAATGCTAACCAACAAGCAAGTGCAGCGTCCATGCCTGCAGTCCAGTCTGGTACGGGAGGAAGATCTGGGAGCCATGGGAGCCATGGGAGCCATGGAAACCAGGGTTTCACCAACACTCCAGCCACTGTCACAGCAGCAAGCTCGTCTCAAGAACAGCCGAGCAACAAGGCAACAGCTAGCTTGGTCAGCGTGGTCCCAAGCTTCCCCAACAGCTACAGCTCTACACCCGCAATCACCACACCTCTGGCATCACTCAATACAGGTCCCCCACCCATCCCTCCACTTCCCAACATGTCTGCCATGCCTCCCATGCCCACACTGCCCACCATTCCGGTTCCTCCTCCTGTGTCTTCTCTTCCCCCTGTCCCAACTGTCTCCCCATTATCTCAAGGGCCTCCGGTGCCACCTATGTCCCACCTTCCTCACATGTCTTCCCTACCTCCTTTCAACCCCTCCCTTCCTCCCCCAGCAGGACTGGGCTCTGGCCTTCCTCTTGGAACACCCAACCCCATGCTGTTCAACCCTCTTTCCTCCCTGGCCTCACTTGGTCTTCAAGCCCATATGAAGGCTGCCACTGCTGCAGCTACTGGGGCAGGAGCAGCTAATCCTGATGAGTTCTTTATACTCCTGCAAAACCTTCCATTCTCTTGTTCGGAAATGGAAGTCAGGGAATTTTTCCGGGGTCTGGGTGTGGATGGGGTTCGCCTGCTAAGGGATGGGCACGGTCGGCCAAATGGCAGGGCTATGGTCAAGTTTTTCTCACCCCAGGACAGTTTTGAAGCTTTGAAGCGAGGAGGTGGCATGATGGGCCAGAGGTTTATTGAAATCACCCCAGGTTCTGAGCGTCAGTGGGCTAGCCTCTGTGACAGTGGAGCAGGCCACGCCCCTCACAACAGCAGATCAAATAACAGCATTGACTCACAGGATCAGCTACACCGTCGTGGTAATGCTGGGACAGGAGGAAGAGATGAACGAGAACGATCACGATCTCCCCATAGACATGAGTTCTGTGTCTATCTAAAGGGTCTTCCTTATGAGGCAGACAAAAAACAGATTAAGGAGTTCTTTAAGAATTTGATCATTGTGGAAGACAGTGTCTACATTGCCTATGGGCCAAATGGGCGTGCTACAGGAGAGGGCTTTCTTGAGTTCAAGTCAGAGCAGGACTACAAGACTGCCCTTGGAGCCCATATGCAGTATATGGGCTCCCGTTTCATCCAGGTTCACCCAATCAGCCGAAAGGGGATGCTTGAAAAGATCGACGCTATCCGTAAGCGTGAAGTAGCACTGGGTGATGGCAAAAACCAGGATGGTTTAAAGGCTCCTAGAAATTGTGCCCACATAACCAACATCCCTTACAACATCTCCAAAAAGGATGTCCGTGCCTTCCTAGAAGGTGTTGGCATCTATGAAGACACTCTGAAGGTCCTGACTGATAGTCATGGCAACGGTTTAGGACAAGCCATCTTCCAACTGCGAACTGAGGAAGATGCCCGCAAAGCTGAAAGACTGCACCGGCAAAAACTCAACGGCCGGGATGCCTTTGTCCACCTGGTAACCTTCGATCAGATGAAGGAAATTGAGCGAAATCCTCCACCCCAGAACAAGAGAGGCCAACGTAACCAAAACCAACAGAACCAAAACCAGAATCAGAACCAGCACCAACAAGCACAGCCCAATCCTCAGCAACCTCAGATCAACCCTTTTGCTGGGATTAGTGGAGAGGAGTTTAACTTTCTCAGAAACACTATGGGTAATCTCAACAGTGCCCCCTTTGTGACGCCCTTCACAGCACCAGGAAACGGCCTAGCAGGTCCTCCTCCTCTTCCTCCATTGGCTGCAGGGCTTGGTGAGGTGAATCTGGGCATGGCTCCTCCACTAGTTGCAGGAATTCCTGGAGCACCAATCTTGGAGCCTCCTGGCTTTCGACCTGGAGCGGCAGGAGGTGCGCCGTTTGGCCAGGATGCACTGAGAGGCTTGGTGCCATTTGACAATGCCAACAGAAAAGGGGGTGGAGGAGGCCAGAATCGACCAGGAGGGGCCAATATAAACCAGGGACGTCCAGGAGCTGGACCAGCTACTGGACAGCAGGGGTTTACTCCAGGGCCTGAAGTTCTACTCAACCAGCCAGCTCCAGGAGGAGCCACCAATCCCGGTAATCAGCGAGGTGGTGCAGGCCCAACAATTGTAAAGCTTCAAAATATGCCGTTCACCGTAACTGTGGATGAGATCATGGACTTCTTCTATGGATACCAAGTGCTGCCTGGCTCAGTCTGCTTGCAGTACAGTGAGAAAGGTTTACCTACTGGTGAGGCCATGGTGGCTTTCCAGAACCACGAGGAGGCCACCGCTGCAGTCATGGATCTCAATGATAGACCGATTGGAGCGCGCAAGGTCAAGATAAGTCTGGGTTAAAGATCTACCCACAAAGAGACCGTATGTAAAAAAAAAAAAAATTATCAAAATTTCAGGTGAAGCAAAGCCAGCTGAAACTACACCTGACGCTGAAAAGAACTTAACTGTCAAGAGCCCATTAACACCTTGTACTGTCCACTGATTGTCAGTTACAAAAACTTTCTCCTCTGTAGATACCAGCAGGTAAGCCCCATCTTGCAGTCTGTCCATTAAAGACTGTAGTCTTGTCTTGGTTCACTTCTTCTGGTAATTATGTTAGCAGGATTTTGACTCTTTCTTGCCCTCTATCACGCAATCATGCACCTTTTTTTTTTTTTTTTTTTTTTTTTTTTTTTTCTTCCCTTTTCCAGTTCTTGTCTACTTTTGGCTGTAGCACCCCTGTTTCGTTGCTTTGGTATCTCAATGACTGTAATGATGCTGACAAAACATGTTGCTGTATATGCTTAAATATGCTCAGCTGCTGCGGTTTGAAATTTTACTTGCTCTGTTTATCTTAACATGCTCTGTTGCTATAGTAAAGTGATGAACAGCCACAGTGTTGCTATGATCAAATGTTTGTGATATCGTAAAACCTTATGCATTCTTCTTTACATCCTCTGTTGCTATTAAAATCTGTTGCTGTGGTAAAGTATGTTGCCATGGTAAAAAAAAAAATGGTAAAATGCTGTTTTGCCATGATAAAGTTTGTGATCTGTTGCCATAGTGAAATGTTGACATGTCCCATTCTTGTGGTAAAATCATACTGACTTTTTTTAAGTTTTGTAGTTTTGGAAAAGTATTGACACAATACTTGTCACATAGATGATATTGGATGGACAGATTGCAGTATCAAGTTTTTCTTTTGTAAGCTGGGGCTGCTGAATTCTCTTTACATTTTTAAAAAATGTTGCTATTTTTTGAACAATACCACCACAAATCTCCTTTTTTGTTCCCCTTTGCAGCATATGCCTTCTAGGTATTTAGGACTGTGGAGTGCTGAGATGAAGTCTTTAGTGTTTTTAGTTTGGTAGCATTATCTTGTATGTAAGTTTCATCATGATTTTGAATTTTCCACTTTAATGCTCAGATTTGTTTCTAATGTTGGTGTGACTAAAGTTGTATGAACGTATAACCTTACATGATGTGGAGTCTCCTTTGCTTTGGCTAATAAAAGGACGTTCCTCACCTGCGATCAGGTCCCCCTAATTGTCTCCTCTTCACTGTCGGATGATGGACGTGTCTGATTGTTGGTTTTATGTTAGAAAAAAACAATCTCTCCTCGTGATTTCTTTTGTATCTTAGCTACAGATTTGGACCACCAGTGCTATCAGGAAGACCGAGAAACTTTTCTATCTTCACATCAGCAATGACTACTACACAATGATGCTGATTAGTAACCCGGAGGGGAAGCTTTCAACTTGAAGGACAGCATCTTCAGGCTTTGTCTTAGGCCCCATGTATATTAATCCCAACAGGTAGTGGAGCTCCTGAATATCTGCAAGGGATTCATGCTAAGAATAAAAGCTGTTGGTTATGGTTATTAAAGAAAATAAAGAATGGTTACAAAATTGGCCTTCAAGCAAGTGAATGTCAAGGTTGTTCATTCACCTTTATGCAATTAATGCAAAGATGTTGGGATGCAGAAAACATAATTCTGTTTCAAATTCTTTAAAAAAAATGATTGGATTATGTTCATTTTAAGACCCTAAAATCAGCTCACAATTAAATTATTGTTACAGTAATGCAAAAGTTAGTCTAAAAGGTATGTTTTTGTCTTTGTTGCTCTTCATGCCAGTAAGATGCATTAAGGTCTGGTTCCCTGAACTAAAGGGAACACGTGACCTTCCTACTCACTAGGCAGCAATGTTTTTAACCAGAATTTGTGTTCAGATGTGTGTGTATATTATTTTTTTTTAAGTCATTGGTTACCTCAGCTGCTCTTAGCTTGATGTGCTTTATAGTGCCGTTCTCACTGGATACAAACATTGTGAATTTTGCTGCATTGAACCTAAAATATATAAAGCATCAGTGTACACGTGGTCTGAAGAGGAGTCAACATTCGGGAAATGGTTAACCTCCAACCAGGTACAAGAATCATGTTTATTTCAATGTCTGTGCTGGTTTGTGTGTGTGTGTGTGTGTGTGTGTGTGTGCGTGCGTGCAAATGAGGAAAAATGGATTGAATAAAGTGAGGTGAAACACTTGATGTGTCTATTGTGCTGCTGGTGTGTGGCAAGAAGGAAGATTGTGTAGGAAATGTTAATAAATCCAAGTGAAAGACTCTGCTCTGCAGAGAGCGTGAGTCTGAGTGGTTGACTGTTTGTGCGACCGCTGAGCTGTGAGTCATTCAACTGCTGAGATTTCTCCTGATTCGCTCCTGAGTAGTAGACTGAAGGCAGATCTTGCAGGTGAGTGACGGGCACAAAATAAAACCTCTGTCAAAGCATCTGAGAAGGCAGAGAGGAGGAAGCTGGATTTGGGTGTCAAATAAATCATCTGTTAACTTAAAGCAACTTAGATGTGCATCAAAGTTAAATGTTAAAAAGGGAACCAGTACCGTGGAAGATTATAACTCACTGTAACTATGAGATTGTGTTCTGTAGTGTGGGGGTAACACTCGGTAGAAGGTTCATGTGAGTAGGTAGAAGATGCTCTGTAAGTGATCCATCCAGCAGATAGAAAGTGGTAGTTGTCTATAATGATGCACGTTGAGTAGGAGATAGCTGTTTGTACTCTCTAGTGTTTAGACAGACGGTCTGCCTGTGAGTTTGTGTGGTCATTGTAACCAAATCAGTGAATCTCCGGTGGAAGACATTCAGAAGTGTGCCAAAGTAGTGACCAAACACTAAAAAATAATCAATGACCAGCAAAAGTCCTGCAATTAGTCATGTTCGAGCAAACGTATCAGTTAATGGACACGTGCCTATAGTTTCTCATGACATTTGTGCATTAGTGTCAATAAATATATAAATATTGTAGTTGATTGGAGTCCTATAATTCAAGCTGTAGCTACCTAATGTTCATTAACCATTAATTTATTGGGGGATAAAGAATCCCAGTGAAGTTATGAACAAGGATACACTCATATTTTCAGTTTTTCGCCCATATTTGTCTGTTCAGTGTAACAAACCTTTCATAGGATTTTCATAATTGTGTTAGACAAAATTCTCTTTTGTAAAGTAACTCAAGATGTCATTTGAAATAAGTTAAGAAAAAAATGGCATCACTTTCTGCTGATATGAGGGAAAATTCAAAACTGCTCCATTAAATTGCAGACACAGTTTATATTTTTCTTGCTTTAGGAAATTAGCTCCTATTTCAAGCTGGTACCTTTTCCGTGTGCACTATCCTTTTAAATAAGAACATCAGAGTTAAAGTTTATTTGCTTTAAATCACAAGATCTGGTAAATTAGAAAATCTATTGTACAATCTAAAATCCACTTTGTACAGTTGGTGAAATGTGCAATGTTATTGGAAACCTATGAATAGTTAATGGTAAGAAGACTATAGTGGTGATAGTTTAAAATGGATCAAATCAGATATTGTTGTAAGTGGGTATAATGTAAATGATGTGCTAAATGGTAGAAGTGATGTGTGGATTGGAACCTGCAGGTTGAATGTTCGTCAGTGGACGAGAACACATCCAGGTACTGTGCCTTTTGTACAGTGCAGCTGAACGTTTTTGGGTTCAAAAGTGGCCGTCAGGAACCTTTTATGAGGCAATGAACATTCCTGTAGTAGGAGAGATGCTCAGATTAGTCAACAGGTGCTACCTGCCAGGGTGTCTCTGCTGACTGGAATTTCCAAACGATGTTCAGCATTCCCACGTGAACCTAAATCATATGAACACAACCCATTTGAGCCGACTGGCCCAGAAACATTTTGCTGCGATTACATTTGATGAAGTTGCAGATTACAAGATAAAAACTACAAATGGGCCAGCGAGTCGGTTCAGGCCTTGTTGGCGTATTATGCCAAAGTAGAGGTCTGTCATTTATTTTTCTTTTAACACCATTCTCCACGACAGCAGTTGAACGTTAAATAAAGCGAACAAAAATGCAAGCTTGTTTTCTTGTTTCTTCTGTTCTCTCTTCTTTTGCTGCATTCTTTTGTTCGTCTCCTTTTGTGCCAGTGGGCGTTTGTGACCAAACACCTAACCCATCCAACCGCCGGGTTGGGGCTAAGCTGGGCTGAGATTCACTGCAGTTCCTCGACTGGCCGCTAGAGGCGGGCTGCAAAAGCGGGTCAATCTCCACTGACTGCCATGTTAAAATGGCCAACTTTAGAGCAGAAATAAACAAGTTTACAGCCTGGTTCAAAAAAACTGTTTGTCTCAAATGTTTGATTTCACACCCACAACAAACTGAGGGTGGTGAATTTATATAAAGCATTACATTTATTTCCAACGTGACTGATTGACAGTTGGCTCAGCCAGTGACTAGCCGTTATCCTGTCCTCATCCGTACTTGCTCTGCTACCACACTTAGTGAGCACCCACGCCTGTTTGTATTAACCCAGCGTCGGTTAAATGCAACAGTCATTTCGCTGTCAAGTCCACATGTAAAACAGGACATTCTGACGGGCTGAGGAGGGGGTTGGCCCTGCTAGAGGTTCCTGTCTGGTGGCTTTACCCCAAATCCCTGCTAATGGAAATGCACCTTAAGTGACCCAGGCAAAGACTTTGATTATATTGGTGCCCATCAATGATTGCAGGAGCTATATATTACTTTTTTTTTGAATAATTTTCAGTCTTTCTCCAACAAAATAGGCAAACAATCCACCAACTGGTGAGAGGTGTTGATACTGACAAATATGTTCTTTACTGTCTGTAAAATAAAGCCTCACATTCGACTGCTATGACAGAGAAAATGTGAAAACAGAAGGGAGAAATGCGGGGTGTGTTACTCCAGAAACTACAAGCGAAGTCCCCTTAGAGCTGCAGTGGAAGATCATTAACTTGGCTCTTTAATCCACCAAGAATAAATCTAATTAAAAATGAGCATTCAGACATCTTTTTCGTTATTTCTCTCTTTAAGTTCTGAAAATTTGTTCTCCTTGTGAGGCAGATCATTTAGTTTTCTTCAATCATGTGCACGACCAGCTGGTGTGGAGAGCTTTCTGAGTCCAAAGCCACATGGTAGGTCTGTTCATAACGTCCCAGTATTCCTGACTGCAACTGTGCTGCAGTAAGGCAACATCTAAGTCCAGCATAGTTTTAAGAAGCTGTTATTACATATGACTTGTTACTACTTTCCACATTAACACCTATAAATCACTGAGTTTGCTTTACTCTGTCTTTAGATTGTAGCTTTAACTTGGCAGAAGGTATAATTCTTCCAGATTCAAATGGCTTTTTGAAGGTTCAAGCTTTTGAGGACGATGTGAGTTTGAGTTGTTGAACCAAATGTTTCTTAAACTTAGAGTTGAGCAATGACGATAATCTTTCTTTTATTTTTAATTGTGTGAAGTATGTTTGTGTATTTGCTTCCTGGTCGGCTGTTTGGTCGGATCGTTTATGGAAGTGGAGTGTATTTAATCAAGGTGGAATAAAATCAGTGTATTAGTGAATACACAACATCCAGTTTTTACTTTGATTCCTCTAAAGCAGTTTTTAGACAGAATAAGGCACAAGCTTGTATCTACTTGCATGTAAATCTATTTGAAGACGGCATTACTCGATGAATACTCACAAATTCATTGTGGCAGATTTCAGGCTGAAGCTGTGGACACGCCTCCTCCACTTTTATTTTTTCCATAGTGACGATGGTCACTTGTAAATTATACCAATGATGATGTGTGTGTGTTTGTGTATGTGCTTTATACCTATTTGTAACTCTTCAGGATGGTGTTTTTGTGTTTTGGCCTTTCCTGTTTTTTGTCTCATATGTGATGTGATTCTGTCCACCGTGGTTTTACTTCAGAGAGAATGAAATCAAACGAAACAGCTTTTTTTCTGTGAAATAGCTGAGTTATGGTTTGCTGACTTTATTTTCTGCTCCTCTTGTTTGAATGCTGTCCGTCATCAAAGCGCAGAAGCTTTTGACTAGTCCACCAGTGGTTGATCTTTTGTGTTAGTATGAAGTATTCTGAGACCCCAGACATGCCGTGGAAGGATAACTGTTATGGAAATGATTATAACTCTCCACCAGAGAACAAAAATGTGTGCTGGATTGTGAATGAACACAGTTGAGTCTCTACATATTGTTGCTGGTTTTTGCTGGATCATTAAATGTCACGACACCATGAATGTATGCTGCCTCTCAAAGTCATTTGGATTGTACTAATTTTTCAAATCTTAATTAAGCAGTGTGCAAGTCACCTTTTGCTTTTATTTCTTTGCTACCTGTGTCCAAACTGTCCAGCAGTGTGGAAATACGTGTTGAAGCTTTTGTGTGTTGACATTATTGCATTTGAAATTAAGATAAAGCTTTGGGTCCTAATTTTGTTGTTGGCATTATGGCTCTTACTGTATAGGGATTGTGGTTAGTAGGATACTGTCATTTCTGTGATAATATGCGAAATGTTTGCAGAAAACACTTTAAAATTAAAATTTTACGTTATAGGTTCTGGTCTTAATGGTTGATGGTTAGAATCCGGTGGGATTGTCTGCTTTTGCTTTTGCTTTTTTTTTTTTTTAGATGTTATTTAATAACACCTGCATATTGAATTATATCCTCAACTTTAATAATAGTACTAAAGAATAATATGCGTTTCAAGGAACAGATTTTCTTGAAAAGAAAATCAACATTTAAAAATTCGTGCTGTTGGGATTTTCGCTTTTATTGTGAAACAAGCAGAGCTCATGACCGACGGTTGTGTCGGCCAATCAGGGAGCACCTTTGGAACCGCCCAACCAATCAGAAAACGGCTCGTCGCCCGCCACAGTCAGTAAAAGCAGCTAAACGGAGCCAGAAGTGTGTCATTTTTGTTCAGGTTTCGCTCACAAGGCGATTCTTAGTCGGTATTTATTATAAGTAAAAACTGCCAAACAGGTCAGACGAGGTTTTCGTGGTGTCTGAAGTGTGTTTGAACAAAGGTGTCTTGTCGTGTTCCGGATTGTGGGAGTGGTTGTCCGCGTCTGTTTCTGCGGTTTGAAGAAGAAAACGCTGCTTTCACCTAAGGTGATATAACAAAGTTTATGTTGACATATCTGTTATTGTCTGAATGAAATATGTTGTTATTATTCGGGTGTGTGTCTGTAAACCGTGCTGGTGTAGCCGAGGGCTCGCTGTTTCACAACTTCTGTCACGCCTCATTCAGTCCGCGGTGACGTTTCCTCGAAATATTTATTTCTTTCACATTTCATTCAGATGATAAAGAAAACCGTTAACAGCGTCAAAGTTGTGGCCTGGACCTATTACTGTTTATTAAGACCACTTAACGGGTGATTGTAACATCCTATTACAGTTAGGCGAGTTTTACTGTCCGTTGTGGTGAATTGTGTAGCGTTCAAGGCCCGTTTCTGGTCAACAGAAAAATAATCTAAAGATAATATAAACAGTTAGTTGCATCAGGTTAATCCCAGAAACGCCCCACTGAGTCTCACCTAAATTTATAGCTGATGGTGGTGGAAAGATTGCAAAGTGTTATTTGTTTATACAGTTGGAGGACAGGTAGCCTCTTTTGCATGCGAGAAGATATAATAATGAAGTCAAATGCTGTTATCTGAAGAACTTCAGAGGACATGCCATGAACACACCAGGAGATGGATTAAGGTGGAAAAGACCTGCAGGAAATGTCCATCCCTGGATCTTCAGCGAGACAGATATATTTGCTCATGATTGACGTTTTAGTGTTGAAGAATCATGAAAGGGATTGAAACTGCAGTGGAGGTCTGCAGATCTTTATTAAAGCGTGTTTAAAGGTGGTATGTCTGCTCCTCATCCTGGAGACATACAAGAACGTTCAGTGTTTAAAAGTGATGCACGGTTGTCCTTCAAAGGTGTTAGCTTCACAGTTGAGAGTCTGCGATCTGGTTGCTGCAAAAATGCTTTTTTTTATTGTTGCTCATAAAAACATGTAATAACAGATGTTATTATTTATTTTGGGGAGTTGTTTCAGCAAAACAGGGAAGTTAGTATCCTATCACTTCCCTTGATATACATACTTGTTTCACATTTACACATGCTGCAGTTATGGAGAACGATTAGTTGGTATGTTTCTGATGCTCTCATCAACCCGGCATAGATTTATCAATTATGAGGACCGCTTTCATATCGCCATTTAACCGTGACCTGGCAAACATTGTACTTGTACTGAGCAAATGGCTGTGAAGAGTTTAACTTGCATTTTCTTTCTTTCTTTTTATCAGAAGTTGAGACTGTAAACTCTTTCGAAACTGGCCATTCTGTGAGGACATTTGGCTTCCTGAGCTAATCTAATAATCTCTTCTCCCATTCAGATGGCGAACTGTGTCATGAAAGTAGAGCTGAGTGTGTCCTGCACTGATCTGCTGGATAAAGATGTCGGCTCAAAGTCTGATCCTCTTTGTGTGCTGCTGCAGAAAGCAGGAGACAAATGGACTGAGGTAATGCACCATTCACATTAGGCTTCCATATCCTAATTGTTTCTAATCAGCTCACATAAAATCAATCACACCATCTTTAACATTTGTTTATCTCTGCATCAGCTGGGTCGCACTGAGCGGATGAAAAACACTTCAAGTCCATCTTTCAGTCAGCGTCTCAGATTGGATTATCACTTTGAGACGGTTCAGGATCTGAAGCTTGGGGTCTACGACATTGACAACTCCACCTCTGACCTTGGCGATGATGACTACCTGGGAGGCGTGGAGCTAACTCTCGGACAGGTGCACAAAGCCTCTCAGTTACTCACCTGTTTAATTTTCGCTCTTATTTCCCCGAACGTCTTTGGTTTACTCTGCTGTGATGTCAACTGTCCTTCTGTGAGCTAATTTTATTGTTGCTGATACATGATGACATACTGTCTGAAAGTGGTGGTGGAGTGGCAGTCGTCCCAAGAAAACACTGGAGCAGGAGTCCAGAGTTACTCTGGCTGGTTTTTGAGTGGAAGAAGACGCCGCTTGAGCCGAATAACACTTCCTAAATGGTGAAAAGAAACAGTATTCACTTTACCAATGCTTGGCAAAAAGAATCAATTAACCATAACATTTTAGAGCATTGGTTTTTCAGAAATTTTATTGAAAATGGAAGAAAAAAACTGAACAGTTTAAGTCGCAACTTAAACAGTTATTACTTTAATAACTGTGAACTGAGATGATCTTGTGCCTGCAGACGGTAATTGATCTTCAAGGGAGTTATGGCTCCACCTGCAGGTCATAGCGTGTCAAGACAGTCGTGTTAAATACAGTATGGATGAGAGAGGACGTTTCCAGCAAGCTTGACGCACACTCTGGACAGTGAGGACATATTACTCAGGATTTGATTTCATATCCATGAAAATATTCTTAAACACGAAATGCATTTTTTGAGGTGTTTCTTTATTCTTCCAGAGGAAGCAGAATGCAGAAATGATTCAGTTTCTCTGAGAAAGTGGACTGTACATGTTGCAGAGCTACACTGGGATCTGTTCTTGTAAACTCAGCTGAAGACGTCACTTCCTCTGTGTGTGTTTCAGATAGTTTCCAGCAAGACTCTGACCAGACCGCTGCAGCTGAAGAAAGGCAAGCCTGCAGGGAAAGGAAGCATCACAGTATGTGCATTTTATTGAGAAGCATCATAAATTTTCATCATTCCATGAATAATCATTGATAAGGAAACAACATGTTATGGTTATGAATATTTTTGGGTCTGTAGATCACTGCAGAGGAGATAAAGGACAACAGAGCCATCGTGTTGGAGCTGGAGGCTCGGAAGCTCGACAACAAGGTGACTCTGCCGCTATGCTCGTTGATTTCTCGTCACTCTCCTCCACTCTACACGTTAAATATAACCAGACAAGCTACTTAAGCTTAAGTTAATGTGAAAGTGTCTCCTCCTCTCTGCTCAGGATACGTTTGGGAAGTCTGATCCATTTCTGGAGATTTTCAAACAAGGAGATGATGGAAAGTGGCAGCTGGTCCACAGAACAGAGGTAAACTCAAAAACACATCTTTGTACTTGTGGAGAGTATTCCACCAAATATTCCTTCTTTTCCCTGCATGTTTACATCTCTAATGGTGCACCAGTGCAGGAATGTGCACAGATTTACTTACACATATGGGTTTAGACACCAGTGAGAAAAGTGAATGTAAAACTGGTTTATTTGTATGTTACACTTCCAGAGGTTTTTGACCCACTTCTCCTTACTTACATTAACTTTTATTTTTTGACTACTATTGGCTACAAGAACTAATTTTAAATTTTTTTGATTTTCTCTACAGTTCAAATGTTCAGATAGTCCATGCTTATAAGCAGATATTAAACAAACACATCTCACACATACCTGATTTTAAAAGGAAAAGTCTTATGCGCTTTTACCTGCAGCAGGTAGCTCATCTACTCATCTATTCATCATCAATAGGATGAGTTGCAGATGTGCAAAATCCGTGATGGTTCGGTAGATGACGGGCTCGATGTAGTCCTCCCAATTAAAAAATTGTTTTTAAAGCAGCACAAAATAACTTTTGCAATTTTTAGCATCTTCAGCATCTTCTCCAATGGGTTTGGATGTTAAGTCACTTTATAGCCTCAGTAAGATGTGTTTGTTCTCTCATTTTCTCTTCCATCATTACATACTTACAACTCGGCTTTATGTAGTTCTGTTCTGTCAGAAATACAGCTAAGACTGATTTAAAGAGCAAAAAAAAACCCCGATAACTAGTCAAAAGTAACTGTTAATTAAATATAAGATCTTTCAAAAAGGTAAGTTTTAAACTTACTCTGAAAACCAGAGAGGTGTTAACTGTTTGTGTTTTGTACCCAGTTTGGCACCTTGTTCATCATTAAAGGAGCCTTCAGTGAAATTTGTACGTCCCGTTCTAGATCTGAAACTCTGCAAAGACTTCTTACGGGGTTATATCGGACAGTTAAATATTTAAAAAAGGGTCTTTCCATTGTTGGTGATGGATAGGCTCCTAAATGTAAAGTAGGGAGCTAATGTAGAGATGTTTTAGGAGAAGTATAAGAGGATGTAATTGATCCAAAACCAAAAAAGATGATGCTGCCATCATAATGACAGTATCTGTGTATTTGTGTGTGTAGGTCGTGAAGAACAATCTGAGTCCTTGCTGGAAGAAGTTCACCGTTCCTCTGCACACGTTCTGCTCTGGCGACCTCGAGAGACCTTTGAAGGTTCCACCGATCAGTATCCAGCTTTGGTCAACTGCGACCATGAGTTACGAGTCATGAATTGCATTAAATTCCTCCTTTCACAGGTCGATTGTTCCGATTACGACGGCAACGGATCCCATGATCTGATTGGTTCTTTCACCACAAAAACATCTGAGCTGCAGAAAGCCGGACAAGGCTCAGCGGTGAGTTCAGCGATGACGTGATTTATTATTGTTCTTTTTGCCTGACTGGCGGTCATTAACTTATATGCTACATGGGTTTTCAGGTGGAATTTGATTGCATCCACCCGGAGAAACAGAAGAAAAAGAAAAGCTACAAGAACTCTGGTGTTGTTAGTGTGAAGAGCTGTAAGGTAAAGATCATCAGAGGCCTCACTTGGGAGTTTCTGTTTATAAACTATAAAATATCAAGGTAAAACATGATGTCAGAGAAGTCCTTTCTTACCTTCCCTGACTTTCTTTTGAAACTTCAGTGACTGGTTTCCTGTGTTTGTGTGCAGATGGAGGCTCAGTACACGTTCCTGGACTATGTGATGGGAGGCTGCCAGATCAACTTCACCGTACGTTCACATTGACAAGCCAGCCCATTTTATTGGTTTATTTTAACCAAACAAATATATTTATCTATACAGGATGGACATTTTGGGACCATTAATGTCGATTTTATAGATGTAGAATCATAAATGTCTGATTTAATTCTCTGTGACCTCTTCAGGTGGGCATCGACTTCACCGGCTCTAATGGTGATCCACGGTCACCCAACTCTCTCCACTATATGAGTCCAGATGGGCTGAACCAGTATCTCTCTGCTCTGTGGTCTGTGGGCCAGGTGATCCAGGACTACGACACGTTAGTAAACTAAAACACAGTTTGGATGTTTTTTTTGTTATAGTTCGGGTATGACCACCGGGGTTTTCATCTGAACCCAGCACTTATCGCTGGGAACAAAGTGTTCCTCATCTGTTTTTGGAGGTGTTGAACTTTGTGGAGCTTCCTGATCTGTCTTGGTCAGAAAGCGCTTAACCCACCACCCTAAAAATTAAAGTCTGCAGGCTTAATTCTGAATTCATGAAGAGAATGGTGTGTTTTTATTAACGTTTTATGTTTCTGTTCCAGTGATAAACTCTTCCCAGCTTTCGGCTTTGGCGCCAAACTGCCTCCAGACTTTCAGGTCAGTTTTCTGTCCAGCCCTCTTGATGCGTAAGATTATTTTAGATTATTGTAATCTGATTTTAGTTGAGTTTGATGCTGGTTTTATTGTTGTATACATATTAAACAGTTTCATTGTTGATTCTACAGGCAGCTAATCATGAGTTTGCCCTCAACTTCAACCCTGCCAACCCCCACTGCCAAGGTACACGTAGACACACTTCATAAGTCAGTGTGTGAAATTGTAAAAAGTAGATTTTTAATACTTACTTTGATGGTGGTTGTTGTGGAGTAAGTGCTTGCTTCTTTCGTCTACATTGTGCATGTGACCATGTCTTGTGTTTGTCTGTCAGGCATTCAGGGGATCGTGGAAGCCTACAGGATGGTTCTGCCTCAGCTCAGACTCTCTGGACCCACAAACTTCTCTCCCATCATCAATCATGTCGCCAGCATCACCTCCAGTGCCGCACAGGCCAACAGCGCCTCGGTGAGGACACGAGCACACAGAAAAACTTAAGCAGACACACAGGAACTGTCGGACTCATCTAATTCTGTCTCCTGCAGCAATATTCCATCCTTCTCATCCTCACTGATGGCGAGATCACAGACTTCGACCAGACAAGGGATGCCATAGTTCGTGCATCAGGGCTGCCCCTGTCAATCATCATCGTGGGCGTGGGACCAGCTGACTTCAAGGCCATGGAACTTCTGGATGGAGATGATGGTGTGCTCAGGTCCACTGTTGGAGAGGCTGTGGCTAGAGACATCGTCCAGTTTGTCCCGTTCAGACAGTTCAAAGATGTAAGTCTCTTTGTGCTCTTAGACAGCAGTTTTCTTACCTCGTGATACATCAAAACGAAGGTTCAGGTGCAGCCGAAGTGAGTACTTATCCTCTGTAGGACTTGAATATCACGACAAGTTATCACTAGGTACAGGATCAGAAGTCGTTGATGTTGTCTCCTTGGACTGATCACTCGCTTCGCTTCTGTAAATGAACAGAGAAGATATAATCTATGCAACCATTAAACAACAAAAATGAAATTTCATACAAAAACAAGTTAATTTGACCTCCGTAACGTTGAATACAGCTTTGCACATTAAAGAGTTTTAGGATTTTTGTAATAGTAAAAGATCCTTTGAAGGTCAGTAATACCTGATGTGATAGTTTTGTGAGTAAAAGCTGTTTCACACAAGACCCCTCATTTTAAGGAATTTTATCAAAAATGCAGACTTTATGTACACTAACATCGCGTATATCTTTCTGCCTCTAGGCTCCCATGGCAGCTCTGGCTCAGTCTGTCCTCGCCGAGGTCCCCAACCAGCTGGTGTCTTACTTCAAAATGAGAGGCCTTGAACCACCGACACAGCAGCCTGCTCCCAAATCCTAAATGCTGCCCCCTGCACGAGTTTTTAAAGCAGATGCCACATTCCCCAAACCATATAAATGCAAACTCCAGATCCCGCTTCTGCACACAACCACAACTCACAAAGTGGACCAGTGGTCAGCATGATGTCATTCTATCAAGATGTAACATTCCTAGGTTTTAAAATCCGTTTTATAATTTCTTTATTTACATATTTTCATGTTCACTTTTATGCAATGATAAAAGTAGAGATTGTAAGATTATTTGCAGCTGCTTTTGCCGTAACTCTGCAAATGCCATTTATTTAGAAGTATTTTGAGTAACAACCACAGTGCCTCTCGCACACGGTTTGGCCTTTTGTGCCATTTTGCACCTACAGCAGCCACTAGTGGACATTATTGGAACTTCAGCTGCATGTATCTCGCCATAGAAAGTTTTTTATTTTTCTCTTTTCCCTTCCCATTTTTATTTGTTACCATAGCAATGCCAAACAGCTTGACCAGATCTGGGTTTGGGTTTGTTTTTTTTTTTTTTTTTGGGTAGGGTGGTGGGGCTCCTACTAGCTTTATTAATCAATTAAGTGCCAACACTTTACAATAGTTTGCACTTAGCTTTTGCATTTAATGCAGTATATATGCAATATATAACGTGAAGATGTATACTCACACTTTTAGCTTTAGTATAAAGTTTATTGTGGCCTTACTGCAGTCTTTAGTGCACCCTGTGTGATGCTGCTCATTACGACCCTCAGTGGTTTGCTGATGCTGCCGTCTTGACTACCAGCAGCACAAAACCCGCCACCATCAGCTATTATGTCATTATTGCCCACAAGTGAAGTTGCACATGAGATCGTTAATATTCAGTGTGAATCGCCAAATTGTCTGCTTGTATTGATATTCTGAGCATTTACGTGTCATATGAACATCGCCATTGTCCATTCAGGGTATTAAAAAGCCAGACTGCTGACGAATCTTATTCTGCTCACACAGTGTTTATATGTTTAAATCGACGGCCAACTGTGTAAACGTTACGGTGTACGTCAGAAAACATTTGGATAAAAACAGGGAAAAATTAGGCTTCTAGAGTTTGTTGCTTCGATTGATATCAGCTGGAGGTGAAAACTAAACGTGTTCGGAGCAGTTTTAAGTTATGAATCAAGGTGGACATTAAATAGAAAGTGGAGAAGACTGGCGGGTGTTTAGAAGTAAAAACAAGTTCTCCTGAACAAGCTTCAGCCTTCAGAGTTTGCCGGTCGAGAACGTGACCGTCAGTGTATCTCAAAGCAATTCTCAAGCTGATGATTACTTTGAGCTCTATTCTGATTTAAGATACATTTCGGTTGAATTATCTATAGGTGAATATTGGCATTGAGAGAACATTGAAGACATGTTTACACGGCAGGTACCTTCCACGAGACTAGGAACTTTTTCAGATCTTGTCAGTATCTTTCTGGATTGTGTTTAGGAATAATAATGTATTTTAAAATCAGGCTTTTTGATTATTTAATGATTCTGTTATTTTTTTCACAGCATTTATTAATTAGCAATTTTAAAAACCCTCAAATTTATACAAATATGGCTTCGGGCTGCAGTGAAAACCGGAACACAAAAGGAACTTCCTCAAAAAGTCTCCGGACGTAATGTCCCAGAATGAAAGGCTTTTCCTGCTTTGGTCCCATTGCACTCGGTATGTAAACATGATGTTAGGAAATGACAGAGTCGATGCATTAGTGTGAGTAAAACTCAATTAGAGCGAATATTTTATTGTTGGATGAACACATTTGGATAATGTGGTTGAAGTCAGGCTGACCCCTTCATGTAAACGTTCCTTCTGGGCCGTGATCCCAACCCGGACTTTGACCTGGCACCACGGGAAGAAGCCGATACAGAGACCAGACACCAGAAAAAAACATGTGTAAAATGTACAGTAAGTAAGTCAGTATAGTTCGTTTTATTCCATGTTTCCATGTTGCTGTCAGAAGCTAAACCAAAGATTTATCTGTTTTGGTGATAAGTAAACCGGACCAAGAAGCTGAAAGTCTGACTTTGGTCAGTGAAATCGATTCCTGTCATGAGTGCGTAAACTGGGACAAAAAGGCGAGTTCAGTGAAATGACGTGGTCCAGTGATGGCTGAATGAATGTCAACGTCCTCCGTGCGTCTGTTTGTAACTAAAACGATCTGACGGTGCAGCTTCTGCCGTCAGAGATGCTGGAATCTCGCAAACGTGGAATTAAACGAGTCAAAACCACAACAAAGGCACATTTATGTTGTGAAGCCACATTGCTGCCAACGCTACAACTGGAATCACTTTTAATCATTTAAAATCTTTAGTTTTCTAAGAATGGAGTCTTGAAAAAAATTTATTTTGTGACTGTTAATGAAAAGCTGAAGCAGGATGCTTAATTCGAGTTTAGTTTTAAAAAATGTCAGATATGCAAAACAACAGATTTAATATGAAATGTTAGAGCTTTAGATAATTTTATTCTTTATGTTGAATTTTTATACACTTTGGGATCTTTTCTAAAACTGTATTGTTTGTATATCTGTCTCTTGTTTTAATCTGCAGAGGAGTTCAACTTTGGGAGCATTTCAACTAAATAACCTTAGTTTAAAGATCTTTCTGTTCACTTTAAAGTCCGATAAAAGCTCTGAAAATAACCAAACAAACCACTTTAATTTAGTTATTGTCTTTAATTTCTCAGACATGGGTATAAACCACACTGTTTGGATTTCTTTTTGCACTCATTTGAGTTGTATTTCTGGTTTTGAACCAGCTGTTGTTGAGTCAAATCAAAAAAAGAAAAAAAAATTGCTTTTCAGCTGTACCTTTTTTTTTTTTTTTTTTTTTTTTTTTGCCTTTAAACATCTCTGAATGTTACACAATGCCATGATTTTTTTCTTTTCCTCTTCCTGCTTTATGCAGGGGCAAATAAATGGTCGAAGCATTTCTGAGTGTGGCATGTTATGATGCAACAATAAAACAGCTATGAAATAAAAACATTTCCTCTATTATGTTTGAGTGGGTGGGGCTTCTTCCGTTTTAGCTGTAAATGTGTCGTTTTCTTGGCACACACCTTTAATTACACACCTTAATCAGATCTTAACTGACCACAGAGTTGTCCTTTTTGATAGAAATAGTGGGCCAGAATTTAGTGATGATTCCTGACATTTCTTAAAAGTTACTATTTCCTCCTAAAATAGATTAAAAGTAATAGTTGTTAAAGTAATAAATGCAGGAGGGGGTTTTCGATATGACAGTCTGGTACGGTTGTGTTTGTAGCAGGGATGGAGATCAAAAAACATAGATTTGTTTTGGAGATTAATAGTATGTTTGGATCAAGTTCCTTTTGAAGCTTTTATTTGCAATGATAAATCTGAAAAACACAGAACATCCAGAAACCAGAACGGAGCTTTAAACCATCGTGTCAAAAACAGATGACATGGATGAATAATAAAAGAAAAATGTAAATGTTAATGGAAAAACACGGCTGATGTTACTGAGCCTGATTTAAAAAACAAAAACAATGTCAACTACACTGCTCTTACACCTCTACAGACGGGCAGTGCAGACGGTTTATTCACGTAAACCACAAGCTGGATCATTAACATGTATTTGGAATCAAAAATAATAACCAAATAAGAAAAATATTCACAAAAGAAACTTCTTTTATCCATTTTACATTCGACTGATTCCAGTTAAATATACAATATATTGCCCACGAAGTTGGAGTAAAACATTGCAGCTTCTCGTGTTCTCATGAATTGATTGTAAGTGAAAAGAGGAATGTTTCTAAAAGATCAAAATAAGTATTTACGGCAACTGCACCAATCCCTCCTTTCCAGGTATTTTTCCTGTTCTTACTTGTATTTATTTTTACAACACAGCCTCCCAGAGCATTATGAAATATAACAAATACTTTAAATGATGTTTTGACAGGACTATTTAGGTCGTTTTTGAACACCCAGACCTGACGGTGTTCAGTGACAGTGTACTATGTTATATTACCAACTGCATAGATGCTGTTACAGTAGATAAACACAACCAGGTCAACCCAAACCACAAGCCTTGGGTGACACGGAGGTCCTGAGGCTGCTGAAAGAGAGGAACAGGGCCTTCAGATCTGGTGACAGGGCTCTACAGGGAAGCCCAGGTCTGTCGACAGGTGGAAGATTGAGGACCACCTGGACAGCAACAACAGCAGGTATGGAAGGGAATCCAGCGCCAGTCCACCTTCAGGGATGAGGTGAAGAGGCTGTCAGAGTGGTGCAGGAGGAACAACCTGCTCCTCAAACCTGCAGAAAGAACTTCTTTCTACCGCTGCACAGTGGAAAGTGTGTTGACCTACTGCCTGTGTCTGGTTCTGCACAGGCTGCCGAGTGTAGCTCAGGATCCATCACAACTGGACACGGACTGGTTGAACGTCTGCCTTCAGGTTATTTTGAAAAAAGCTGGAAAGTACAAACAACAATTCAAATTTCAGAAGATTCACACACTTTTTAAATAAATATCAGCTTCATTCTTCTTTATTTTGAAGTTTAAAGGTTACATAGATAAAGGTTACAGTATGTGGTGGCTTTTATCTGTCTCTCTGTTTGCAAATGTGTTTTTTTTTTTCTAAGGTGGAAACTATTTGAGCAACTCTGTTTGCTTTATCAACCATTAGAAAGACCTGCCCCAAGAAACACACAGACTTTAAAAAGCTTCTACGTACAGTTGCACACCGGGAACACACTCAACTGCTGCCGAGAACAGACGAAGAGAAATCCTCCCACACGCTCGCAGATGTAGACTCGGACAGACAGACGGACATCCGCTATCATGTCCATCACCGTGAATCTGAAGCGGATCTCCAACCTGCCGGGAAGATCTGACAGAAAGGTCGAACTCTCCTTCAGAGGTAATCTATCCAAAGAAAACACTGTTTTCCCGCTATGCTGAGGGAAATATTAGTACTTCTATGTCATTATAATTAAAGTAAGTGTGAGTTTCCTGATTTGTGTCAAATGTAAGTAAAAATTAAAAGAAAGTGGATGTTTACCACATAAAAATACTCAACAAACAAAGGCTTGAAATCAATTCTTTATTTTGGTCACATTTTATTTTCTAATCATTAAAAGATGCAATAACGAAGATACATGGGATCATAATGGACCTTCTGATTATTATTTATTTCGTTTTCTTGCTCAGTGCACAGAGGTTCTGCAGCTCTTATTCGTTGACTAGGTCCACAATCCGGTCATTGTCAGATTAGTATCTAGTTTGGTTACTTTGACCAGTCAGATCACTACCAACAGAGGGTGATGATGGTATGATTGTTTCTGTGGTAACCAGTCTGTTGGTCCTCCAGGTTTCATCCATAAAACCAGAATCCTGCAGTGTGAGAACGTGGCCATCTTCAATGAGGTCAGTGACGCTCTTCCCGGCACAGACATGTTCAATCTGTAAAACCATGCAGCCTTTATGTTTTAAAGATGAAGCCTTTAAAGGCAGGGTAAGCAATTCTATGTGCTTTCTATACCCAGAACAGTTTATTGTGACATTCAGTGAATATCCCCTCCAACTAAAAAATGACATAAAACTGGTGTTTATACAAAGCAGTAGCTCATTAAACTGGAAACAAAAAGACACCCCGCCCCCGAAACCGTAGCAAACATGGTTCCAGCCAGTCACTAACTGGAGCGGGTTTGTCCTCATAATGAGAGTTCACCATGAGGAACTAGCGCTCCGTGTTTTCTAAATCTGCATTCTTTGTAGTCATAAATGATTTCTTAACTTAGTTACATTTTCCTAATTTCTTTATTGTTACAAATGTTTCATTTATTTTCTCCAGTTCTGAATATTATTAGTTTTTGACTGTTTTGTTGACTGTAATTGCTGACTGCTCATGTCAACTGTTTGTTGACAGCAGCAGTAAAGTAAACGAGTAAGGTGGCGTGACGTGAGCAGGTGCGGGTTTCTGGATGTCTGAGCTACATTTCTCAGCTTCCGAGTCAGGCAGGTGTTTGTTCTTCAGGTGTGACCAGCAGGTGAATTCGTGCGTGTCTACCCCTCACACAAGGTTAATGGTTGTACTGGAAAATGTCCAAAGTAAAGACAGGAGCATTTTCCTCCTTTCTCCTTATGTTTATTGTATTTTATATGTATACATGATTTTAAGTCTTATTCTAAATTATAAACCTTTTATACTTTTTATATATCTATATGCATCATACAGTACTATATATGTGCCTAGTTTTATGTCTACTTTTGTGTCAATTATCACGTATTTTATCCGACTTTTGATAATTTGATTTTGTTGCTGCTGTAAAAAGGAAACTTCCCACAAGTGAGATAAATAAAAGTCTTATGGACATTTTCAATAAAAGCTAATGATCACTTGTTGTGTTTCAACAAAACAAGCATGAAGGTGTGGTATTTAGTAAAAAAAACTGTATTTGATGCATGACTCACAATAAAAATCTCATTTAAATTAATAAATTAGATCTTGTTATTTTTTAGGAGTCAAACCATCTTGAATCAACCAAACTGAGTTTTTCATTTACTTATTTATTTTTTTAATTACATACTGTGATTGTGGAGGTTTTATTTACTGAATAAATAATGTACTTTAACAAAATCTTGTTTTAACTGTTTCAACTGTTTTAAAATAAAAATTTGATAAAAAGCCAGTGAAACCATGTTGGCAACACAGTAAAAACTGTTAGGCTCCATAATTGTTACGTTAAAAGAAAATAAAGTCACAGAAGTAGGAAGTCAGAGCTAAAAAAAAAGTTTTTTGACTCAAAAGAATAACTTACAGTGAAATCTTTTAAAATGTTTGATTGTCTTTTAAAATGTAACGAATGTCATGAAAAATCTGGCCTAAAAGTCACTGAAATGTTCAAACTCAGGAAATGTTTTAGAAAAGACATTAAAGCTCATCAGCTTATTGACACTAAATGTTTTTAAAAGCTGAAAATGAAACTTTGAACTTCATTTTCTTTATCTAATTTAACTGTATATGTGTTTGTGTGTTGTTTTTGTGATTCTGCGCATGCAGCATTTTCGATGGCCGCACTTCGGTAAAGTGATCACGGATGAAGTTTTGTCCATCAGTCTTTACAACAGCAGTAAATTTTTCTCCAACAGGTGAGACGCGCTCATTTAGTGTCATCTGTGTGTGTTTCTATCTAAACCATCACACTTTCCTCCACACAAACCTTAACAATCCATATTTATGCTTAATTTGTAAGGAAGAATATTTTTGAATGTCAATAACACATTCAGCTCTTGAAATAACTGTAAAATCATTTTGTTCAGAGTAAGAGCTTTCCCAAAAAGAAACTGGAGTCGGAACGCTCAAACTCAACTCTGTCCTCACAAAGATGGAAAAGCTGCACACACTCAAGCACGTTTATATTGTGTTTACTTACACACAGTGGTGATGCTTGTGATTTATGTGTGTGTAGACTGCTCGGACGGCTGGTCATCAGTCTCCAGCATGTAGTTACCTCTGGCAGGTTGTTGCTACGGGAACCACTCACTGATGCCAACTACAGCCTGACTGATGTAAGCACACACGCACACACACACACACACACACACGCACACACACACGCACACACACACGCACACACACACACACGCACGCACGCACGCACGCACGCACGCACACACGCACGCGCGCGCACACACACACACACACATTTATCCGTTATAGAGTGCTTATCTGGATTGCAGCTACGACGGTTAACTTTCCGTGTCTCTGTAGATCATAATAGAGCTGGATATTCGGTTCCATCCGGTGGAAGGAGCAGCAGGACACTGGGACGGGCTTGACTTTCTGGCAGTTGAAGACAACGATGAGTACGATCATCTCCATGCTGAACAAGAAACAACAACACCATTAAACATTAGTGATACAAGATGAGAAGATGTTTTGATAAAGAGAGATCAGACTCAGGTCTTAGAAATGTGTCAGATGCCTCAGAAAACAACTGCTTTTCACTATCCCTAACATATCTTTTTATATTAATTATTTTTAATATTAAAAATAATTAAAACCTAAAATATAAACAGCAAAATAATGGTTTCCAATATCTGTTTTTCAAGCATTAAGAAAGGAACTTGTTCTTGGAAGTAACTGTTTTTAAATAGAAACACCTGGAAACAGACATTAAATAAATAAAAACTATCAAAGTAAAGATGAGAAGAGGTTCACTAATCTGTGAAAAAATTCAAAATAATATTCCTCAATTTAAAATTGCTTCAAATATCTCATCACGTACAGTTCTAGAAATCATCAAGGGGGATCTTCAGGCCCTCAGAGACCACATCATTAAAAACAAAATAAATAACTTTAAAGTCTCTTCTGTGAATCGCTGCCTGAGAACGCCGTTGGCATGCAGGTTACTCTGACACGCAAAGACGCAGCCACATGTGAACATGACCCGAAACACCACCATCTTCTCTGGGCCAGAGATCATTTAAAATCCACTGAAGCAAAGTGGAAAACTGTCCTGTGATCACATGAAGTGAAATGATGAAATACTAAAACGAAGTGTCGCGTTTGTTCTGGTTATGACAGAGCGACGTCTTTAAGGCAGAATTTAAACCCGGACTTCTGAAGCACCTGAACTCTCTTACATGTCATCCAATATTTTTATCTTTATTTGTCTTTCTGAAAACTGAAGCGATTCAGTCAGATTCATTTGTGTTTAAGAGAAAATAGAAAGAAAGAAATACATTTTTTGGACCACAATAGCTCACAAGACACAACAGACTATCTCTAAATGAACTCAGTACTACTGCGTATAAAATTTAGAATATTATATATAGACAAACATTTAGTGAAAGATTTAAATGGTACGGTAAATGGTGCAGTATTTAATTTATTCAAATTCTCTCTGTGTGATTTAGGAACAAGGAGTTTTATAAAATAAAAGAAAAGAAAAGAAAAAGAAAAGTGCAGAGTTTCATCTCAGAAGGAGGAAGCACATTATTTTTTTCTCATATTGTTTTATTTTCTTTGTTCATCCTCAGATCAGCTCTGGTCATCAGGAACGAGGGATTTGACGACCCTGAGAGGTAGGACTCCTGACTCACTCCCTTTCAGCTGTAGAAAAAGCTCAAACTCTGATGTTGACAATCCTGTACAATGTTAGTATTAATAGAAATGCTTCTAGTTAATAAAGCGAATGCTCAAAACAATGTAGAAATCATCTTTCTGTGATATTCTGTGCATCTAAACACATTGGTCACAAGTTTGCTTATAAAACAGTTGTGAGTGAATAATATTTGATCACATCTACGTGTTCCTGAGTTGGAGTTTTATTAACCCAGCTGGTGGCAGAGTTATTCTATTGCGACCAGTCTTAATCAGAAATACTGCTGGGATTCATCCTCTCCATCACCTACCTCCTAATGTCCTGCAGTACTTCAGCTGATTCTTTGAAAAAACGAACATTTTGTAGCCGTTCATTCATTTCTCTTTATTCTTGATCAGGGGGTTGGTGGTTCCTCGCCCAGATCAGGTGGAAAGGGAAGCTCGGCGTCTGGGTCGGAGCCTGGTCCGGATGGGGGATGAAGACGATGATGATGATTATGACTCTGATGATGATTTGGAGGACTTGGAAGTTTCTGACATCATCTCCACCACAGTTATGAGGTCAGTTTGATAGTCTGATTGTTTTGCTTGAACAACAGAGGATGCAGTAAAACTGATCTGCTGTCTGGTGTGTGTGTGTGTGTGTGTGTGTGTGTGTTGCAGTCGCTGCAGGCCACTTTCTAGGAGGGCTGTTGCATCAATGCCCAGAGCGCAGAGCTTCCAGGTGAGCCGATTCAGCGTTTTCATTTGTTTTGTTTATCCAGCATTCTGAGGTAACTCGAAAACAGATACTTCAGGTAATCCTTCAATCCCTCAAGTGAGGGATATTTAAAAAAATGTAAAAAAATCAAGGTTTTGGACTGGCCTTGACACAATGTAAATGTAATGTCAAAAATGTAAATAAACTCACGCAATGCTGCAAAGAAGAACGGGTCAAAAGATTTTCCTCAATGATGTGTGAGACTGACAAAGTCACACAGAAAAAATATGTATGTTTGCAAATTAGATAGTTTATCACTGCATATTAGAGAAAGATTTGATTCATATTCTCTACAGTGAAAAGAAAATTCCAAGTAAATCTAAGAAGCACTGATTTTTGTTGTTCTGATTTTGTTTTTCGTTATTATAGATTGTAACATCTTCTGATTTGTGAATGAAACAAATAAACCAATATACTGTCCAACCTGGAAATTCACTGCTTACTGAAGTGTAAGTGTTTGTGTGTTACTGTGTGTGGATGCAGGTGAACGTGAACATCCTGGAGGCTCAGAAGCTTGTCGGTGTGAACATCAATCCCGCAGTTTTCATCAGAGTGGGAGGACAGAAAAAAAAACACCGCGACGCAGAAATCCACCAACTGCCCGTTCTACAATGAGGTACAGCTGAAAACTCTTGTGTAGTTAAAAAAAAAAAAACATTACAGTGCAGGACCGTTCAGTGTAGCCCAGAAGAGTACAACTGAACAAAGCATCCATTTGGGATGCTGCACATTATTATATTATTTTATATATTATTATAATATTACAGTGAACAGTAAAGTACAGCAGAAGACCATGTACAGCTTTGTAGAATGAGACGGAAAACGATAAAACATTTTTTGTACAGTCAAATAAATGAGGTATTTAAAGTACTGTAAAATAAGGTAGAGCTGCTTCTCTTTGCTTTGGCTCTTTTAGAACTTCCAGTTTGAGTTTCAGGAGGCTCAACAGCTCTTCTTTGATAAAGTCATAGAGATAAAGGTCAGTTCACCTCTGTTTTTTCTGCTCAGTTTCTACTGTCTGTGTCATAGTAAAGCATCTGCTGGAGTGGTAATCAAATCACCTGCGACGTTTCCTCCTCTCAGGTGTTCCACAGGCGGACTCTGGCCTTCCTGATGACCCACATCGGAACCTTTAAGATTGACATTTCCACCGTGTACTGCCAGCCAGGTACCAGGACTGCTCACACTGTGATGCACTGATCCAAATACTGAAGTTAGTCACTTATCTTTGGCTTCTCTGCTGCTCCAGACCACCGTTTCTACCAGAAGTGGGCTCCTCTCACAGACCCAGCAGATACCAGGTCAGGGGTGAAGGGTTACGTCAAGGCCAGCCTCAGCGTGCTGATGAAGGGTGAAGCTCTGCGCATGCCCAGTCTGTCACCGCCTTCCTCATCCGGAGGCAGCGAGGACATAGAAAAGTCAGTGATTTCAATCAGTGCTTTTACCATCAATGGATGGGTGGATAACAATAAAAAAATAACTTCAGATCTGCACAAGATCCATGGCAACAAAACAGACAAAACAGCAAACATCTTCCATCAGAAATCCAAAAATAATCAGTCAAGACCTTTGTTTAAATTCACTGTTGTACATAACTGGCTTATTTAAAGAACATGATTAAAAGAATGAGGGTCGTTATTAACTAAGACATGACCCAAAAGTTTGAACAACTGGAGCAACTCGGTGAACTGTTCTTACACGGTATTTTTATTGTAGACATCTTCTGCTTCCTCGGGGCATGCCGTCCGAACGTCCATGGGCTCGGTTTCGTATCAAGATCTACAGGGCGGAGGGCCTGCCCACCATGGATGCGGGGCTAATGGCAAAGATGTCTGTTACTGACCGGGCAGTATTCATTGACCCCTATATACAAGTGACTTTCGCTGGGCAACAGGTGCTCCCATTTCTTATGCAAAACTTCCAGAATAATACAAGAACAATGGGTAAAACTGAATCATTAGTTGTGTCAGATGACAAGTCGCTGTTGTTAATGGAAAATGTTGAATTTCACTGTGTAATTGAAAATCTGGAGACATGGTGTTTTTCAAACGTCAAAAATACAACTCTAAAACTGCTCTGTATTTGATAGTTACTCTTTATCTGACATTAATTAACACTGGTATCACAACAGTACTCAGTATCTGCCGATACCCGAAGCCTACGTATCGGAAAGAATAAAAATTGGTATTAGAGTATCTCTACCACAACCACCAACATCATAACATCTGGGTTAAAGGCAACACAGAAATAAGAAAAGTTGCACTTCATTGAGTGGCCACTGGGGGCTCGCTTCAATAGTGAGTCAATTTCAGTGGACCTCCCATGTTAAAATGTCTAATTTAGAAGTATAAACAAACATATTTCAAGCCTGGTTCAAAAAATTGTTTTGGTGTCTGAGGGTGAATTTTTATGTACTTGGACATTTGATTTGCAGCCGGCACAACCTATGACTAGTTATCATCACTTGTGCTAATTGGTGCTCAGCACCGTCTTGACTTCTGAGTTCGGACTGAAGACCTAATACCATTGTCCTTCGTGCGGCTTTGGCTGCTTTCAGGGAGAAACGTCCGTCGCCAGTGCCACCAGCTGTCCTGTTTGGAACGAGGAGATCTCCTTTATTGAGCAGTTCCCTCCTTTAGCTCAAAGAATCAAAGTCCAGGTCCTTGATGATGGAAAGATGGGAGACATTGCCTTGGCAACGCACTTCCTGGACCTGCAGCAGATTTCTGACCCCACCAGAAACGGTATTTACATTTATATTTAATCTTTTAGACGATCCAGACACTGTTATCTACCAGAAGACCTACCAGAAGAACAGAGAGACACGGTTGTAGTGGCGGAGCGACCTGCTGTAGCAGGAAGTGTCAGTAACTTGAATTTGAATGTCACATATGACTTAATTTTTCTTGTGCTATAAATTCCAAAGCAAACAGAGCCAGAGATGGATCCAACATAGTCCGAGGACAAATGTTTCACAATTAAGGCCATCAAATATTAAAATAACTACAGAAAAAAGAGGCAGGAGAGGATTACGTTTGTCATCGGTCCACAATAGACTGGCTCAAAAAGTTCTTTTTACCACGCTGTCACTCATGATTGTTTAGGTTTTTATTACACTGAAATTAAACAATATATTGTTGGGATGAGCATCAAAATTGAGTTCACTTTATTTGCACAGTGCCACTTCACATCTAAAAAGACCTTAAGGCACTTTAAACAGAAACCAAAGATGTTCACTGCAGTCTCAGTGCAGTGCAATTTAGTCCAATTGTGTTATAAACCAATTCACTCGTAATAAGTACACTTTTAAGATTGATACAATTCAATTTAATTAAAAAAAAAAAACAATCAAATCTTCACCACCAACTCCTCAATAAACATGAAGAAACCTGCAGCAGAACCGGACTCTGGGAGGGCAACTATCTGGACAACTATCTGCCTGAGACCAACCAGTCCAGGCATATCTGCTGATGAGACACAGAAGAGAACAATGTTGACTGCAATAATAACGTCATATACATATGAAAGAGCATCATGAGAGGCAACACACCAGTCCTAGAGTAGCATTAATAAGGGATAAAAAAGCAGGAGAAGATGTAAAGCGGAGGACTTGTTTCTAGTTTGTTCAGTGTACCGTAGTTTAAAATATCTGTCCGCCTTCTGCAGGTTTTAACCCCACCTTTGGTCCTAGTTGGGTTAATCTTTACGGCTCCCCGCAGAACTCCACCCTCGGAGATGTCCACCAGGTAAGAAACACTAAACCTCAAACTTCCTGTTTGTTTTTTTTTAGACAATTTATAATTAGACATCTGAACTGCAGTCCTATTTGTCCATTAGAAATTAGGTGACAGGTAGCAGGTCATCACATTTGCTCAGCACAAAGGGCAAGTGTGATGCTCACAAGAAAATGAAGAGATTAACCATCCTGCTCTATCACCAGCTTTAAAGCTCATTGATATATGATTGTCAGTGTTGGTATGCTGCCAATAGAGACTACAGTATATACGAACGTGCAACTTATTAATCTAAGAGCTTTAAAAGTTCTGGTAGGTGGATTTTGTTGTTTGTCAGAACAATACAATTTTTATGTTCCACTTTATTTGACAAAAAAGCACATGACTCCAGAATTGTTAGTGTTTTAATTTTCCAGCTGTCTTATGAACTCTGTAAACATGAGGATTTCTGAGCTGTAGCCATAAATAATAACAAGAAAAAGTAAAAGCACCCACATCCTCTTTCAGGCTTTGAACGAGGGTCTGGGTGATGGAATCTTCTATCGAGGGCGAATCCTTCTTGCTCTCTGCATGGAAGTTTACACTTCCCCTTCCTCTGTCACCACGGAAACAGGCTCCGTCACCGCAGCAAAGGTACCTCCTGTAATAGTTGGGCTGTTGAAACAATCAAAACCGCAGTCAATGTGTATGACAGAGGTTTATTAGCTTTTATTACCTGTTATTGATTTGTTTTCAGAGCAACGGTATTGTTACCTTGACAACAACACCCCTTTGTATTTATTATGACTTCTGTAAATGAGATGGATCTATTTATAATGTGTCTTTGAAGATGAAAGGAGCGCTGGGAAAGTTTGGACTGAAGAAAAGGAAGAGCTCCAAGAAAAAGAAAGACGGTTAGTCTGCTGAGGACGAAACTTTTAAGCAAACATGTTATTTAAAAAATATTTATTTTTTGTAATTTAGAGTATACATTTGGGTATCTAACACATCCTTTTAACTTTGCTTGATGCTGACTCAGAAAAGATATGATTTGATGAGCAGTTCGTATTTTCAAAAGCCCCCCAAAATGTATTTATGCCTGAATACATTTTGTAAACTTCAAAGAAAAATAAAAGAAGAAGAAAAGATATGTATCTTTTAATGAGGAGAGAAGCAGTTTAATATTTAAGGCAGGAGCCACCTCTGGAAGCAATTAAAAAAAAAAAAAAAAGTATTTTAAATGTTCCAAAGGAGACTAACAGCAAAAACTTGTGATGGAAAAAAAGCCAAACTCCTATTTGCATATTTCAACAGCAAAATGAGTACATAATAGAAGAATACCATTGTTTCTGTGCTTTCACAGATTCTTCAGCTGAAGGTGGATTAGCTGATGAGTCCGGGGAGGCGGGAGTTGAGGTGCCAGAGTCTGTAACCGTGGAAGTTGAGGAGATCCATCCTCTCCCTGAGGTCCGTACAATCCCCACCAACTCATCGCCATAGCCTTTTATAAAGAAACTGCATAAACAGACTCTTAAGTCTGAGAGTAAATTAAATTTTATTTTAAACACTTATTATTTTCTATCTACCTATTTTTCTTCATTTTTGTCTTCTACATATTTATTCTAATTTTTTTCTTCTCCAAACTGCTTCTCTCTTCATCCCATTTCTTTTTTTCCTTTTTATACAGTTATGTTGAAAGAAAAGTATTCATATTAAAATATTTCACTTTGGGTGCTCCTTCAGCTGAAATCAAAAGCTCAAAACTTTGATATCATTTTAAAGCTATATAAGTTTTGACATCATTTTGGGGATATCTGTTTATATACAAAATGCAGCTTAGTTCAGCCTGCTCATGCCCATGTGCACCTTTAGTCCTCCCCTTCTCATGTGTGAGGAAACCCGGTCGGCTGCTCAGCTTGGATTTGTAGTCATGTCAGGAGTGTGGTCAAAGGTGCGTGCTTAAATAAAAAGGGAAAACAGTGCTAAAAGCGACTCAAATTAGTGTCATTCTGTCAAAGAAAACTGTTTCAGTTTCATTTAAAAGATTATTAGATTATTTTTTTGAGGCATTGTCAAACTCTCTGGGTCTCGGCCCTAAAGGGTGACCCTTTAGGTCCGTCGCTTTAAAGTAGGGAATGCAGTTTTCCTTGTGACACAGGCAGAATTAAAATAATACAAGACTTCTCTGGTCATCAGCTCCTGAGAAAACACACAAAGACATCTGCAGCCACACAGCAGAGTAAAGCCAGTTAGACAGCAATGATGCACATAAGAGGAACAGAAAGAGACAGCAGCAAAACAAAGGTGGAGCCTCTCAAAGTGAGATGAAATGTAAAACCATGTGAGGTGGTCTGTCGAAATTAAAAATGCAACGTCAGACTACAGCGCTCACATTTCTTTTTGTTGGTTTCTTTTGTCTTTTCGTCTTCAGGGTTTTCTCGGTCAGAAAGAGGAATTCCTGCTGTTTGCATCACTGTTTGAAGTCACTATGATTGACCCGTCTGTAGGAACAAAGCCACTAACGTTTGAACTCTCAATAGGTAAACATTGGATTATGTATACTTGACATGTGAACTAGTCGGACGCTTACAGACTCACAGCAAGACTTCGTAACCTATTTTCTGTTATAAATTATATCAGATCATGTGCAGTCATCAAAAGTAAATTCTTCTTCTCATATGAAACAAAAAAAAAAGTATAAGGTCTCTAGTTAAGCTAACCAATTATGACACTTTAAAGTCTGGGATTTTGCTCAGTTTCAGAGATGTAGACAAAAGTTAATTGAAAATCAGTCCTAACCTGGTTTCAGGCTTGAAATTAGTCTGTGATTTCAGTTTTTACCAGTTTAAGATTTGGATCTCACATGTTATTGTCATCCTTAAATGTGGGAACTCATCCTTTTCTCTCTCTCTCTCTCTCTGGCAGGGAATTATGGGAAGGCGGTGGGAGTTAGGAAGTCCAAGAAACAGAGCAGGGAAGAGCTAAGAAGGAGCCGTGAAGAACTGGGGAGGAGCAGGGAGGATCTGAGCGAGGAGGGGCAGGGTCTGCTAGAATCGGAAGATGAGCTGGACCGAGAGGAGATGCAGAATGCTGAACCTGAGAATCGATCTGTGTCTGCTGCCATGAGACCTCAAGCCACTGACTACGACAGGTAAACAGCCAACCAGCAGTTCACCCACCAGTTCTCTGGCTGAAGGGAAGTTAGTAGAGGAACGTTGTTTTTCTTGTATTTCTTATATCTAATGGATTAGGAAACGCTCCATCATGGTTTGGAAAACCAGGGGCCCCCAAACAGCATCTTGCTCAGGGCCCCAACAAAGCTAGAAATGGCCCTGGTACCCATGCGCGTTAGGGAAGGGTCGGGGACAGCCGCTCCATTTCTCCTGACTTCTTCTCATTTTATGTCTCTTTGTTATTAGGTCATTCCAGTGTCTAGAACTACAACCCCCCCTAGTGAGACTAAAACCTTGCCTGTTCATCTGGAGTCAGTTGGAAGATCACAGCTTTCGTCTCCATCAGGCAAACTGGCTCAGCAAGATGGCTGATAGGCTTGTGGGAACAATCACCTTTTCTTTTTTTTTTCTTTTTTTTTTAGTGAAATTATGTGAAATAAGTAATGTAATGACCTTCACACTGTCCCTCTTCTGTCTTTAGGAGATTGGTCTTGATGAGGTGGAAATACTCTTGAGGAGGCCGAGGAGTAAGGCGACAGAGCGCTTGGTCGCGGTTTTGCTGGAGCTGGTGGCCTCCTGCAAGTCAGTCGCCTCTTTTAGAAAGTTTTACCTGAAAGGATTTGGGTTCATTTCATTTATCCACCTTTCTGTCTCTTTTTCTGTTTCCTCTTTTTCCATCTGTGTGTCTTTGCATCTTCCTGTATGCCCCTTTTTGTTTTCCTGCAGACAGTTCAGTGCTTTTTCAGAGAGGAGATCTCAGTTTCGTCCCAACAACTTGGATAAATGCAGGAAAGAGTTTGTCAAGAAGAATTTGGTCAGTTTTTCTCTCAGGTGGCTCGCTCTCTACCTGTCGCCCTACATCTTCCTGCATCTCATTGTCTCACTTGCTGCTTGTCTGCAGGTGCTGATTGCCAGACAGGCAGTCAAAGCCAGGCGGAGAGCAACCAGAAAGACGGTCAAACAGCATTTGACGGGAAGCAGGAAGCTCCTAAAGAAGCTCCGCCTACTGGCTGCAGAGGTCATTTCCATAAAAGAGTCACCACACTGTAGGTCATCACAAATACCAAATTTACACTTTTAATGACATCTTTTCTGTCAACGCTATGCCCTCTCCAGCCCCAGAGTACCATCCCGGACGCTTTTCTTTGGTTGCTTAGTGGAAGCAAGCGACTGGCTTATGTCAGGATTCCCGCCCACTCCATCATGTTCTCATTGGTGGAGGACCAAAAGGGGCAAGACTGCGGCCGCATCACCACCCTCTATATGAAGGTGATCATACTACACATGGAAGCATCAAGGGAGCTCTATATAACAATAATCATGGATGATGGTGAAAATGGTCACATTTTTTTTTCTGAGGCAACATTTTAAAAAATTGTGGAAATGTTAAGAAAGTGTTGTAACATTTGCATAATTAACAACTCTTGCAACATGAACATTAATCATGAACAATATCTGCATTAACGAATAATCATAATAACGAAATAACGAAACTCATTCCTCCTAATTCAGTTTCTGCTTGCTACTGTGAAGTCCAAAGTCCAATGTCCTTTGTTCTTCTAGTCTCCCGGATGTTCAGCAAGTGAGGTCTTTGCAAAGCTGGAGGTCTATCTATGGCTTGGTCCTATCAAGTACAGTAAAGAGGCCATCAACAGCCTGCCAGAGGAGTTTACCCCAGTATATGAGGAGGAAGAGGAGGTGCAGAGGAGGTTAGCTCCCAAAGATGGAAGGATGAAGATTCCTGTCAGTCTATCCTGCCAAGGTGATCTGACCTCCTCAAGTAGAGAGTCTACAAGTCTATTTTTTGAGAAGGTCAACCATGAATGTTCGGTCATCCTGGGAAGATAAAGATGGAGTTTCTTTATTGCTTCCAATGCAGATAGCAGGTACTTCCAGCTACGATGTCACCTGTACCAGGGGCGTGGCTTGATGGCTGCAGATGATGACGGCCTATCAGACCCTTTTGCAAAGGTCGTCTTCTCTACACAGTGCCAGGTCACCAGGGTTGGTATCTGAAAGATGTCACTGTTTTTTCTGAATTTGTCTGCTATTTGTGTCTTCTGGAGGGGAAACAAAAATAAGTGAATGCTTTTTTCTTCAGACTTTCTCTTAAAGAGTGGGTAAGAGATCTATTTCTGAGGCATTTTTTTGCTATATTACCTGAACTTCTTTTTACCGTGCCATGAACAGGCATGTTTTAGAGGCGGGTCTGAAAGAAGAAGGTGCTACTTTGTAATTGTGTATCTGTAAAATCTCCCTGACTCTCACTTGTTTTTTTCTCCCCAACATCTCCTGCCTGACGTTTGAAGCTCATAACATGTGATAAAACTGTTATCGCAGACTATTTCATTAACCTTGCGCTCGTGCGCCTGCGTTCAGGTGTTGCCAGACACCCTCTCCCCCTCCTGGTGTGAGTGCTTGTTGTTTGACAGAGTGTTGCTGGAAGGTACGAAGGAGCAGATCCAACAAGATCCACCCCTCATCATCATCAACATCTACGACCATGACACCATGGTAACCCAGTGACTCTTCATATTGTTTAAGGGTTGTTTTTTTTTTTAAATATAACTAAAAGTGTGTGTGTGTGTGTGTGTGTGTGTTTTATATATATGTATGGCATTTTTTCTTTCTTTCTTTCTTGACTGTGTCCCAGTGAGATTCTCTGTTATTATCCACTACATTTGGCCTTCAGCCAGTGTGTGTGTGTGTGTGTGTGTGTGTGTGTGTGTGTGTGTGTGTGTGTGTGTGTGTGTGTGTGTGTGTGTGTGTGTGTGTGTGTGCAGGGCAGTCCAAAGCCTCTTGGTCGAGCTTTTGCCGAACCAGAGTTTAAAACTGTGGAGCAGTTCTACGAAAAGCCCCACCTCCGTTTCTATGACATCAACAAGGGGCGGGTTCCTGCTGGAGAGCTGCTGGCCGCTTTCGAGATCATTGAACTTGACTACTCTGGGTTTGGAGAGGTGATGTCCGTCTAATAATTAATCATTTAGTCAATATAGTCCATAAAGTAATATATTATTGTCCATAATTATTTATAAAGAGATGGAAAAATGTAGAATCAAAATTAAGGCATAAATTTGTTTAATAAAGTAAAAAAAAAACTGTAAAGGTGGCGGTTAGTTTGTTAGTTTGCTGAACTGGTTTTGGTCGTCCTGAAGATGAGACACAAAACTGGATTAATATACAAATGATTGACACAAATGTTGTTTTTTATTTGGGGTTTCCTGCTTTTGGTGCTATATTACATTTTAGCTTCCGTCCCTCCGTTTAACCTCCACTTACAGTCAAACTCTTGATTTTTTTCCAGTTTGTGAATTGGAATTAGAAGTAAAATCAATGGTCAGATCAGAGTTGCAGTAAACCAGAAGGATGGTATCTTTACTAAAGTAGACCATCATGTGTCACCCTGCAGCCTTGTCTCCCCATCAGCGTGGACCCTCAGGAGCTGAGCTACGATGATGAGCAGAAATATTGCATCATCCCAGAAGGAGTCCGACCAGTCCTGAAAACCTTCAGGATTGAGGTAATCCTCACACGGCCACACATTTGGGCTGATGGCATGTTGCACATCCATTTCGGTGACAGGAAGACTCCGCGGTGGTGTTTTCAGGTGCTGTTCTGGGGTCTGCGGGACCTGAAGCGGGTGCACCTGTTTGAGGTGGAGCGCCCACTGGTGAGGGTGGAGTGTGCAGGACAACAGCTGGAGTCTGAGGAAATCCAGAGCTACAAGACCAACCCAAACTTCAAAGAGGTGGTCCGCTACATCGACGTGGTAAGTTTCTGCCATCAGTTACAGATACAGAGTGAATCCATCTCAAATACATGCCTCTTTGAACCCTTCTTCCTCATCTCTCTTGATGTGGCCCTTTAGGAGCTGCCAGAGCAGTCATACCTTCACCCTCCTCTGACGGTGTTTGTGGTTGAGCATCGGGCGTTTGGCCACCTTGCTCTGGTCGGGTCCCACGTGGTGCAGAACCTAATGCACTATGCCCTACGTGAGCTGGAGGAGGATGCAGAGGAGGAAGAAGAGCCAAAACCAAGAGGTCTTATAGTAAATGCTCTGAAGTAGTGTCATAGTTTATGAAATCACACCCCCTCTGACAGGAGGAGAATACAGGAGGCAAAAACACAAAACTAATTATTGTACTGCTCTAAAGAAGGAGAGCAGGAAAATTATTATCATTTGGACTAGAAAAGGGATCTAAAATCCAAACATGAGCTTTTAAAGTAGTCTCATTGTCTCAAGCTTTGAACAGTGGCATGATTGTTGTCCTTTTCTCCAGTGAGGCAGCAGTCGATGAAGATCAACCCTCTGATATCAGTGAAGAATATCGGACTCAGTGGCCTGACAGTTGCGCAGTCAAAGATCCCGATTAACCCCATCAAGATGATTCATGTGAGTATTTTCATCTCAATTGAATTTCTGTGTTAGAAACACAATAACAAAACAGTTTCGGCAAAATGAAACCAGATTTCAATGTTGACAATTTGTTGAATAATACGCGTGAACACCTTCAGGCTCCCCTGAAGAAACTGACAAAGAACGGAGAGGAGCTTGAGGAGGAGGCGCCTGAGAAGGAGGAGTTGGACTGGTGGTCCAAGTATTACGCCTCACTGGAGGAGATGGCGAAGAAGGTGGGACTGGTTTACCAAAATCAAAAATCACAATTAGTATGACAGCAGATATAAATTACGGATACATGTCAAGGATAAATGAAAATCTTTTAAAAAGGGTAACTTTTCCTGATGAGCGTGGAAATTTGTGCCTGAAAATGTGAAAGATATTTGAAAACAAATATTTAAACGATTTACTGACGGATGCAGCTGTGAAAAACAAGCCACCTATTTATGATGTATTTCTGTTCAGGAAAGAGTGAACCACTATGAGATTAATTTTATTCCTGATCAGTTTTCTGCTGTGCAATTTTCTACCAAAAGGAGGAAATTAGAGATATTTCGATTTTTAGGTTTAAGTTATTTCTGGGATAGTTATACATTATAAGTATATTCTAACAAACGGGGATCTCATATATCATATCTTAAACAATCAAAAACTGCATCTTTTCCAAGTACTATCTTGCTTCTGTTGATAACTTACCACGGTAAACACATCTGTCATATGGCCTGTTTTGCACTCTGTTTTCTTTCCATTTTTCTTTAATGGTTTCGCTTCTTATGACTCCGCTTCACTTCACTTTACTGTGCATTTCCATGGCTACAAACATGGTCGTCATGCCCAAAGTCATGTTGAACATGCTCATAGAAATGTCAAGGACATATTAACTACAGTAAATTTACATTCTCACTGAGTTCCTGTGATGTCTGCAGGCTTCTGAGAAAGAGGAGATGGAGGAACAAGCAGAGACAGGTACAGTTTCCCTCCACCCGATTGATTTCACTCATAATGATTTATATTTCCTATTTCATAAAAAAGTGAGCATTTTATGAGATAAAAGGTGAATCTGTACTTTCTCCAGAGTGAAAGTAACATTTCTAATGGGCTTGTGCACAGAGAAGCGATGCAGATGTTTCTGCTGGGCTGAAGGCGAACTACTGTTAATATATCATGTATTCTGCATGGTTAAAGCATTTAAATCTGTAAAAATCGATGCCTTAACTTGTTTCAGGTTTAAGCGCAGATGTTGACTGGACCAGTAGTCCTCGTGGAGAAAGGCCACTCCTAACGAGGCAAATGTCGTTTCTGTAGTATCAGTCAGAGTAAAGGTTTGTCTGTCCACTTTGTTCAGAAGGGGGAAATATGACCATGGCGAACATTGAAGAGGAGGACGAAGAAGTCGTGGTGGTTGAGATTGAGCCCCCCAAACGCAAAAAGATTGCAACGCTACAGGTAGGATGTCACATCAACTTAATTCCAGACATTGTGCGCAGTCCATCATTTTGTGGCTTGATTTTACTTGATCATCATAGATGTGTATTGTTAATAATCATAAAATTATTTGAGATTTTAGCAAAGCAGATGTTGCTTCTTTGAGGTCACTGATGATGTCTTTCCTCCTTGGCACTGTCAACACACACCTGGATGCTCAGATCACAAACACACCTGCTTTATAGAGACGCTGAGATTTACTAGTAATAATTTTAGACAAAAAAAACCCCAAAACAAAACAAAAACAAAAACTTTTTTATCCGTGTGTTTGTGTCCAGCTGTATGAAGGCGATCTGGAGTCAGAGTTTAATCAGTTTCAGGACTGGCTGAAGACGTTTCCTCTGTACAAAGGCAGAACAAACACCGAAGAGGAGGATGAGGATGACGAGGAGAGGCTGATGGGAAAATACAAGGTTCTGCTGACGGAGCTCTGTGTGTTGGTTTCATCTGTTTGTGTCTCTGTGGGGAAGTGCTCATAGTTTTCCTGCTCTCCATCCTCAGGGCTCCTTCCTGGTTTATCCGATTGATCCAGAAGATAAAGAAGATACCACATGTCAGATCACCAACGGAATCCCTAAAAACTCACCAGTCAAAGTCTTAATCCGAGTCTACATCGTCAAAGTACCCATCTGTCTCTGTCTCTCTCATGAGCAGTTGTAGAATTTAATTTCCTTATTTTGGCTGAAATGCTGTTTATGTTCCGTGGCTGGTCTTTGTGTAATGGTAGACTGCAGAAAAACACGATGTCTGTGTTTGTGCTTGCAGGCCACAAGCCTGGCTCCCACAGACCCGAACGGTAAGAGTGACCCGTACCTCGTGGTCAAGGTAGGAGATCAAAGTCATGACTCCAAAGACCGGTACATCTCCAAGCAGCTCAACCCGATATTTGGAGAGTCAGTACCCGTCTGTCTGTCTATCTAACACTTTGTCTCCCTGTTTGCGGATGCATCTCTGGTCTTTATTTAAGTGTTTGTCTATCTGGCTCTTCCTTTAGGGTTTTTGAATTTACAGTGTCTTTCCCGCTGGAGACAGAGTTGGTTATAACAGTCATGGACCATGATCTAATTGGGGCTGATGACGTTATTGGCGAGACTCGGATTGACTTGGAAAACCGGTTCTACAGCCGCCACCGAGCTTCCTGTGGTCTGGCTCTTTACTATGACACGTTAGTACCTCCACTCATGCTGGTCTAAGATCTATAACCTTTTAAAACCATCCATCCATCCATCCATCCATCCATCCATCCATCCATCCATCCATCCATCCATCCATCCATCCATCCATCCATCCATCCATCCATCCATCCATCCATCCATCCATCCATCCATCCATCCATTAACCTCCTCTTATCTGGGTTTTGGTCACGGAAGCAGCAGAGTAGTCATAGAGGCTTAGACCTCCATCTCCTCAGCCTCCTCCTCCAGTCCTTCCAGGAAGATGCCAAGGCATTCCCAGGACAGCAGACAAATATAATCTCTCCAGCATGGCTTGGGTCTGCCTCAGGGCTTCTCCTGGTTGGACATCCCAGAAACACCACCCCGAGGAGGTGTCCTGAAGGCATCCATACAAGATGTTGGAACCAACTAAAGTAGTTCTTCTCTATAAAGATTAGTATTGTCTCTACTTAGAATTCCCTTTGTGTTCAAAGCGACGGGTACAACATGTGGCGTGATGCAAAGAGGCCGTCGACGATCTTGGCCGAGCTCTGCAGGAAGAACGGGATCCCCTCGCCAGAGTACAGAACATCTGAAGTCAAAGTGCTCAACAAGATCTTCAAAATACCACCAGATGCAGTACCTGAAGGTAGAACAAGCAGAAAGGTAGACGGATATGAATTTGCAGAGACAGATGGTTGAACACAGCTTGTCAATAAGTTGAGAAGTGATTTCCTATCATGTACCGCCTACTTTATCACCTCTAACATGACTTAGAGCAATTCACGGTATTAGAGGCTCTAACAGAAGTGTTGTTGGTGTTTGTAGGTCTGCTGAAGAAGAACCAGCGGTCCTCAGATGAGGAGGCAGAGATGGAGCAGCATGCAGCTCTGAGTGTGTTGCGCCACTGGGATGAAATGAAAGAGTTCCTCCCTGGAGCCATTCTTCTGGTGCCAGAGCACGTGGAGATCCGGTCTCTGCTGAACCAGGACAACCCTGGACTTCCTCAGGCAACCACAACACAAACACGAGACACAGAAACCTGCTGCTGAGGTTGAAAATGTCATTGTCAGTGTGTGTTTGTGCATGTTGCAGGGTTACCTTCATATGTGGGTGGACATGTTTCCCACTGACACCCCAGCTCCACCGGCTGTTGACATAAAGCCCCGCCAACCCGAACAGTACGTCAACACACAGCCAAGTACAGAACAACAAAATATAAAATGGTATGCAAAACGTCGTCTTTGTTGTTTTCAGGTATGAGCTGCGTGTGATCATCTGGAACACCGATGACGTGTTTCTGGACGACGTCAACCCTTTCACAGGCGACCCTTCCTCCGACATCTATGTCAAAGGGTTAGAGTCACGCATGCATTTTCACTTTTACTGGTTTACCGACTCAGTCCAGCTTGAACCAGTCAGTCAGTCGCAACCATGATCAGATACGAGTCCATCCTCTCAGACGTGATGGCTCGGTGTTCTGTTGTGTTCTCTATGCAGGTGGATCAAAGGTATGGATGGAGACAAGCAGGAGACTGATGTTCACTTCAACTCCCTGACTGGGGAGGGAAACTTTAACTGGAGATTTGTTTTCCGCTTCGACTACCTTCCTACTGAGGTGCGTGCCTTAGTTGGTATTTTACTCAGTTTGACACTTATGTTGCCGTTATTTCTAGCTTCATATTTTAAAAAGGACGTGTAGACATTTTATATCAGTTGTGTTCTCAGATGGGTATTGTGGTGAGGTATTACCCACCTCACGCTTTAATTAGAATAAACATTGATTTCCAGTAACTTCCAAAGTAGCAGATGAATGAAATGACATAAAGGAGCATTTGCAAATTTGAGATAACGTGCAGTAGAAAGTAAAAATGTCCAAGTAATACATTTCTTGTTCTCCTGTAGAAAGAAGTGGTTTATAAAAAGAAGGAGTCCATCTTTTCTCTGGAGGAGTCTGAGTTTCGTCAGCCCGCCGTTCTGACGCTGCAGGTCTGGGACTATGACCGCATCGCAGCCAACGACTTCCTCGGTGGGAGGACGGTTGATGAGCGACCAGTCATCCACCACTTCTTTCTTCAAATTACAAACACTATTTGATTTATTTATATATATTTAATTAAAGTGACATAAAAGTGACATAGCTCTGAGCTTTTTCATTCAACATTCAGTCCAGCCTCTCCACTACACCAACATTTGCACTAAAATCTTCTCCCCGTCTCTCAGGCTCCATAGAGTTTCATCTCTACGACATGGTGAGACCAGCAAAGACGTCCAGCAAGTGTACGATTGAGATGGCGAAGGATCGTGCCAGCCCACGGTTCTCCATCTTTCGTGCCAAGAAGATGAAGGGCTGGTGGCCGCTGGTACGCCTGAAAACGGCCGAGATGTTTGAGAGGGAGGAGAAGGAGAAGCAGGAGGCCAAGAAGAAGGGACGGAAGAAGAAAAAGAAGAGCAAGGACAAGAGGAGCAAGCTGAGACAGGAGGACATCCAATACACCGACAGTTTGGGAAACACTTTCCTTTTAATGGTACAGAAAATATAAAAACTACAAATATACTTGATTGAAACTGAGAAAATATCTCAAGTCAAAGATTATGTCTAAATTTTTGACTTGATTTACCACCTAAGAAATGTATGTCTATGAAAAATGGAATTGAAATGAAAAACAAATTCTTAATCTGTGTTTTTTCATATTTTGCTTTTGTTTTTTAGTCTTTGTTCTTTTGGCAGCTCAAAAGACAAAGACCCTTATTTTGGTGCCAAATTTCCCCAAATGAATAATGTTTATAACTGAAGACAGCTTAACAGCAATAAAAAACAAAAGGCAACATAGAAAGGAGTGCGAAACAGGTTGTTAAAAGTTCATCTCGTCTCACCGTTTCTTGCATTTTCTTTGTTACTTGGCTCAAGGAAATGATCTGAGAACAGAGCTACAAAGGTAAAGTCAAATGTAAATACCAGCGTTTGCAACCTTGTGAGACTGAATCTGTCTCTGAAGGGGAAGGTGGAGGCGGAGCTTCAGCTGGTGGCGTTGGAGCAGGCGGAGGCCAACCCTGCGGGGCGAGGACGAAAGGAGCCAGAACCTCTGGACAAGCCAAAGTAACACACACACACAAACACTACACACACAAACATAGACATATTCACCTCTGAACACCTGATGCACAAATTGGCAACAAGACTTTGCTGCTCCAGTTTTACACAACAGCGAAGCTGCAAAACCTTTTCCAAATCAAGAACAATAACTATAATCCAACTACAAACTTACAAAGGTTGCAGCTAAAACATCGACAATGTTTTTGCTATTTTTCTAGTCTGTGTTCAGAAAAAAAAAGTCTGATTTCACAGTTATAACTGAACAGAAAGAGCTTATTACAAGGGGATTGAAAATAACTTTAGATACAGACCAGTTTAATCGAATAGAGTTTGTTGAAGTATGAAGCACGTTTGCCGTAGCGCCGAAGCGTTGGTCTCACAGTAGTTTACAAAGCAGTTAAACAACACAAGATTTGCATATGTCGCCATATCGGTTGTGCTTTTTTTTCACTCTGGTTGCTAGAAAAAGGTTTCTATGGTCAAAATACAGTTATTAACAAACACAACAGAACCCTGCTGTTTGTTACTCTGTAAAAGGAGGATAGTTAAACCAACTTTAATCCATTGTTTTAAATGTTAACAGGCACATTATAAAACAACCTGTTATGAATTGCTGGCATATATTATTGTAACAAACATCACAAGTTGACTTCAGCTCAACAGCCGTACAAATGAAGGCATATGTGGCACGATGGTGTTTTCAGTGTTTTAAGCTGGTTTTGCTGTTTAGTGTGGCTGTTTGTGGGGTCGTAAACAAATTCAGAATGTCTCCTGTCATCTCTGCAGTCGTCCCACTACTAGTTTCAACTGGTTTATCAACCCGATGAAGACCTTCATCTTCCTCATCTGGAAGAATTACAAGAAGTACATCATAGCCCTGCTCATCCTTGCCGTTGTCACACTCTTCGTGGTCCTCATCCTCTACACGTTGCCAGGGCAAATCAGCTCCCTCATCGTCAAAGGATGAAGAAACCTGCTGGGAATCGTCGCCAACATCTCACTGTCTCAGGTTTCTGGTACTGAACCGGTCCCTTTGTCATATATCAGGGTTTTAATGGAGCTAAACCCGTAAAAACCCCTGATACTGTATGTTATCTTCACCCTGACTGCACTACATTACCCAGCATCCTCACAGGCAGCATGGAGAAAAAAAGCAAGGATATGTTTTTGTGGATGGAATTACGCACAATGTTTACCTCAGATTTAAGACAGAACTCAACATTGTCATTTTAATAGGAACTGTAACACCAATATTACTAAACTGAACCATAATAAGTCTGATTTGTATTAGTAGTGTTTTTATTGTTTTTAATTGAATAAATACACATAGGATTCATTGTTTTATTTAGTGCACTGACTCAGAACAACATGCGGAGGAAAAGAACACCTGCAGCGTCCTGATGAAGCTTGTTGATCTTCTTTCATATATATTAAAAATCAAATAAATGGGAAATGATCTGTTCTTGTACTGTGATTGTTTTGACCAGACAATTTAGTCGTAAAATAAACCCTCCTGATATTTCTAAACCAGAAAATGTCAAGCAACTGTAAAACTAATTAAGTGCCTGTTGGAGGAATTTGGAGGATGTTTCATAGATGTTAATCTAATCTTGTGAGCAATATTATCTTCTGATGAGTTCATATTTAAAAGCCTTGCATTAATTAATTTTTCCTCAGGGCTGCACTGTAGGGGAAATAATTGTGGAGCGCAGAGACGTAATCAAAAAATGTTCATCTTTAGTCCAGGCTGCTTCAGATGTATCAGAAAATATAGACAAACAAAAAAGGTGACCACAACTGAGCACTTTTTGAATATTATTTTTATAAAGTATGGGAAAACATTGGAGAAAAAACTATGATGTACATAGACGGGTTAGTTGAAGTGTTAAATTAAACCAAAGAAGGTAGATTCAAGTTTACAACATCATAAAACAGAACAACCTGAAAACCGTGGAGGTGAACAAATTAACAACCACATCAGAATAAAAAAAAATGTCAGAAATACAAAAACTGCTTTTAAAGGTAATTTATCTTGTGATGATCAGCCTACATTAGGTGTGTTTCAGAGCTCAGGAAGCTTTCAGGCTCTTCACTGAGAGGACACTTCACCATGTGTTGTAAAGGACACGTTTTGTATTGTTTAGTTCATTTGTGAAGGCACATCTGTGAGTATATATATTTTTTTCCCTCCACTAAAAGTAGGTTTGGGGACAACAAGTGGTGCTTTTACTGTTTTTTAGTACTGGGCACTCACACAACCTCCAGCTCGCTGCATTCATAGGCAGCTGTGTCCTCACTGACAAAAGCCCGTCATGAATAAAGGTATTGTATGAGGCACTCGGCCCTAATTGATCCATCATAGGACCTTTTGTGTGTTTACACCTCAGCTGGGGACTTTTGTCATCCGATGGGTCATCAGCAAGCACGGATGTATAAAGTTTAAGTGAAAAGTGGAGATCTATAACCAGACTTTGTCCTCTACTTTTGTCTGTGCAAACAGGAAGTTGCAGATGGTTTGTTTACTCGGATTATTTCCTCTGAGGCTGTTCGTATTGGGTCCATGTAGAGGCACATTTGGGCTTTCTTGTTTTTGTCTCAGACACTAGAGGGGAAACAATGTCAGCAGATGAGTATGAACTTCAGTTTTTGCCAACAACTGGTCAGCTGCAGAAAACAGTCAACTGTTTTTCTGAGGAGCAACATGACTGAGGGGTTTCAGAGTCAGGCGACGACTTTGGTCCACAATAGACTTTTTGAGCAGCTATCACTAAGATATTTATTTATTTTGTTCATTTTTGTTTTTGGTTTGTTACAGTTGCTCACCAGAAGATGAAATCTGCTGACTTAAGTGAACAACTGGCTTATCTTCCTGTGGTGAAATGTTTCAAAATCTCTAGAGTACAGAGACAACATCATTATCCTGAAGTTTTCTCTTGACTTAACTGGTGCCGTTTCTATGCTGGGATGTCTGTAAGTCCTGATTTAATCCCTTTTAGAACAAGCCATTTATGTGCAAATGGTAGCATAGATCATTTTCACCAGCTTTATACGTTCAAATGGCGAAACTATCTGAATAAAATATTAGATTTGGGTTCAGATTTCATATGGAAAGTGATTAAGGGAGAGAACGTGCTTGAGCAGTCGAGATGGGACATATTAATAGAGTTAAAGCTAAATCAAATAACAGTTTATAAATCTGTTGCAGGCTGCTTTAATGCACATGTGATCATTGACAATTTGGATGATTTTTAGGAAGCTGGTTTAGTCATGAAAACTGGGCAAATGGCTCAACGTGAGCTACAACATGACTCACAGTCAGCATGGTGATGAATAAGTCCTATTTTGAGTTTAAAACATCCCGATAACGCGCTACAGGCAGGTTTGTCATTTCTTCAAACCACAGCTGGCGTTAAGGTGTGGGGTCTGACTGTACCAATCCACCCCAGTTTACCCAGCGTACCTCTGGATTCAGCAGTGCGCGCCACCGCGGCAGAGGGCTCCGCCGCTGTTCACCGGGAGCGCGCCTGTCCATGCGGTATAATAACGAATAATTAAAAAAAAAAAAAGCAGCAAAAAGATAATGAGCCGGTGGTGAGAAGACGTGGCACTGTGGCTGTACATGGAAGTAGAGACAGGGATTTTTGTCCTCTCATCTGCCCCCGGTGCCAGTGTCTCACTGGTCCGGTTCTGCCGGCAGCTCCTCCGGTCTTTGTCAGCCGGTTGACGCACGGAGACGCGTTTGGGTGTCTTTTATTTCTCTTTGCCAATAAGACGCTCGCCAGAGGGGGGCTCGTTAGTTTTAATAATCCAGGAAAGCTGGATAATTTGAGGGTGAACAGGAAGTTTATCCTGCCGGGAGTTACATTTCATGCTGGATCGAGTCTCCTTTTGTTCGGATGAAAAGAGGCGTTTTGATGCAGCGGTTCAGTTACACTGACGGAGGAATCACTGAGCAGCTCTTCAATGACTGAACATTTCCGTTAAGGTTCATTTCTGTTTACGTGACTGTGACAGAGTGGACACAACGCCAACTGGATAACTGGATCATTCCGCGTCCTTATACTGGATGTGCAGGCGAAAAAATAATTATTTATTTAGCATTACTGCTGAGTCCACGCGTTGCGCCCGGTTGCGCCTGGTGTCCTCGGTCTTTTGTGTGGAACTGGTCTGTCAGTCGCTCACTGCGCCTGGCTGTCCCGGTCCTCTCCTTGTCCACTCCCGGGCCTCTCCCGGTCGTCTCCTGGACCTCTCAAGGGGTTGAGAGGAGCACCATGCCGGAGTGCGTAACGGTGTCGGAGTTTGTCCAGGAGGTTCAGGAGGACTGGAGCTCCCCCACCACCTCCTCCTTCACCTCCAAGATGCTCAGCTGCAGGAACACCGTCTACCTGCTGGAGGAGGTCAGTCCTGACACAGGGAGGTGAGAGGGTGGAGGTGGGTGAGAGTAGGTAGTCATGGCAGCTGGTATACAGATCCCTCATCCATTCAGGCTCAACACTATTCTTGCATTTTATGAATGAGATTACTCCTCATGTCTTAAAGTCATTATCTTGCCTCTACCCTATTTCTCTCTCTGACAGAGATGAGTGGTCTAACGAGAAACCAGGGGGAAAAGAGCTGCTGTGCCCTCTATTTACTCTACACTGTACCTCTGCCGTCCCCTCTTTGTGTGTAGCTTTACTACTATGTTTCAGTGCTGTAGCCAGCGCTTTCTCCGTCAAATTAGACCTAATGCTTTGCAACTCATAGGTCCTGTATATCTGTAGTGTAAACACTCTCACAGGTGATGCCAGTCAATTTTTATATGATTCTGGTTATTTGCAGGGCTGCGCTGCATCTGCCTGAATCGTAAAAGCTGCACTTGTCTTATTCTGTTTGGTGCATGGAGCGTGGTGACATCATTTAACAACTTAGCACAGCTCTTCCTGCTGTCAACCTGAGCACCAATCAGATTAGAAAATATCTGTGTAGACATGCAGGACCTCTGAGTAACCCCTCCAAAGCCAAAACATGTTCCAAATCAAAATATCTGCAAAAGCTCACTGCTTATGTTCTATATAACATTTGATGTCCATTCATTCTTTTAACATTTGGGGTGAGAGTTGTGAATTAGAAATCAGCATCTGCAGCTCACTTTTCTTATTAAAGCTGCTTTTTATTCGTTTAATTTATAATAAGAGAAAGTAGTAAATTGTTGCTGTTTTGCAAAAACTTCACTAGATTGTTAGTTTTACAATTCAATGATGGTAGTTCAAATTTAAATATAAGCAAAGCTGATTTTAGGTTTTATTGTGCACTGTAATTATTAATATTAAGCTACTTTGCTTCAAGGTTAAAGACTCTAGAAGTCAAGCTTGTTGTTCAATTGTTTTAACGTCATATCTGGTCAAATAATAACTATATTGTTTTGGAAATGTATGGTATACCAGAGATTGGAAAAAGGAAGTTGATGACTCATCCTCTGGGGACTTCACTTCATCTGAAAAATGTCCTTAAATTCCAACAGAGGTGACGAAGACTATATGAGAGTTCTCCTCTGACCAGTTTAGCCGACCAATACCTGATCTTCTCTGTCCCCAAGAGCTTTTAATCTGACAAGCATGTGACCATGCTCATCATAGACACGACAGCGTGTCATGCAGAGCAGAATTTCTCATCAGGTGCATCTTTACAGTAACTTCACTGTATTTTATAAATTGTTTTCTTGTCTATCCTTCACATCATTTACCAGCGGCTGCCTGTCGCTTAGTAGTTCACCTGCTTTCACTTATTCTACACTTTGGTTTTTATTGGTCCTTCAGAGGTCCTCTGTTAGTACTTAGTCACATCCTACTACATCTCAAGTGTCTGTGTATGTTTTTTAAAGGTAGGGAGCCATTTCTGTCTGAGAAAACCCCATGGGTTGTTGCTATAACAACAGACTTGTCCAACTAATATATTAGGTATATTTCTCTAGATGTGGCAACAAAGAAACAATCAAAAGTGCAAATTAAATTCGAGCAAGTTGAAAAATAAAAAAATTAAAAAGCAATGTATTTATTATTATAAAAGAAATGACATTACATTTCCCCTTGGCTCAAAAAGAAAACCCTTTAAAAGTACATCATGGCAGAAAACCTTTGGACTGAAATGACAATATGTGAGTTGTTTTCTGCAGCTGACATAAATGTGCAGAAAACACATTTCTCGAGTAAGATCTCCACTTTCTATATTTTGATTCTGTAATTGCTTTAGTAATCAGCTGCTGATCTGCTTGAGTGCAGCTTGTTTGACTTGTGGCTGTTGCTCTGCAGTTCAGAGGGCTTATGTGAAGTAAATAGCATTTATGATTCGATCTATGAGTGCCAGGAGAACAAGATTGGAATAGAAGATGTGGAAGATCAGGAGGCAGGCGTACCCACCAAAGTCTTTTATTTAGACAGAACGCTGCTGAAGCAACATATCTTAAAACCCAAAAAGCCAAAACAAGAGCAAGCGGCACAACAGGAAGGCAAACGGAGTAACAGGGAAGGAGAAAGGACAGGACAGTACGTACTCGCAATGACGATCATGAAAGACAGTGAGACGCGTGAACCAAGAACCAGAACCAAGACCAGAACAGGAAAACTGAAAACCCCTACAACTGAAAAAAACAACAAAAATACAGAGCAGAAAAAAGACAAATGACACCAAAAACCAAAACAAACAGACGCCCTGGATCATGACAGTGAATGTACGTATGGATAATGTATAAGAACACACTGTTATAAACGGAGCTCTTTAATGATATTAGCAGAACTTTTGGTAATTTGTTTTAACTAAAGAATTGTAGTAAAAGTTTTTAATTTTATACCTAAAAGTAGGTCCAGCTTTCCTTGACTGTGAGCTGTAAGCCACACATCCTCAGATTTTCCTCATCATTTGTTCAGTTAACTGTGGTAAACAACTTTGCTCTGCTCCTGTGTGACGTATTTGGACGAGGACACACTTAAACCAGCAAGCGGCGACCCCCCCTCCCCTCCACCCCTGGGAATTATTGACCCAAGTGGCCTGAAAAACAAGCTCATAGCTGTCCCCTTTTGCCCCCCATCTTTTGTACCCCCAACAGAGTTAGCATATGTTACCATGGCAACGGATTCCTCACCATTATTACTCTCTGCTATTGTTGTTTTAATGGTTGTGAGGAGAAACCAGAGGGAGGATTATTATTATTATTGTTAAGGATGTTAATCTGCAGCCTGCATGCTGCTGCTGCTTTCAAAGGAGGCGGGGGGGAGTTGTAAATTACAGCTTTGATGAGAATATAGTTTTTTGTATAAAAGCTTGCTTTTGTTGCATTATGTCATATCAGCTAAAACACTTGTCCAATCACATGTTGCACAAAATCAACATTTCTTATTTTGGCATTTTAATAATACAAACACTTCAACAAACAGGCTGTTGAAGTAGCTCCTCCTTAAATAAATCCACATGGGCAGAAGTAAAAGCAAAAATCAAAACCAAAACCCAAAAATGTGCTGCTTGAATGCAAGATAGAAAATGTTGGTATTGCAGTTTCTTTTCCTGTCCAGCCTAGCTGTCGTCTTTGAAGTAGGTATTTTCCCCTCGTCACATCAGACAATTGTTTGTACTGTTTGATGAAACACTTTTGTTTAACTTCTAATTTACTAAAGCTTCAGTGTAGGAAGGAAACAGGCGAATTGAACTGCTTAATGTGGAGATTAAGACTAATGAGATGACAGTTTTTTTTTTTTTTTTTTTTTTTAAACACACACAGGATTGTAGCTGTCTATTGTCCGAGAGAAAAGCTCGTCCTCTGTATGTGTGTTGAGTCAGCAGATGAATTACTGCCACGACCACACACACTCACAGTGCATCCTCCCACTTGTCATTAATGTGTGTTCTTGTTCAGGCTCTGGACAGCGACCGATTGGTGCTGCAGAAGATGAAGAAAGCCGCAAAAGCCAAGTACACGTCGGGACAAGGTACAGAAACATTCCTGCACGTACAAATGCACATCCGCATCCAGTCCCTGAATCAACACCATCTCTTTGTCAGACCACGTCTCTCATCTGGAGCACTATATTAACTCCATGGAGAAGCTCTCAGTCAACTGTCACTCAAACGGAGAGGCGGAGGTTGGCTCCGCCTTCTGTCGGATGGCAGACTTTTCTAAAGAATTCCTCTCACCCATGAAGAACCTGGTGAGTGACAGCGAGACTCGACAGAGCTCAAAGTTCACAGCTTAGTTGAAGTCCTTTTACTTATTGTATCTTAATTATTTAATGAAATAAATTGTGTTTGTGTGTAGTTGAAGAGCATGCTCCACAACATCAACTTCTTCCTGGACTCTCTGGTTAAAGGAGACCTGAGGGAGGTGAAGGGGGTAAGAGCTTTGTTCTCCACTTATGCAGTGGATAATATTCATTATCTGTGTTATTTTTTTTTAATTGTGTCATGCAGCTCACCTGAAATGAAGAAAATCTCTAGTAGTCTTCAGCAGTATTAATAGCAATAACTGTGACTCTAAAGTCAGCTTTCCCCTTTGGTCTTTGCAGGATCTTAAGAAACCTTTTGACAGAGCTTGGAGGGATTATGAGAACAGATTGTGAGTGATGTGGCATTGAGGAGTGTACAGGGAGTTTGTACAGGGAGTTTTACATGCATGCTGGCATCTCCTGTTATATTTTTAGGGCTTCCTTCTTATGCAATATGTATGTGCATGTAAAAATACATTTCTGCATAATTCAGAAACTCCGGCCGAGAGCTGGTAAAACTCTCAGCATTCATATTTCATCATTAATAATTGCAACTGCGGGCGTTCAGTAAGCAGGTGGAGAAGGAGAAGAGGGAGTTAGCGCGACAGTATGGGATGGTGAGGACCGAGGTGAGCGGAGGAGAAATCGCAGAGGAGCTTGAGAAGGAGAGACGCTCCTTCCAGCTGAGCATGTGCGAGGTCAGCAGCTGTACCTCTTCCTGCATGTTCCAATTACCCGTGTTTTTTTAATCCTCCTCTTCCTCATAATCTGTCATGAACACCTCATCATAGCACATTCATCTCTGTGTCCACTAATGTTTTGCTCCGTCTCAGTATCTTATTAAGGTAAACGAGATAAAGACAAAGAGAGGAGTCGACCTCCTGCAGAACCTCATGAAGCACTACCACAGCCACAACAAGTAGGAACTCTGACTCTCACACACATGAACACACGCATGACAGAGCTTCATTTACTGCATTTACTGCATCTGTGTTTGTGTGTGTGTTTGTAGTTTCCTGCAGGAATGTGTCTCCACCACTCAGAGGTTGAAGCAGTACATGGAGGAGCTGAATGGAGTTCTGAGCACGGTACGAGTCACAGCGTACTCCAGGAGGCCTCCAGGAGGCCAACCAGGAGGCCTCCAGGAGGCCTCCAAGGCGCTACCAGGCTGTCGGGATGCTGCTTTTGCAGATGTGGTCTTTTAGTGAAAGTGTGTTGATGGCAGTCTGATTTAACTCAACTCAAATGTAGTATTTGAAAAGAAAAATCCTTTCATGAACTTTTAGTAGATCTTTTTACTTGAAGGATGCAAGCAGGATGGACAGGCTTTCTTTGGGTTTTGTCTGAAATTACATCAGGAGGTAGCCTCGAAATTTAGACATACCAGTAGAAAATGTACATTTCCTTTGCAGGTAAATTTTTCCAGATGTGAGTCGGATCTATCAGGCTAACCAGGAGGAAATTTCCTCCCATCCCTTCTGACAGACCTGGTGGAGCTGAATCTCCTCTTTGGTCCTTCTTACTTGCACAAGCCTTCTCTATGCAAGCCAAAACTTTTACATAAGATATATTGAAACTAATTTGGAGCCTTCATTTGACCAATCTTTGACTTTTTGGCTCCTGATATAAGAAGTAGCTTCAATATATCCACAGAATATTCTCTCCTTATGATGCTGTTTCTTTTGTGAAGTGCACAGTCCTTCCTGCAGCAAATCAGTCTTACAACATGATGCTGCCACCCCCATGCTTGATGGTTGGGATGTTGTGCTGCGATTCAAGAATTAGTCTCGTTCCTCCAGATTCAAAATTGCCTCTGGAACCCTGTCAACTGGCATACAACCAAGAGAACCAAAGCATGTGACGTAGGCAACAAAAAACAGTGGAGTAGAAAAGCTGGTGAACGAGTGTTACTGATGGTTCTGCAGTAAAAACCCTTTAGATCCAAGGTGTCATTAGTAGTGTCAAAAGTAGCTCTTAGTTCCTGAATCCTGAATCATCACATTCAGCTTACTCCTGTCTGGCTGCGACTGGCTTGGTACGTTGTGTACCGGAGGAAATGTCTGTGAATGGGAGGGGTGCGAGACCCATTTCCCAGAAAAGAATTTTGACAAAAACAGCCGGTTTGGATATCCATGGTATTGGACCACTGGACATGCCTCCAAAAATGTAGTTCTTTGTCTCCATGTGCAGTTGCAAACTGTAATCTGGCTTTTTATGCTGCTTTTGGAGCAGTGCTTTGAGAATGGGTTCTACTGTGAACAACAATACCATTGTTGGCCCACAATCTTGACAGGATCTTTCTTTAACTGTTCTGGGATTTGTACGGCTATTTTGCACCAAAGCAGGTTCCTCTCTAGGACCCAGAGATAAATTTCCTACTTGAGTATGATGGCCGTGTGCTCCCATGCTGTTTATTCTTATTTACTATTTTTTAAACAGATGGTTGTAGGACTTTCAGGCATCTGGAAATTACACGTATGGATAAATCACCATTTCTTTCATGATTTAGTTGATTATTTTTTTAATTTTCTTATGATCTCATGCAATGAGGCCCTCATGTTTGAAGGTGTGCTTCCAATCAGCTCATAAGCTGGTAAGACCAAAAAAGAAAATCATCATGTGCAATTCTCTAAGGCATTTCAGGCCACAGATGGCTATTTCACACAGTATGTACATTTTTTACTTCTCCTACATTATTCTGACATTTTACAAGGAAAAAAAAAATCAAGACTCTTTTCCAAGCTAAAGCATGAAAGTTTGCTGATCTTTACTGTCAGTCTGCGTTTGTCCGTCCCTCATCTATGCCCTTTTCAATCCTATTCAGAGTCACGGTGGGTCTACCGGAGCCTGTTGTGTATGGATAAAAGTTGGGGGTAAACCCTTGACAGGTGGGCAGTCCATCGCAGGCTTAAATAAAAAAACCATGATAAATGCTTACTAGATGCATGTTGCTGGACAGCACCTGCTGAAAACCCACACGCGTAAGGGGACAACACGCAACCCCCCCCCCATCGCATTTTTGATAGGAGGAGTGACACGTGAAACCTCAGTCTGTAAAGTGCAGTGAGGAATGACAGCAAATATCTTGACAGTTTTTATCTCAATAAGTGTAATAGTTCAAACCTGACAGGTGATGCGTTTGTGTGCACAGGTGAAGCAGCGTCAGGATGAGGAGAAGCGGCAGCTGTGTGCCCTCAGAGATCAGCTGAGGCCAGTCGTCCACACGGAGCAGGTCAGAGACGCAAACGCTGCCGCTGAGTGAGACCACATGACTGCGGCACAGCTGATTAACGTGTTCTTGTGCCTGCAGGACTCTTTACCTAAGCAGGTGTACAGTATGCATCAGCTGCTGGGAGATAAACAGTATGGGACCGAGAGGACAGGCTTCCTGTACAAGAAGAGTGATGGGTAAAAACCACAAGTCACATCAGCTTTTAGCTTAAATTGAGAGTGACATACTGTCAAATATTTTAAAAATCCAATTGCATAGGGGCCCTCTGGTTCTGGCCCTGGCTCCCTGGTGTTGGGGGTGCCAGCCCTGCGGGAGGGTGCTGGTCCTGCGGGGGCGTTGCCGGCCCCGGGGCCACGGGTTGCCTTTTGGCTGATCTCCCTGCCTTGGGTGGGGGCGGCCTGTGGGTGCGTGCCCCCGGGGGACTCGGGGCGGCCGGGAGGAGGGTGGCGGTTCTGGCAGTGATGATGATAATAAGTACCCTTGTTACTGTTCATTTTACTACTAATAAAAGTTATAATACTGGTTATAATGATACTAAAATTGGTCACATTGTTATTATTAACCTTATGGTTGTTGTTGCTGTAGATGTTTTTTCTGTCATTATTAATGTTGTTATGATTATTATTTATATTATTATTATTATATTAAGAGTTTGTTTACATGTATGTGTACCTCTCAGTGTATTTATGTATCTGTACAAGTGTGTGTGTGTGTGTGTATGCATATACATATGTATATATTTGTATATATAAATGTACAAGATCATGTTTCCGTGTTTATATTTGTATGTATTCAACACAGACATTCAAAAATACTTACAGTCCATTATTTTCTCACTCGCTCGCTCACTCACTCACTCACTCACTCGCTCGCTCACTCACTCACTCACTCACTCACTCACTCACTCACTCACTCACTCACTCGCTCGCTCACTCACTCACTCACATTATCAATCGATTGAAATGGAAAATGAAAAAAAATTGACGTTGCTTTAAATTGAATTGAATGCTGATGAGATTAATTATTGTTAAACTGTTTCTGTGTTTCAGTTTAAGGAAAATGTGGCAGAAGAGGAAATGTTCAGTTCACAACTGTTACCTGACCATCGCGCATGCGACTGTGAGTGTTTGCAACCTTGCTATAATCTAAAAATATAATCATAAAGTTTAACATTAAAGTTGAAAACTTTAGATGTTTTACATGTGGAAACATGAACGCTGAGAGAAGCATTATTTGGCAAGAAGCAAATAAAAAGATCCTCCCTCCTTTTCCTCACCAAGAAATTGAGGTGATCTTTTCTGGGTTTTTATTCAAAAAGGGATTTTTTTTTAAATCCAATATTTATTGTAAAGCAGACAAAATAAGGTAATAAAGAAAACAGATGCCAACAGATGGCCATAACAAGAAATGCTAATGCAAAACGTCTGTTTTAGAAAGATTCAGTGAGGTGAAGTTTGATTAATGCCGGGACTGATGACACGTGTTGATAACATGGATCAGTTTTATTGTCAAACTCCTGAGCGTTCGGGGGTCAGGCGGTGAGGGAGGTTTGGGATAATATGGATTAAACAAAAAAAAGACTGATGTGTTTATTAGATGTTATTATTCTCCTGTATTTCTTATTAAATTAGTTTTTACTTTGGTATAAAATGCACCTCTAATGACCTTGGATGATGCAAAATCAAATGACACTAAACTGTTATGGTCAGATGTTTTATAAGTACTGATGATGTCTTCTTATGTACACTGAGCTGCAGTGTTTTCTCTTTATTGTGTATAATTTAGTTTTCTTAGTCAATTTGAGCTGCATGATCCATAAATATCACTCGTCCGCTGCCGCCTCTTTGTCTCGTTTCAGCCTAACAAACCTCCTACCAGACTCAACCTGCTCACATGTCAGGTTAAACCCAGTGTGGAGGACAAGAAGTGTTTTGACCTCATCTCTCGTAAGACAGCTGACACATAACTTTGAAGTTAAAGGCCTTGTCTCCTATAAAGTAAATTTACCCTGCATGAGACTGAAAGCATAAAGAAAATATGTTCGCAAAAGAAGCATTTCTGTTCCGTTTAATTCCAGATTAAAGTAAGCACATACTCACTAAAGTACATTCATATTATTGTTTTTGTCATGTAGATACGCTGTATAACATTAACATGATCAAACAGAATATTAAAAGGGTAATAAATCTAATAAATGTATTGATGAATGGCTTGCATGCAACACTTTCTCCTGCAGATAATCGGACGTACCACTTCCTGGCTGAGGATGAAGCGGAGTGTGTGGCGTAAGTCAGGAAAACATCTGCATTTGGACTGTTTTGTCTAAAGATCAATAAATGTCACACATCTGAATATGTCTGCAGGTGTTGAAAAGAACTAGTGTGACCATGAATGTAAGAAAAGGTAACAGATTTATTCTAACAATATGCCGTGGTTCTTCGCTTGGGGCCGATGAGGAGCTGCAAACAGAAAAAACACAGCTGGGCACCAACTTTATGTTTAGGTCCAAATGCTCTGAACGATTCAAGCATAGGTCTGAATTATAACCCACTCTGAGTTTAGATTCGTAAACTGAGGCATAATTTTTTTATTTTCTTGATCCTTGTATCATCTTACATTAGTAATCATTTAAAAAGGGACCGTTTCAGACATTAGTGATGTACTAAACTGTGTTGTGTGTGTGTTCAGGTGGATCTCGGTGCTCAGCAACAGCAAGCAGGAGGCTCTGAGCATGGCTCTGGACGGGTGTAGAAGAGGAGGAGAAGGGGGTGAAAGCAGCGTGGAGGATCTAACCCGGGCCATCACTGATGACGTCCGCAGGATGCCTGGAAACAACAGCTGCTGTGACTGTGGAGCTCCAGGTAATCCTCACCAATCACTCAATGTGGCCTGTCTGATTTCACCTGCTTCCTGATGTTGACTTCCATGTCTGCAGGAAATGCTCAAGTAACTTTTCTTTCTCTTTCTCTAAAGATCCTGGATGGCTCTCAACAAACTTGGGGATCCTGACCTGCATTGAGTGTTCAGGGATCCACAGGGAGATGGGGGTCCACGTCTCAAGGATCCAGTCTCTTAGTTTGGACAGTCTGGGGACCTCAGACCTGTTGGTAATCCATTATCAGACCATCCTTTATTTTTGTCCCTTAGGTGGTGTTTTTTTTCATCGGACAGGACATTCATTGTTCTTTTCCCGTAGTGTCAGTTTACTAATCTGAGGACTGCGGTCAAACGTTCGGACGGAGCTGTAGTTTGGCAGAATTCACATGGATGGAGCTTCTGAATGCTCAAAGATGGGCAAAGCTGAACTCTGGAAATGTATAAAAACTTTTAGTCATAGGATCAGACACACGATCAGTCAGGCCATTTCAGTGGCTGGCAGCTGCAGCAACAGACCCAGAGTTCAAATCAGCAGTGCATATTATCATCCCTTTCAAAATAAATGCGAAGCAAGAACTTTGATGCTTGAAATGCGTGTTTCTGACTCCTGTCTTAACGTTGACTGAGCTCCAACGAGTAGTTATAATAGATTCAGCTTAAAGATTCAGTCAGGTAATTACCTACTACAAAGCTGTAGTGATAAAAACTCCAGTTGTCTGCGTCTTCCAGTTGGCCAGGAATGTTGGTAATTCCGGTTTTAATGAAATCCTGGAGGCGAACCTGCTGAGTCCGTCACTGAAGCCCTCCCAGCACAGCCACATGTAAGACACAAATTCACTTATGGTTTCATCGGGAGGGCAACTCTGCATTTGAACAAGTGTGATATTGTGTGTATGTAACTAACAGGACGGAGCGCAAGGACTTCATCCTGTCAAAGTACCAGGATGTTCACTTTGTAAGGCGGAGCCACAGCTCTGCTGCAGCGCTGCGACTCGGCCTACAAGAGGCGACGAAGAGCTGCGACATCTACAGTCTGATCCAGCTGTACGCTCAGAGGACGGACCTCAGCCAGCCACTGCACACACACATACAGGTACACACACAAACATAAGTGTGTAAACATAAGTGTGTACAGACAACGTTATACTATCCCTATGTTTCCATGCCAACAGGAAAAAGGGGAGACAGCACTCCATTTAGCTGTCCTGCTGGCTGACAGGACATCACTGCACATCCTGGACTTCCTGTCTCAGAACTGGTGAGTGGATGACGTTTGTGCGCTGGTACACCTGAGGGTGTGTCGACGTTGACACCTTGATGCGCACATGCACACGTTTGTTCTTCCCAGCCCCAACGTGGACGTGCAAACGACAGCAGGAAACACGGCGTTGCACTACAGCTGCCTGCACAACAAGAGCGACTGTGTGAAGCTGCTGCTGAGAGCGCGAGCCAACACACACATCAGTAAGAAACACCACACATGCACACACACACACATCAGTAAGAAACACCACACATGCACACACACGCACATCAGTAAGAAACACCACACATGCACACACATGCACACACATCAGTAAGAAACACCACACATGCACACACACACACACACACACACATCAGTAAGAAACACCACACATGCACACACACACACACACACATCAGTAAGAAACACCACACATGCACACACACACACACATCAGTAAGAAACACCTCACATGCACACACACGCACACACATCAGTAAGAAACACCACACATGCACACACACACACACATCAGTAAGAAACACCACACATGCACACACACGCACACACATCAGTAAGAAACACCACACATGCACACACGCACACACGCACACAGACACACACACACATCAGTAAGAAACACCACATATGCACACACACACACATCAGTAAGAAACACCACACATGCACACACACATCAGTAAGAAACACCACACATGCACACACATGCACACACATCAGTAAGAAACACCACACATGCACACACACACATCAGTAAGAAACACCACACATGCACACACACACACACACATCAGTAAGAAACACCACACATGCACACACACACACACATCAGTAAGAAACACCTCACATGCACACACACGCACACACATCAGTAAGAAACACCACACATGCACACACACACACACATCAGTAAGAAACACCACACATGCACACACACGCACACACATCAGTAAGAAACACCACACATGCACACGCGCACACACGCACACACATCAGTAAGAAAAACACACACACACACACACACACACACACACACACACACACACACACACACACACACACACACACACTATGACCTCCATATCTTCACCAGGTTAAACATTAATGCTAAGATCAGCTTTTCACTCTGAAAATGAGAACAGCAACACGATGTTTTTATTGAGGGAATTTCTTTCTTTCTTTCTTTCTTTCTTTCTTTCTTTCTTTCTTTCTTTCTTTCTTTCTTTCTTTCTTTCTTTCTTTCTTTCTTTCTTTCTTTCTTTTCTTTCTTTCTTTCTTTCTTTCTAGAACAAATTTGACTAAAAACCTTTTCTGTAAATTGATAGGGAGCATCAGCAAGATTTCTTTTGATAGTTCAGAATTTTTCAATATTAAAAAAAATAATGAAACTGAGAACTGAAAAAGTGAACAAGTTAAAAAAAATACGAGGAATTGGGGAAAGTGAGGAAGAAGATCGACAGAACCCCTCAAATCTGCTCAACACACCCGACAGGATGTCTGTTTTGAACTGTCGTCCTAACTTTGTCTTCACTGTCATTTGCAGAGAACGATTTAGGAGAAACGGCTCTGGACATGAGCCGGCGGTTGAAGCACAGCCACTGCGAGACACTGGTGAGGTCATCACTCTTCTGGAGAACAAGCTCACCTTTGTCGATCAATACTGCTGATTTTTGATTTGATAAAAAAAGACTATACAACTGGACTCTGAGCAAAGGAGACTATTCAAAAATGTAAAAAAAAATTAAATTAAATCACGTAGGAGAAGAGAAAAAATAAAGTCAATCGGGGACTCACATCAAAAACAAAACAACTCTTTACGTCGGTTTTGTTTTTTTAAATAACTGTCTTTTGAATGCAGCTGCAGCAGGCCCAGTCCAACCAGTTTGAGCATCACATCCATGTGGAGTACGAGTGGAGGCTTCGTCATGACGATTTGTACGATAGTGATGACGACTTTGATGACAAGGTACCGTAGCAGTTAATCGCTGTTTCGTCTGTTGTCAGGAGCAAAACCCTCACTTTTAGCTGCCACAGTTCACCTCTACTAATTACTCCATCCATCCATCCATCCTTCATTCATCCTCTGGTTGACGGCTGGTTGATCCTGTCCAGGGTTGGGTGGGGTAGGGGGGCTGGAGTCCAAACAGGACAGGCCACCAGTCCATCGCAGGGCCCCTCTGTGACAGTTTAACCTCATTATTAACAAGGGGAACTGGCTCTGCTGTATTTTAATGAATTTAAAACTCTTCTTTTTCTTTATTGTCTTTATTTTTATCCCCTTTATTTTCTATGAATACCAATTTAATCAGGTTTCTCGTTGGTAGGTTTAAAACCTGTTTTAAACAGAGTCAGAATCACTGAATCGTCTTTAAAACATTTATAATATAATTTGAATGCAAACAAGTGCAAGATCAATAAAAAACTAATTAATAATCTGTGACTATAAATTACATTTTAAAAAGAGAAAAAGAAATTTAATTTGCAGATAGATAAGGCACTTTAGTAAAAGTAAAAAATGGGAGTTTATCAAATAATTGATTAAAAAGCACTTTGAGCCTTTTTGTGTTTGATGAAATCCTTTTATTATTATTTAGATGTTACGGAATAGTGGGCAGAGTTTCATCAGGCCACAGGCTGCTGACCAATCAGCCACTGTTTTAAAAACAATCGATTTAGACAAAGATCAGTATACTAAATGTTTGATGGTGAACATAAACGATTAATGGTGTAATTAATAAACTCAATCCCTCGTTTCAGAATGGTCCAGTGAAGAAGGAGCGCGTCTCTTCCTCCTCATCCTCCGCCTTCACCCCCTCCTTCTCCTTCTCCTCCCGTCCTTTTAGCTTTGGTCAGTCCTCCTCCTCCTTTGTCACCCCACCCTCCTCCGGACCACCAGGTGGGGGTCTCCTCAGTGTGGGGAGGAGGCTGGCCATGGCCATGGAGCTCCACAACCGTCCATCTGGCTCCGTCCCCAGCCCCCCTCCTCCTCCCCCGTCCTCCCCGGCTCCCCCGCTGCCCCCGCGAGTCAAAGGTGAGCTCAGATCCAGTTTGCTTTATTTTTATATAACCTAATAAGAAGATGATGCTGCTGCTCTGCTTTTGTTTGACAGCTAGTTAGTTATTAATGTTTTCTTATGCCAGAGTTTCCCAAATAATGTTGAGGGGCCGGCAGGACAGCGGGGCGTCTTTATACCGACATTTATACCAACAGTTTTATTGAATCTAGAAATAATAACCAGTTCTTTGCGATCTTGCATTTCTCAGCTCCAAGTGTTCCTCCTCCTCCTCCTCCTCCTCCTCCCCCTCCCCCCATGGGAGGAAATGGAGTGAGGGAGGAAGAGGAGGAAGATGGGGAGGTTTTCTTCCCTCTCACAGGCAGCAGAAAGACAACCCCTCCTCCTCCCATCGCCGTCCGACACAAGAGGACCTGCTCAGAGTCTAATAAGCATGGTAATATCAGAAAGACATGCTGCAATTACACCGTCAGAGTAACACTGTCATTAACGCTGTGTGTGTGTGTTTGTGTAGATTATGGGTTGCCAACCAGTCCCAGGATCTACAGCGGTCCGGATTCCTCCTTTAAGAAGTGTGTGTGAGTATTTGAGATGTAATCACACTGCATTTAAACACAAACACAAGATGGTTAAATTCATAAGAAATAAGAAAGAAGGGAATGAAACGGGTGTTTTCTCACCAAATATTCAACTTAAAATAATCACACAGTTTTGGCTCCTGCAGTTTTTTTTCTTTTTCTTTTTTTTTGTAACAGGCAAATATTTACTCTTCTGAGAAGAGGGTCGGAGTTTCCTCCAAAGATACAAACTGGAAGAACCTTTACATGTGATGAAAATGTGCAGCCAAGTCTTTAGTGTGAACACTGAAAACATTGATGTAAAGGACCAAGATGTCACGGTCCTGAATTTTATTCTTATAATTGCAGCTTGACGCAGCTTTTTTCCTGTTAGACTGAGACTGTACTGACCTCTAGTGGCCAGAAGCAACACTGCAGGTGTTCTGAACGTAAGACTGACTTTCTCCATCTCTCTGTCTGCCTGTGCATCTGTTTGTCTGCGACCGTCTCTCCAGTCCATCTTCACCTCTCAGCTCGCTGACTGAACGGCCAGACAGAGGTACCGCCTGTCCAGAAACATCCTCTTGAGTCTGTTAAAGCTATCAGGTCTACCTGTGATAAATGTTAGGCAGCGAGAGCCCAGAGGCTCCTAACGGTGATCAGTGGAGGAGGAAAAAAAGGAAGAAGGTCAAATTTTAATATATGAAACAGATTGAGTTATGCAGACATCAGATAATTTTTGCAGGTAAATTTGACAAAAATGTGTAATTTTTTTTTGTATGTGTAATTTGTATGTTGTATTTCCAGCTGCTTGAGCTTTTTTAACAACATTCAACATACCCTTTGTCCCTTTTCTTTAAAAGCTCTTCCAATCTGAGTTGATAGGCTGCTGCCTTCCAGTTAAATAAGCAAGAAGTCGGACAAAAAACCCAAAACACAATCTTTAATAATAGAATTAAACAAAAATGTAATGTTCCTTAATGAAACTAAAGCTTCAAATGTCAGTAAAATCAAACAAAATATTTGTTCTATTTGAGGTTTTCGATGTGCGGAAAGTGACGATAGCTGCTCCAACTTTGTGAACTCAGCCAGCAAGGCTCCGCCTAACGGGTCGCCCACCAATCACCGCTCTCAGAGCTTTGAGAGTGACGGCAGAGGCCCCGCCCCTCAGCCGCTGCCTCGCAGATCATTGGTGAGATCTTCACTGTTCTTTAAACCATGCAACAGCTTCCCCAATAAAGTTAATAACCTGGTGTGAACTGTTGTCTCCATTAACACTTTTTTAAAAAGTTTACAGTGGCATTGACTTAAATAAATAATGTACTTTGTCATCTCTTGTAATGCCACTTTGCATTTCTTGCATGAATTCGCTTTTAAGATTTTTTTTTTAAACCTAGAGTGCCTTTAATGACATTAGCGATTGTGTTTTCATCATTATTTTGCCCATCAGCCCCGGGGAGCTGCCAGTCGGCGGGCTCAAGCGCTGTATGACTGCCAGGCTGACCACCACGATGAGTTGAGCTTCGCTGAGGGCCAGGTGCTGGTGGTTCTGGGACAGGAAGACAGCGATTGGTGGGTAGGTATCACCAGCCTGCACCGGCAGATGTATAAGAGAAACATGAGGCTTCAGCAGCAAGACTGGGCTGCAGTATGTATAGATTGTAGAATATTTTACAATCATCAATCAATAAGACAACAGATTCTGTAAGAATTAAGTATATTTTAAAATAGTAATGAGATTATACTGGTTCAAATAACTTAAACCCTCTTTTGATAAAAATAAAGTGTGTGTGTGTTTGTGTTTGTGTGCGTGCCTGCGTGCGTGTGTGTGTGTGTGTGTGCAGCATGGTTACATAGAGGATGAACCGGACCAAAGAGGCTTGTTTCCGTCCTCCTTCGTCCAGCTGCTCTCTGAATGAAGTGAAATTGGACCGGACCAGGAACCTGCTCGACAAGTGCAACCTCACATCAGAACCAGGGGGACCGGATCCTTGAACTAAAGGCAGAACCAAATAACACCAGAGCTGCAGTGGACCAGATGAGTGGTTTGAGCCCAGTCAAACCCCACTTCCCAGGGTTAGAAGAAAGAAAAGGAAAAAAAAAATTACCTCTGGCGCCCTGAAAGTTCACACAATCACGGTTCAGCCACTATCGTCACGGCAACTGGCATTCCTGAGGACTCGTTACCATGGAAACACTGTGGATGACCTTTGAGGAAAGCCTTTTAGGCCACACGCCATTTCTGTTTGGCTCAGGTGAGGCGATGTTGCCAAGGAGACGACCTGATGTGAACAGATCAGCCGTGACTCATGTTTCCAAAGACTTTATGTATTTATTGAAAGTTAAAGATACTTAAAAAGGACATGAAATCAGTCACATTGCAGGAACCCAGGCTGTTTTATTGTGAAACTAAGAACTTCTTGTTGATATTAATTCATTTAATGTGACTGATTCTGTTGAATACCAGCGCTGCTGCTGCTGCGTTTCATCTCCTCTTCGTCGCATGAACAGGAGCTCAGTCGTGTTTTAAACCAGCCAGGTTATAATAGATCAGAGCACAAAAACAATTCTGGGCTACTGAAGACCAAAGCTCAAAATTCAGGTAAAAACTGGTCTCTGAAACAGGACGGACTTCAGAGGAGACTAAACCTGAAAGAAGATACATCTGATATTTCCAGCTGCCTTCATGCCCCAAGATGTCACAACCCCTCAGTGAGTAAAAGCACAGCAGCAGACTTCTGCCTCTCTTCAAAGTAGTCTTGGTCTTAGAAGAGATTTTTCTTAAGTGCATAACTGAATATTTTCAGAGATCAAGTTCAATGTGTCAGTGTTACAACCACAGAAACGTAGGATGGAAAAACCTCAAGTAAAAAGATATGTTACATTAAAACAAAGTCTTCTTTTTAGTCTTCAACTCGGCACAAATGAAGTAATTTTCAACGTTACATTCCCTCTCTGTTACTTGTCTGCAAACCTGATTATACGTCGCAAAAAAAAAGTTGCACTACTGCCAGTTTTACCAGAATTATTTCTTCTTTGACAATATTAAACAATAACATACTACTTTAGGTGTCTGTGGACTGTTTGTACTAAAAGAAAAAGGAACTAACTGGAAAACAATTGAAAACAAAGGTTTTTTAAATTAAAAACTCACTGCGCTTAATGACTATTACATTTTAAAATCTGTTGCTGGATTTTCACATTTATATACAAAAAGACTGAAGCTTCTTATCAGACTTTGTAGTTTGACTAACGCACCTTTTCCACCGCTGTTAAATGCACATTAGTTTACTAAAGGTTTTTCAGCAGAAATAATTGCTCCAAACACTCAACTATCTTTTTTCTTGCTACTGCATCTGAAATGAAGCCAAAGTTTTAGTAAAACGTGGATAAATAAATCCTTAAAAGCAACATTTAGGCGGCGATGGACAACTACACAACTAGTTTGTTTTTTCCTTTTTAAACTTTACATTGCATTTGAGAAAAGAAAATATTCCATAAATGCTACTGACCTTTGATTAAAAAGAGAAAAAGGCTTCATTTATTTACATTTATACACTTGAACACTAATCTACTGATCAAGTAAAAAAATGTTAAATTATTTTTTGAAAATTCCACATGTGAACATATTTTAAAAAATTAAATTTATCAAATGACTGTTTCCGTCAGGAAAAGTTCTGCCATCTCGATGAAAAGTCTGCTCACCTTTCACACGTTTACGAGGATCTTCATGGTTTTCATGTGGCTCATTCGATGGCGCACTAAACCACACATTTATCGACAAACAGTTCCACTGAACCTTTGAGATTAATATTCTATTTTAAAATTTAAAAAAAACAAACAAAAAAGCAGTTCTTGCATTTCTGATTTAATTTATTTTAAAAGTGACACCACAAAGGACAGAACATGTCATCTGAAACAGGAAAAAAAAAAACAAACACTTCTTGTCTAGGTACAAAAACTGATAACCAGCAGGTTGTTAAAGTGAAACTTTTACTGCAGAATCAAACTCAAACTGATTTAAAGCTGAACCAGCATGAATCGACATGTAATTATATCAAACATCTGTGTGCGACGAGCGTCAGATCGGAGATTAAATCAACCACTTACCTGTTGAAAAGAAAAACTACATTCCCACACTGCAGGGAATTCAACGAGCACAACTTTGGATTTCAAGTCACAGCAAACACAATTTGAGCGTGGAAAAGTAAGTCTGTTTCCAGCGACTTTGCGCGTCAGTAATAAAAAGCTTAGACCCAGATGTTAAGTACAGCTCAGGGCTCCGCAGCACAGCTGCTCTGTCATCAAGTGGCTGAACTCAGGTTTATGGTACATTCAAGAGCTCATCAACAGCTAAACTGGATCATTTCCTACTTTATTGGCAAGCATTTTCCAGAACAAAAGCAAAGTCATGAAGTGTATGAAAACATTTAAATCCATCAGCAGATGTTTCATATTCAAATAAGGCCTCCGGCAAAGCAGCATTTGGATTTAAAGTTACCAGGTGACTTATTTTTCCTCCAGAGCAACAGGTAAACTGACGTGGAGCAGCGGCCTCCACATGAACATCCAGCATTTAAATCATTTTAAAGCAGCACAAAGGACCTTTCTTAGTTTTTTAGCAGCTCCCCCTGGAGGTGTGGAGGTGTGGGAGATTTACTCTCGTTTGGCTCAGTCACTCCCTTGTTTCTCTTTCATCAAGTATCTTTATCAACTGTAGATCTGCGCTACGTTCATCGTTGCGCGACGTGGCGCCGTACAGCGATGTGCAGCCGTCACAGGAGACCACCAGGATGAGACAAATAAAAAACAAGACAAGGCTTCCTAAAAGAAAATGTTCCTAGAAGACAGGTCTTTTGTGCTGCTTTAAATTAACGGTTAGACACAGCGCCTCGACGGCGTGCTGGTTAGGGTTAGGTTTTGTTACGCTTTGATAAACATCTCTGTTAAATAGACTGACATTACCAGGACAAATTGTACGCTGGTAGTGACGCCATTCTTTTCAGAGTTCACTGGTCATTTGATAATTAGTCCAGAACTCTTAACATTTTAAAAACACCAGTTCTCGGAGTCCGATGCGTGAAGCAGATATGGTTTAAAATGTCTCAAGACAACCTGTATATGTGGACAGCTGAGTGCAGCTCTTAATGCCTTCAAGGAGAGACTGAAAGTGCCGTTTTCTGTTCAGGTCACAGTGTTGAGATCATATAGAGTTGTTTGAAACGGTGCAGAACGAAGTCTTCATTAAGACAGGTGGGCTTAAATCTGTAAACAGCTTGAAAAGGTTCGGTAACAAGCCAACAGTCACATGTTCAAACCTGCTGTAATCCACCTGGATTATCCTTTCTTTCCCTCAAACGTTTTTATTGAAAACTTAATCAGTTATGTTGACGACTTAAGAAGCTTTGAAAGCACAATGCATGTCTTAGGGTTCCCATCAAATACAAAAAAAAAAAAAAAGTTTAATCTGGCCAGTTTATTTAGATACACCGTTAATGCCGTCCTAGATCCAGCCTGGATCTGTATGATGATGTTTAAAAACTTTTCAGAGAGTACACCAAGACACAAACATTCAACTGAGTGTGATTGACAGTCTGTTTTCGTACATTCACAGTAAAAGTGCAACGATGCACCGGCGACTTCCTACCTGCTGGACCACTCAGTCTCTCCCTAAAGTTATATCTTTTTGGTTTAACTTTAAGTACAACTTCCCACCAGCTTCTAGTGATCAGTGCGTTGCACAAACTTGTCATGTTACCAATAGTTTGTTCTTATCCTTGTTCAGTTTTGTTTAATAAATCTTCAAAGTCGTGGCGGTGTCCTTCATATCACTGGAGATGTCAACAAGACTGATGCTTTTGTATGAAGCACCACATATCTTCATGAATTCATGTTTTGTCTTCCTCTAACACTTTGCGGCAGACCTGCTGGTATGTTTGCACAAGTTCTCGTCGGTCCACTTGTTTCAGAACTTCTTCTTCCACGGAGGCGTCTTCTTGTTTTGATCGTTGATTAGAAAGGAAAAAAACAAAAACAAAAAACATGTCATGATTTCTGAAAAAACAACGGTTCCTGTTCTTCAAACGCAGACTCCGCCCACTCTTATCCTCCAGGTCCATGTGTGGTTGAAAGACTGGTTCACTTTCCAGAAAGCTTCATCCTAATCCCACTTCCATTCTCACAGGATCATTATGCCCAGGATGGTTTATGATTAGAATCAGTTAAAAGTAAATGGATGGATAAATGATTTTTTTTTTTTTTTTAAATGCAAAAAGTCTTAAGTGGTTGGACAGCAAAGTAACATTAAGGCCTGTTTCCACCATTTTCTCTTCAGAACAAAGTGCTTTTATATATATATAAAAAAAAAAAGAAAAAAGAAAAACAAATTAATAATAAAAGATATTCTCTCTGTATGTCTATAAAATCCAATAGAAAAAAGACATAAAAAAGTCTGTGGTTCTTTCCCGCTCAGAGCAAAGATCATTGTGGTCAGTCCCATCAGTTGCAGGCAGCAGGACGGGCGACAGTTCAACTCCAACGTGAGCTGGGACTCATTAAAACCAGCAGGAGTCCACACACGGGATCTATTTGATTACTGCCCAGCTAACGCGTGTGTAAGCAACTCCATTTTTGACAACTGTGTCCATAGGCACCTAAAAAGGTCTAAATGATCAGCGTTTTCAATCCAGCGTGCCTGGTTCAAGGCAAGTAAGGTATTGATTAATTTCTACCGGCCAAACTCCGACGGAGATCAGCCGACTAGAAACATCAGTAAGTTAGTCTTTGGGACCATCTCTTGGTTTGTAACCAAGTCGGTGAATCTGTAGCAGAGACGTCGCTGAACAAGTCCGCCAGTAGTTCAGCTAATGGATCGTCAGGCGAGTGGCTGCGTCAAAGGTGTAGAGCGATTTTGCCTTCGTCAGCAAGCTGGTGGATGACTCCCGTCTCAAAGTCGGCACTGTGGACACCAGTCTTCCTGAAGGCTCCGGCATAGCGGTTTTCCTCCCAGTAGTGATGCCAGTTACCCTGCTGGTCAGCCCCATAGCCAAACACCGATACCTGAAGACCGATGAGGGTAACGACAATGAGACCTTTCATGTACAAAACATCTTTTTGAATAAATAAATAGAAATGAAAACATAAGGCCCCATGTTGCAGGCAAACAAATGACAGAGCGATGAAAACTTTGCCAGCTCTCCTACCTGGTCACAGGTGTGCAGAGCAAAGATGATGGCCAGCATGCCGGTGGATGGATAACGGCCGTGATGCTCAGTCCAGCGATCGTGAACGTACTTGAAGAAGACTGGATTCACCACCAGAACCTGCACAGGTGCACACAACTCAGTTTATTGCACAAATGGATTAACAGAAACAAAAAAGATAAAGATTTAGTAGAGTTAGTGGCAGTTTTTTTTTCTGTGAAGTCATAAAAACTAAGAACAAACATGATGCAGCTGGTGCTGTGACCTACCTTGTCTTTATCAGCTTCGATTCTCTCTTTAACCCTCATGTAGGTCCTGAAAACAAATTTCATTACTGGTTGCAGGGCAACAGATGTATAAATTTGTTCAACATTTTGTAATTACGCGACATACATTAACACACACACACCACTGTTTACATTACATGCTATGATAAAGACGTGTTCAGCAACTTTCACCCCTTGATGTTTCGCGCTCTGCCATTTTTTCCTTTTGTGGGACTACAGTCTTCCCACATCCCACCATCCTCTACCGTCTGGTCACGCTCCCTCCACCCTCTTATGCCACCTTATTTTCCTCCCTCTTCTTGAAATACATATTTCACCACAACCATTTCTATTCTTTTTGTAAAGTCTAACACCATCTGTCCTTAACACCAAACTTGATCATTGAGTCTTCATCTCCTCTATTCTCTTGACGAGGATTAATCTAAAATACACAGGATTTCCTGCTGCACAACCACTGGACCAATAGATTAATCTTGCACAATCATGGAGTTACACTGCTGCCAACTAAATTCAGTGACTAGGATTTTTTTGTTTCAGAACCTTTAAGCAACTTTGTTTTTGTGAAAAACTTGTTTAAAACAGAGCTCAATCCCTTTTTGCACCTCTGTGCTTAAGGGAGACCTTGTATCAGTGATTTACCACGAGGATCCTACTAGTGCACTCCAGATTTTGTGGAAGTTAATTTTACCAAGTAGATGTTGCAACTGACTGTTCAACTGTCATCTGCTCAGTGAGTGAAAGATTAAAAAAGGAGCAGCATCGTGTTTCAGGTGGAAGAAATATGAAAGTAAGATGACAATTCAGATAAGTCTTGTCAGGTCTTGCATAATGGAAATACTGAAAATAACCCAAAGTCCTGATGCCAGTGATTGAAGTTGTGATATCATTGGAGAATTTTTTTTTTTTTTTTTTTTTTTTTTTTTTTTTTTTTTTTTACACTTTTTACTACAACCATACAATTTCCTTTCAGGGATTAATAAAGCATGATTGAATTGAGATGGGACGGCTGTATAACTCTCTAATCTAGGCCTGTGATGTGATTATAATCTGCAAATCTGAACGGCTCGCTGAATGCCATAATTACATACTTGTCAGTTCCAAAAAAAAGGAACAGGGTTGTGTCATGTAGGTTTTTGAGTTGCTAGTCGCTCCAGTTAACTAGATATATGCTCCGACACAGACAAAGATATTGGTCCAGACAGTGAAAGCGTGTCAGCAACTAGAGGTTTCAGCGCTGCTACATTACTACCACTAAAAGCTGTAGTTTCAATTTAATTTTAAAAAAAAATTTTCAATTCAATTTTATTTATATAGCGTCTATTACAACACAAGTTGTCTTTAGGTGCTTTCCAGAGACCCAGAACATGACAACCGAGCAATTATTACATAAACAACGGGAGGTAAAAACTCCCTTAGTGGGAGAAAAACCTTAAACCAAACAGTGGCAAGGAAAACTCCCCTTTAGGAGGGAAGAAACCTGGACCAGGACCTGGATCATAAGAGGGGAGCCTCCTGCTGAAGACCAGCCGGGTAGAACAGGAAAAGACAGTTCAGAAAGACAGAATGAAGAACGGAGAGGAGAGACACAGACGCACCGTCAAGGTACAAAAAAAAACAAGATACACAAGTACAAACTATCCTTCAGCAGCAGAACTAAGACTTCTGTTTATATGACGGATTCATGGTTAGTTGGTGGACTACAGAGACGACTATATAAACAGGTGTAGAGAGCAGACACTGAGGTGGTCAGAGGGGGGAACTGCAGGTCAGGATGTCAGCAGGTATCCAACAGAGACATGTATACAGATAGGTGGAGGTAAACACTGGGATGGTCAGAGGGTGGGACTGCAGGTATCCAACAGAGACATGTATACAGACAGGTGGAGGTAAACATTGGGATGGTCAGAGGGTGGGACTGCAGGGGGACATGCAGTTCCTGAGGCTCTGGCCTACAAACATGTACAGAAGAGAAAAAAAAGAGGAGACAGACCAGCACAACAAACTACAAGAACAATGGACAATTATACTTATGAGATACTTCTAATTAATAACTGAGGACTGAGCTGAAGAAGGGACAGAGAAACAGAGGAGGTGAGGGGCACCAGTCAGTGGATCATGTTGGGGTCCCCCTGCAGCAGGTCTACAGCAGCAGATCCAGGATGAAGCTGTGTTGAAGACCAGCTGCTCTAGTCTGGTCCTGCAGCTGTGACTACTGGTCCCAACACACTAAAGTTTACACCAACTAGATGTTTAACTAAACAGAAACGTTTGAAGTTTGGTTTTAAAAGGTGGAGGTGGTGTCAGCCTCCTTCACCCAAACTGGAAGTTGGCTCCTGATAGCAGAAGACCCATCCTCCAAATCTACATCTGGATCCTCTAGGAACTACGAGTAAACCTGCACTCTGAGAGCGGAGAACTCTATTAGGAACATATGGTTCTATCAGGTCTGGCAAATATCACAAGTAATAACATTTTGAATTGGATTCTGAGTTTTCCGGGGAGCCAATGGAGGGAAACTAACCCAGGAGAGACGTGTTCTCTCTTGTTGATTCCTGTCAGCATTCACGCTGCTGCATTTTAGATAAGCTGGAGGATATTCAGAGAATTACTTGGACATCCTGCTAATAAAACATTACAGTAATCTAGTCTAGAAGATACAAACATGAATTAGTTTTTCATCATTACTCTTGGAGAGGATGCTCCTAATCTTTGTGATATTACAGAGATGGAAAAAATGCAGTCTGATTAATATGCTGTTTAAATGAAAAATCCAGATCAAAACCAACATCATGGTTTTGCACAGTTGTACTGGAGGCCATCGCAACACCATCTAATCCCTTCCCAAGGTGTTTGGAACCACAAACGACAACCTCCGTTTTATCAGAATTTAGGAGCAAAAAATTAGTTTACAATTCAGTCCTTGATGTCCTTAAGACATGCCTGAAGTTTGTCTAATGGTTCTGTTTCACCTGGCTTTATAGACAAATACAGCTGCGTATCATCAGCATAACAATGAAAATTAATGCCGTGGTTCCGGATAATACTTCCCAAGGGCTGCATGTATAAACTGAACAAGATTGGCCCTAATACTGAACCCTGCGAGACACCATAGCAGACCCGTGTCTCTACTAAAGAAACCTCATGAACAAACTGGAATCTATTAGACAGATACGATTTAAACCAATCTAGAGTTGTCCCTTTAATCCCAACGACATACTCTAGTCTCTGCAGTAAAATGCTGAGATCCATAGTATCAGAAGCAGCACTGAGGTCCAGCAGAACCAGTATGGACACTAATCCATTATCTGAGTCCATATGGGGGTAATTCTTCACTTGAATTAGTGCCATTGACTGAAAAACTTCAAATAGATCATTTCTATACAAATGGTCAGTTTCTGGGAGAAGAAGAAAAAAAAAAAAAAAAAAAAAAAAAAAAAAAAAAAAAAATTACAGTACATTTCATTTTCAGGTACATTTAACAGCATCTGATTCTATGGATCCACTTTGTCTAAATGTTGTAAACATTTGATATATGAAAGCTTGTATGGGTATTTGTGTTCAATATTGAAGGGGAAAAAAAAAAAAAAAAAAAAAATCTCTTCTGGCTTATTTGCACAGTCTGAGTAGTGTCAGCGTTCATGTGTCATACATTTTAATTTTGCCGGTGGACAGTGCACTGGTCAGCCACTCCAGGTCTCTCAGCTTGAACGGCAGCAGGACCAGACTGGCGCCGTGATCGAGATCCATCGCGCTCTCTGGGTATAGGAAGTGATGCGTTGTCCTATTTCCAACATCATTTTCAAAGTTCTGAGTTACTGCCTTGTTCATCCTAAAAAGGGAGGAAGATAATGAGATGGATGGATCACCAGGTGATCTCAGCCCTCTTTGGCAGAATTTTTATTCACCCCTCCTTTTTCTTTTTTCCTCCAGGGATAAATATGATTAGACTGTCATGAGGGCTGGTGAAGGGAATACACTCACACACGTATGTGCACATATTAAATTTTTTGTGTGCACGCATGTACCAGCATACCTACCGGATCACGAATGTGTGAGAGTCTATCAGTTTGCCATGGCCGGACTTCCGCAGGTTCCCAGAGTTGCCAACAACAGCACATCTACGACAACGGGAGGGGAGGGGTCTGGTGTCCACAGTGGGGGAGGGAATGACTTGGAACATCTGTGACATGACTTCTTCTAAAGTCCTATCATTGCCAGACCGCTGAAGACTCTGTAAGGGATTTAATATAATAAGATTCACAATGACCACCACCTTGCAATGTAAAGTTGGGGAACCAAGGGTTGTCTGCAATCAATTTGGACAATAATTTAACTTTAAGGACCAATGTGCAGGATTTAGTGCCATCTACACAAGAAGTTGCAGATTTCTCTGTCTCTCTCACTCACACACACACACACACACACACACACACACACACACACACACACACACACACACACACACACACACACACACACACACACACACAGAATAAGGGTCCTTCTAAATGAATAAATACTTCTATGTGATTTACTTACTTATTAATGGTGAACTACATACACTTTAGGTTCAGCCCCAAACACATATGCTGCAAACTATGAACCAGAGGGATGTTTGCAGCATTACCCCTCCTCCTTTTAATCTACTAATGGTTTCTGCAGTAGGACTCAATCTATAAATGCAGGGAAAAGACTCAGACATTTGTCTCCTTGTGTAGGCCACTGAAAGCGTCCATATAAATCTGGAACATTTCCACTTTCTAAATTTTTGAAGCTGGTCCAGACCAAGTAAAAAACTGCTGTAAGCTACATTAATATTCTCCTTTGGTCTTTAAATAAAAGCTAATTTCTCATTTATGATTCAGCCCATCTGTGTTGACACAAATGCTGAGGTGTGTAATCACTTCCAATCCAGAGAAACCAGCAGTGATTTCCAGTTAAGATTAGTTAACTGTTACTGCTCCATATCCATATTCAACCACTGGGGAATGTTAGTTATAAAACGCTACAAGTTATTTTGTGAAACATCTTATTAAATGCTTCGGGAAATTGAGTCAACTTGTGTTTGAAATCAGATATGGTTTGGCCAAATTACAAGAGGCCTCTTAGCAGCCAGTTTTAAGGGTGAAGTGGGCTGCTGGACTCCAATCAAGCTCTCTCCCTACGGTTTGCATTTTCTGAGTCAGCAGTTTTGCAGGATCATAAATTTAACTTGTCTTTTTAAGCACAAAGTCACTATAATGAGTTGAACTGGCGCGGGTTGGTAAGCTTGACATTTAGCTGGGTTTTTAACTTACCATTTATTTTATAATTTTAAAGTAACTCCTTAAAAGATCATTCAACAAACAGACATTTGTTTTAACAGATATTTAAAAAAAAAGGAACAGTAATAGTAATGTTAACAGAAAATGCACTTCTAAATGTCCTCACCAACCACCATGTGAGGGCATCAGGGTCAAAGTTGTTCTTGGTGTTTCGCAGGATGGGATCCTGTTTAGGGTCGTAGCGCTGGCTGAACCAGTCCGACCCCTCCAGGTCTGAAACGCAGGACTCTGAACAACCACACAGCCTGAAAAAGTATGACAGTAGAGTCAGGCAGGAACCATATAAATCGGGGCGTACAGAGGTCATTACCTCCAATACCTTTGTCTGTATTGGAAGTCAACTGTAGGCTCCACTTCTTGTTGCAGTTCTTCCTCCTCATCGTCATCTTCCACATCTTCCTCTTCCTCCACCTCTTCCTCAGGATTAGGCCGGGTGGCGGGAGGACGAGTCAAGACAGCCAGAGGCGCAGTGGGTTCGACCACTGCAAACAAAAGGCAGAAAACAAAAATGCATTATGGGAGCTCTCCTTTCCACATCTATTGCACTTGTTTCTACAATGGCGTCTCCCCGTGTGAAAACATTCTCCCAAGATGCATCGATAGAGTTAAAAGCATTGTTGCTTTGAACAAATGTCAACGTCCTTTGTTGATCTTCTGGATGTTAAGTTGGAAAAGCAGGCATTCATCTCCGTCTCGTTTGGATTTTGGAAATGAAAAACTCCATTCCCCACCATCCTGAGATACCCAGAAATGGTATGACAAGTACCCCAGGCCCAAACTACAGAAACGCATACTGAACACAACAAGAAGTGATGGATCAAACTCCTCGAACCTTAATAGATGGAGCATTTGCCAAATGCATCACTATAATAAGAAATAAAATGAGAGAACCTAAAGAGAACTAATAACTGTGCTGAACAGCAACACAGGTCAATGAATATCAATGCGGCCCCCCCCCTCCCCAAACACGATTATAGACAGGGGGTTTAATGACATGGCTGAGTAGGCAAGTTGCTGTTATCAAATACTGGTAATTACTTCACACCTTCACCATGATATAATCCAAGTTTCTGCTGGCCATCTCTTCTAGTGTTACTGCCAAACCATATATTAAAGGATAATTCCATTCTTATAAGTTATAATGCTCCAATTACTTCTACAGCAATAAAATGTAAAGATCATGTTCTTACCCATCTCCCTGTCAATGGGCATGGCTTGGCTGTTGACCTCGGCCATTGCCTTTGGCTGGAAATGCCTTCTCTGAATGTTATGGCTTGCGAGCATGAGGAGGAGGACGGCAGCAATCACCAATGCGACGCACAGCTTCTTTCTTAGCAACATGGCTGGACGGATGATGGGTGGCTGATGCCAAGAGGAAGCCTGTCTCATGGAGCTGTCAACTGACCAGCTATGGCAGCATAGTCGTCATCTGAACATCTTCCTCTGTTCTGTCATCCCTCTGTTCATTTTCATGTCCATTAAAGATCAAGTCCAGCGCTGCTTTCTGGTTGGCAGGGGCAGAATCTGCAGTCCCAGACAAAAAAATCTGTTATAATACACAAATCAAACAGATGATCCTTCACTTCATACAAACGATAAACGTATCTGTAACAATAGTAGTAATACTTTACTGATAATGAATTCACCTTTAACCCAAAGTGTTTCCTTGTGTGGGTAAAATATTATTGGGAAAAAAAAAAAAAAAAAAAAAAAAAATGCTCAGACACTGCTACTATAAATCAGAGGTGCCGCTCGCCAACTGGCAGACCAGGCCAATGGCTTGGGGTTCTAAGCCACTAGAAAAGGTTAGGGACTCATTGCCTTAAACTATCAAACTGTTTACTGACTTACAATATTATATTGCAGATAATAAAAGACAAGCTTATCCGTTATAAAAGATAAGAAAAACAAATACATTGAGAGCCAAACGACATTTAACCATTTACAGCAAAACGGGGCCTTTAAAATATGCCGCGAAGCTGAGCTGCATAACAGCAGGACAGCTTCTCGGCTCCATAATAAAACTCAAACAAGGACCAAGACAAAATAAAGAAACTATTCAAAAACATCACAACCAAAGCGCTCTAAGCAAGCAAGTTGCTTTAAAACCAAATGTCTGTCACTACTGCCATTTCCGATCATATGACATCAAAACACACACACACACACACACCCCTCAAAGATGCAGATCTCTAGATCTTAATCTCTACTGAAACATTCTGTCTTCTTCCTCCTCTCAAACTCTCTTCTGGTCCTGCAGAAATGTCTTCCTACAGTCTCAAGTCTCTGACTGCCAGTCAGATCAGCATTTGGTTCATCGTCTGTCTGCTTCAACATCTGTCTTCCACTGCGTGCATGGGTGAGCGTCCGTGTCCATCCATGTACGCAAACTGACCTCTCTTTAATAGGAATTTGTTAATTACTGATAAATGACAGTTTAAGCTAACACATTTGTTCCCAAAAAGGTTCACATTAATTTCACCGGTTTACAACCACAGCACCTCTGATTCTGAATAACAAGACCAACAATTACAAGTCAGGGTAGATACTGCAACAACAACGCCACCACCACATTTGTATCTTCGTGTCTGGAAGGGCAAGATGCACAGGACAAAGTTCCTGACAGACATCTAAGCTCCAGGATTAGGTTCAATATAGGTCTGTTAGCACAGAGCCCAACTGTGTAACCCCGTCCAGGTACAAAGGCCTTTCTGACAAAAGCAGCTTGGAACAAAATAATCACTTTGATAGTCTGAACAAAGTCCACACAGAAAGAAGAGATTCATCAATAGCAGTCAACAGAAAAAAAAAACTGTCCAACCATGTAAGTTTGCATAGTGTTATCTCACCACAAGAATTGATCTCAGAACTTTACTGAGTAAAGATAATATAAAAGATCAGTTTCTTATTTTGTGTCAGCTTGGAATCAATTTGGGATTAAAACAGGTTTTAGTATGATAAACTATATGATAAAAGTATTCTCCCTCAGGAATTCAGATTTAACAGTTTCACCCAAATCACTGTCAGACTGAAAGAAAAAAAAAAAAAAAAAAAAAAAAAAATGTTTACAGACATCGTGGTAGCTTCCTCACTGTAAACCAACATATAATCAATGCTTCAACCACCAACGGAGTTCAAAGGACAGAGGATGTGTAAATAAATATCAGCAGTGTGTTATTTTAGGGCTTGGAGGGTGGGGGGCCACAAGGTTAGAGATCACATGATTTTCTGTGTTGGGAGAACTTTGCAACAGCATTCTTTCCCATCTTGCTCTCCCTCTTCATGACCCCTGTCCTGTTTTGATACCAGGATGGAAAGCAGCTGCTCTGCTGATTAAGTATAGTGGCCAGCAGGATAATTGCAGCACCAGAGGAAGAATGCAGCCCATTCTCTCTCAAAAATCCAGACACAAAAGGATAATTTCAATATAAAATAAAAGATTAAACTGCAGTCCTAAGGGCAGAGACAGTTTACTTCTTGCATTGTAAGTATTCTGGATCTTGATGGTGAACAGAAAATGAGAGAGAAGCAAGTGACCTTGATGTAGCTGCATCACGTCTTGGTCAGTTTACACAGCCGGTTTTGTTCAGCCGTTTTACCACCGTGGAGATGTAGCAACAAAAGGTGAAGCAGGGTAAAATGAGTGCTGTGTGAATTGGCATTGCAGAAATGTGCAACCAGGCCACGAGGATAGCAACAGACTCTGCACAAAGATTAAAATAAATCTTTAATAAGTGAGAGAAGACAAGCTAAAGATGCTACGTAGTGTGTGATGGTGTGTATTACTGACTTAAGATCATTCCACTGCATCTCCATGGGAGTCTGAGCCTTTAGTTGGTACTCGCTGGTAAGGCTGCAACGATCACCTGACAAAAATTATAGTCACCAACAAATGTAATTATCAACTATTGTCAGAAGTAAAAAAAAATTAAAAAAAATAAATCAGAGTGAGGCATCTTTCCTTCCCATCCCTGCTGAGAATTACACGTGTTCATCTTTGTTATTTTTAATTAGTACATCATTTAAAAACAACCTTTTTTTAAACAACCAAATTTAAAAGGCTGGAGCTAAATAAGCCATTTAATAATGAGATTCATAATCAGATCAGTTGATGAATCTTTAATAGTCAATGAGTAATCGACTATCAGAACAGCTGTAAGTTGCAGCCCTACTCCTAGGTTATTCTTTACCTCACTAAGATTCTGCTTTGTGCATTTACAGTCATCAGCCCTCTTTTTTCGACTAATGACTGATACTTTGTGGTTGTACTTTAACACTAGAACGTCCAGGATTTTTGACTCCCCCTCCAGAGGCTAGAGCGCAGCCAAAAGGCTGCCTTGCTTAAACTGAATAATTCAGCAGCCTGCGATTAGCCACCTTTCATATTTAAATGCAGCGATACCTGCCTGATGGTCTGAATGAGGACTCTCCAACGGCCCGTCTAGTCACATTCAATGCTCAGATCAGGGTGGGGAAGGTTTTCTCCTTCAAAAGAGCCTCCAAGCTCAGACAAACTGAGACTCCCAGTTAGTCAACTCAAGATGGCTAAACGGTACAACACCGAGCAGATTCTGAACATGATCTTGGATCAAGTCAATGCATGTGACTCGGATGGAGAAGAGATAGCCCTTGTGGCAAATGCAGAAAAGAGATTGTGTGGCAGTGCCATGTGTGTGCAGACAATGTAGTGGGTTGAACTTATCGCTGCACCCACATGATGCATAGATTTGCAAAAGTTGAAAAGTTCTATAATATTAAAATTAAAAATAAAGAGGTGAAACAACATATATCTTTGCATAGATTTTTTTAAACTTCCTGGAAGTTTTCATTGTTCACATCTCAGAAATCTGATCACAAATGAGGAGACTTCACTGCCATCAGAAATTATGATTTATAATAATCGTTCTGTGCGTTCTGCACACGCACAGAACGAGTGGGGGCTGACAGGTTTGCTGCAATCTCCAATGTTTGGGGGGTCTCTCGCTGCGTCAAATCTTTCAACCTAGGCAGGTACATCACCGTTGACCAGCAGCTGTCAGGGGGTCGCGAGTGACCCTGGGGAACTTTTTTTTTCCGTACTAGAATAAAGTGTAATTGCAGATCGGGTCGGGTCGGGCCGGGCTTCTCTCTCGCTGACTTTTTCAAAAATAAAAATATGTTTACAAAAATATATACTAAAACGATGTGTGGTGATGTCGTGTGCCTCGTGGTCACATCACTTCTATTAAAAAATAAATAAAACAATAACAAAACTGGCGTTGCGGCTCCCGTTCCGTTATGTTTACCGTTGCCATGGAAACCCCCAAGCCATTTTTGGCTTTCGGGTTTGCTTCGGGGGAGGAAAGGAACCGCGAGTTGTTTTCTTTCTGCTAGGGGGAGGGTCACAGAAAATAGTTGAGAAGCACTGTCCTAATGGCTGTGTTCATGTGTAAACGACGTAGATGGGTGCTCGTTTGACATGCAAATGTTCACTGCTCCAGCCACTTGGCTGCCCCCGCGACGATGCAGGTAGAAAAGCCACATGGCTGTGCCGTCGACGTTCTAGTGTTAAAAATGACACTTTTGTTGTGCAAATGAGTATGTTCTTCCACCTAGAAAGATGTCAGTAATGTAGGAGGCCCTTCAGTCAGTACATTTACATGCTCAAGGAAGTAAATGAACTAGCTGACTATAGCTCAGCTGGCCCATTTAAATGGACTCCCTCCTTTGTCCTAAAAGTACATGTACATAAAGAAAATAGATTTGACTGAAGTAAGTCCACTATGATGGGTCCCAATAGCCCCCACTATGAGTATGCCACCAAATATGGTAATAAATAGGGCTGTCTGTTTCGTCAGCTCTTAGTTTTCTCTCTTTTTTTTTTTTTTTTGAGTCGCTGTGTATCAACTTCCTCCAGTACTTCGTATTCAAAGCCTGGACAGGAATCACGTAGCATGATCTAATTTGTGTGTGCCTGAGAGTGAAAGAAACCGTGAGAGAGTGGCAATGAGTAAAAGCTGTGTTGTAAAAATGTCTCGAGTGGTCCTTGGAGTAGAAAGGCAAGGTCTCATTTATGAAACCCTTCAATGAGCTGGTGGTCAGGGTTTGGGAGATATTCAAGCCCCGCCCAATCCCGGAAAGATTATGGATTGAATATTGTTTTCTTGATTAAATATATTTGATAGAAAAACTTGGGTTTGACATCATTATGAATCAATCCTTTCAATTTTTTTAAGTCACATCAGCACTGTAACTGAAAGTACTGGCCATCCCAATTCATTCAACGTTATTCTTTTAAATTATTTATTTAAAAAGGGAACTGAAATTTAAGTCACATCCTGCTCTTGACCATTAGCAAAGTAAGTTGATAGAGCTAACCTTAGATTTGGGGACGGACACACACACACAAAATATCTTTATGGTTTTTGGTTGATACAAACACTGTTTCCACATTAAAAGAAGGAACATGATTATATCCATTACCTGCTACAGACAAGCCTTGTTGGCAAATGTGCTGCATTCAAAAAGGTTTCAGCATGACAAAAACAAAACAAAGGTGCATCTATCCACCTCTGTAAGAACTCAAACTTTCAGTTAAAAACCATATCTGAATCCTTGGTCTGCAACACAGTTCTCCTTAGAAAGTGAAACCAGCATTGCAAAAAAAGAACCACAATGTCTCCGGTTCTCAACAACAGTTTTAAAACACAAAATATTTTGTGATTAGCATAAAATTCTACAACCCTTTCCTAAATGTAAAACTATATCTTAACCATCCAGCAGTCACATGAAGGTCAGGACAGGGAGAAAAAAACAAAACAAAAAACTACATTTAAACCTAAATGCTTCAATTTTTGTGTACAGTGGTTCTCACAAAGATGGAAGAACAAAACCACCCACCCACACAAATTTCAACAACTTCAACATATCAGGGACGAGGGGGAAACCCCACCAGGCCAACTCATTTCCTATGACATTACTGACTCTCACACAGACACTCATGCTCAAAAAACAGCAAAGCAGTATTTAAACTTTGATCATTAAGACAATGTGTGGTTTTTTTTTTCCTCCTTTTAAATAGTATCTGGTTTGTTATCTACCATGTAAATTCTGCCCATCTGGACTTTTTCAGCTCTGTCTTATGGGTTAATTTGGTTCTGGCGTGTGGGTTAATCTTTGATTACGGGCTGCACAAATGACACCAACTAGAACCAGACAGAGTTTGTAACGATACGTTGCTGTAGTTCAGATTTAGAGTCAGGCCTCTATAATTTAATCTGTTTAAATACTGACTCAGACCACACAACCTGCCTGTCTATAATTATGTTAAGTGTTGCAGAGTCCTGTTTTCAGTCAGGGCAGACGTTAAATACCGACTCCAGATCAAATGAAAAACACAGGTATAAAGAAAATAAATGCAAAATATTTTTCCACTAATAAACCAAATATACCATTCTGATATAAAAACATAAAAAAAAGAAAATATAGCAAAAAAAAAAAAAAAAAACCCAAAAAGGTTTATAATGATAAAATTACTAAAATTATGGTTAAAAAAAAAAAAAAAAAAAAAAAAAAAAAAATGCTAGTTCATAACAGTGCTACAAAGTCCAGAATGCAACAACAGAGGTCTCTGATTAAAACTTAGATTTTAGTATATACACATTAAGCCACAAGCACACTTTTTAAAAATTTCATTAACTATGAACATTTGAGTTCCTGTGACCTATCCAGGATGCACGCCACCTTTTTCCACATCGACAGTGGGTACAGGCTCCAGTAGATCCTGAATAGGATTAAAATGCTGGTAAAGATAATGGGTGGATTGATGAAATATTTAAAGACCATCACATTTAAATACATGCCTTTTATGAAGTGGTTACTTATGCTCACAGATATTTACAGTAGCAGAACTTCTGACCAGGGACGGACTGTACTTGTGTTTATCTCATATTGACTAAAGCCTCTCTGAAAGTCTTCCCCTGCTCCAAACTAATTACTTTTCCTCCCACAGACACCAGGAGTTTGTCCACCCGTGCAGTTTTTGCCAACTTGTTTTTGATTTCCAGCATTTCTTTTTTGCTGGTCCTACCATTATGTCTTCTGAATAAACGGCTACTTTTAAATAAAAATAAAAAAAAAAAGATGGGGTACTACAATTGCTCTTTTGTTTTGTACTGTTAAAATGCTGAATTGCACTACTGAAAACTCAATACTTAGATATTTAGTTAAATGCTCTGTGGGAAATGTAAGAATGTTTGCAGCAAAAGTAAAAGAAAAAAAAAGTGGTTACCTCTTTTTACTCTAATAAAAAGGAGCACAACAACATCAATTATAGGTTATCGATGTAAAATATTACAGGGATGACACAGAGTTTAAGTTTTGTGCAAACAGAACAAACTACAGTGAGCTTTGGTAAAGTATCATACAATTCAATAAAATATCCAGCCTAATCAAATGAATATTTAAAAACTACAACACTGGAGAAACATAAGACTGCAAATAAGTCCAAATAGATCTTATATTGAGCAACTGAGTAACCATAGGAATTTTGTCTAAGCTTCCTCAAAACTTAATTTTGTTATGTGGAAATTCAGAAGCACCTTCTGAAGCTCAAATTTGGTCATTTTTTTTGTGTAAATATTTCCTATGTACCCCCATTTCTGCTTATGCAAGGGACAATCTAGCACTTTTCTAAACAGACTAAGACACAAAAAAAAACCAAAAAAAAACAAACAAAAAACAGGGCAAAAATAAATTCCATATTTCATGTACCAGGCACATATCCATTTATCTTTAATACCATTATTTTTCTCAACTTCGTAGAACGCCATTAGTGGCGAGGTGCAGAACCTCTTCACACAGCAAGTCTGCATTTTTTCTTAAAGAAACAAAAAGGATACTTTTTTACTGTATTCCTGTTTGCCACATAAACTTAGAACAATAATAATGAAATTTGTGTTTGGTAGATTTCGTTGTTGTAACAATGGTTTTTGGCAATTAATCTTATTTTCCTTTTAAAATGGTGCCACGTTTGTAAGGAACATTCATTTGTGGGAACATCAGGGCTGATTAATTAGAGCTGCATTCATGAAAAATTAGCCAAATCTTCTTTGCCAAATGCCAAACAAGTTACTTTACTGTTGATTTGATGATTGAATTTTAAAGAAACAACACATATTGTCAATTTAACACTTTATCCTTTTAACAAACAGGAGCCTCAGTAGCGTGTGGAAGAACCAGACAGCCACAACAGCCTGGCACCTCATGCTTGTCACACTGCTGTGGGATGGCATCACATTCTTCAACCAGCATTTGTGGCAAGTCAGCCAATATGGTAGTGTTAGTCAGTCTGGCACGATCAGCACGCCCAAGCTGATCCCACAAGTGTTCAATGGGGTTGAGGTCAGGACTGCTGGCAGGCATTCCAACCTCTCCACTCCCAGATTTTGGAGGTGGTCTCTATTTATAAAAAAAAAAAAAAAACACAACAACCCCTCTCTGTGGGGGCAAGTGTCATCTTGGAGGGTTAGAATTTAGTCCCAGACTGTGGAGATGTGGGATTGCCACTGGTTGCAGAATCTCATCTTGGTATCCAATGATGACAAGCCTCATTTTTCCAGTGAGGGAATTGTTACCCCACACAGGTGCAACAATTAATGGTTTTCTCCACTCTTTGAAACCTATAAACCATTTCAAAGAGTGGAGGTCACACGGTACCCAAGTGCCTGGTTGGGTACACCTGGTGGGGGTACCAAAAGCTTAACACAAAAGTCAATAGCAACAGCAAAATAAGCCGTTTGGCACTGGTAGAGAAGATCTGGCTAATTATTCATGGGCGCAACCCTCATACTCAGCTCTGCTCCTCATCCCAAAACGCATGTTGCTTACAAACGTGGAACCATTTAAAAAGGCTTTAAAAAACAGGCTTTCCAACTGTATAAGATTTACTGCCAAGACACATTGTTACAACATAGTAATCTACTAAACACAAATTTCATTACTTTTTTCCAGCATTACATTTATTTCCAATATGACTGACTGTTGGCTCAACCAATGGCAAACTACTATCAAAAATACAAATTGTACACACACACTATATAGTAGTTCCCTATCCGTTTCTGTAGCTACCATCATGGCCGACACACACAATCAATGCCAAGTCCAATATCGTTTAATACAATATATTATTTACGTTTTTGTTGCAGATATCAAAAATGGTTTACTTTTTCTTGCATCAGTGGACTATGCAGTCACGTAGGCCAAGCTGCACAGGAAGCTGCTGTACCGGAGTTAGACAACCACCGCCAAGTACAATAAAAGAGAAAAAAGGTCGAGACGAGCCAACTTTGTCCCATGGACACCAGTTTAGTTTAGTTTGATAAAACTGTGTATAGCACGAAGCCAGGTATACCACAGTTAAAACGGGCTTCTCTGATCCGCCACCAGCTAACGGCTGTCACAGGAATTTGCTGGACAAAAAGTAGAAACAAAGTCTGAAGGTATTTCGTGCCCCGTCAGCCCCATGTCCACTCTTCCCCCGTCTTTTTCTGGGTCGCACAGACACACTAAACTAAAAATACACAAACGGCCGCAGTCGCCAAGAGTGAGAATATTCTCCGGAACATAAGAAAACTTTTTGCACTGAAACTTCTGTCAAGTTGCCGACCACACTGTGACACACACGCCAAAAAAAAAACCCCAACAAAAAACACAAACAAAAAGATGAGGATAAAGGAAATTAAATAAATCAAAACATTTACATGGGAAATGTACGCGAGTAGATGCCAGTCTGAGTCGGTAAACAGCTTTTAAGACAGTACAGAATAGCTGTAAGAACAAATTGAGGACCGTTAACTTACATGACGAAGCAGCAGAGGAGGAGAGAAAAAAAAACTGTTCTTCGTCTCTTTGTGCAGCTGCTGCTGATGGCATTATGATGTAATAAAGCCCCGCCCACAGAGGGAGGGGATGTGGAAGGATGGGGCGTGGCGACCCCCCATTTAAATCTTTTTATTGTTGATTTGTTTGATCTCATTGCAGTGTCTTGTGTTTGACAACATTCACATGTACTTATTTTGTAGGCGCAAAGCTAGAGTTGGGGACCTGCCTCTCTTTTAGGATGCAAAAACCATTTCATTAGTTTATAAATCTAGGGTTAAACTAAGCCTTATTTTTTAGCATATTGATAAGCGTAAGTTAATTTCAGGGTAAGCTGAGGGGTATTTACAGATGTGGTCGGCTTAAGTCTCATGAAAAGTATGTGTTGTGCACCTTTTTCTGAAGATACGGAAACATGAATGTGTGTGTGTGTAAAAAGTTGAAGAAAATCTCTTATTGCTCAAAAAACTCCAAGTTATCCTTGTTGCTCTCTATAGATAATAACACAACCATAACCAATAATGGTACAGTGGAATATGTTTTAATTCTTTAAAAACTAAAAACTGCTGCTAGTTTGATTCTTATATATTATAGTGTACAGAACCTAGTGTGACCTTAAGATGAACTCTGTAAACAGAGCTGTGTTGGAGCTCAGAACTCAGTCCGATATAATAAATGATTGACCTATGGTACACAATTTGTGACTTCGTCATGTAGCAGGTGATAGAAAGTACACAGTATTCCCCATATCTTTATCATTTCTTGTAAATTAGTCATATAATTTTCATCTTGCTTTACATATTTTCATGAACAGGCTTCTATGTGCAAGAACCACATTATTAGTATTACTAAATAAATAAACTTTATACAAGAATTAAGAATTTATGCATCTATAAACGGCAACGGTGGAACATTTCCTTTTTTTCTGTTGATGTTCATTTACTTTCATATTCCATCAGTTTGGCATTCAGTTACCCGAAACATGTTGCTTCATATGACGCGTTCCTAATCTGCTGGCTTTCAGCTAAATCTGCAATTCCCATCTCTTCCAAAAAACTAACTTCACTGACATTAGACGTCACCGTGTTGCCAGCCTCATTACTATAGGAGCTGTAAAATCCTGAATGACTTTGGAGACAGGCTGCATCACAGATATGAAGAGAAATAGATGATATTCTCTCTAATCGCAAAGACGACTACAAGATTTGTGAGTAAGAGCACATCACATGCTACAGGATATTTTGAAGATTATCAGGCCAGAAGGAGGAATCAAGGAGCGATGGACATTTTATCTAATCCTATGTAATCCCACATAATGTGATGGGAAAGAGGATGTAAACAATATAGCGGCTACTGCTCAAGAATTTGCAGTAGTATTAGCAATACATTGCAACAGTTATAGTTTATGAATTCTGTTCTTAGTTTTCTTTTCTGTAAAGCATCAGTTGTGTGTTTTTGTGGTTGTCTTTTTGATTTTTTTTATTCGTTTTCTCAGTTTGTGCTGGTCTGACCTTCTTCAGGCTGTGTGTTGTGTTTTCGTTTACCTTGTCCCCGTTTATTTAGGCTGTTTGTGGTATTTTTGTGTTTTCCTGCAGCGTTTTTATTTAGACTGTTTTCTGTAGTAAAGTGTTTTGTTAAGCAATCCAGCTGCATTTAATTTCCTCTATTTGGGTCCTCCTTCAACACACTATTTTTAACAAAAGCAGAAGGCTAAAATGAGTCAGGATGGGGGGGGGGCAAAGATAGCTGGGATGAGACAGACAAACATTTATAGGTTTTCTTTCCCCTTCTTTGCAGCAATAACTGTTAAATGGGTTTTGGCTGTTAGTATAAAACAGGTAAAAAGTAGCTGCCTGAGGATGGCCTGAGGGGGTTGAGGGTTTGCAGTTGCAGCTGCGGTGATCAGCTCTTTCAGGTGCAACAGTGAATTAAAAAAAAAAAAAAAATAATGAAAGCCCATCTCAGCACAATTAGGAAAAGACAAAAAAATATGGCTGTTTGAAATAGGTTGCCTGAAGCAAGCCTCTCTCTTCAAACGGAACATTGCACCACAGTTTAGGTTTGCAAAGTTGCTCTTGATGAAACTACAACACTTCTGGGAAAATGTCCTTTTGACAGACGAGACGAAAGCGGACTGTTGTCAGTTGTTTTTAATGTTCCGTTGATCTTAATTTTGTCTTAATGGATTTTATTCCTGCTTGTAATATTTATTTTTTCTAATGTTCTGATTGTTTCTTTTACTTAAGTACAACATTTAATTAGCTTTGTGAAATGTGCTACATAAATAAAGCTGTCGTACTGTCAATAGATTACAAAAAACATTAACAATATACTACGCTGACCTAAGAACCACTTTGCACGATGAGTACTTTCACATGTTTTACTCTAAGTACAGTAGCCGACCTGTTCATGCTACATTTGCAACACAGGATTTCAAAACAACGATCATTTTACTCAGGCAAAGACATCTCCACTCCATGCTGGGAAAAGAAAAAAACGTTTTGCTTCCCTGATCCAACACCGTGTCCAGTCGTGTAGTTGCATGAGAGGAATATTTGCTCAGTGGTGCTGAAGGATGAACGGTAAGATGGAAAGAAATCTGATATCATGATGGGATGAGTTGTGAATAGGTTTTCTGACTGAAAGATAACTGAAAAACCACATTGTTGGATAAAAATCGTCACAGGTATTCACGGAGGATGTCAAGGAATGGAAACATGTTTCCAAATAGGAAAATTGTCTTTTTTCTTCTTTTCTTTAGCTGCAGTAGAGTATCTCAATTTATACCTGATTTTAAAGAAATCCCGTGTTACAAACTTAGTTTTATATAATAGTTCACTGCGGTTGGAGTAAATAGACAGTTCTGTTTTTTACTGATGCAGATAGCTTGGAAAGAGACAGTCATGTGTTCAGTCAAATCCAATAAAGTTTAAGTTTAGGTGGCGTGCTAAACTGTCATTCATTTCAGTTTTGTTGAGACTAATAGAGACTAATAGCCAAAATTATATTATGAGGTTTACGCAGCAGATAAAAAAGATGTTCCACTCCATGAAAGCTCATCACTTTCCAGCACTTTTATTTATGGTATAAAAACCACCCTTGACATCGAGTCAAAATGCGCGTTAAAGCCCAGCGGCAGACATCAACTCCTCCACCAGCTCTGATATCTGATGAGGCTGACACCACCTCCACCTTTAAAACCAAACTTAAAACATATCTGTTTAGTAAAGCATATAGTTAGTACTTTATTGTGATAGGACCAGTAGTTGAAAACACATTTCATGAAAATAATGATGAAGACTGAGATGTAAATGGTAGAGGGTAGTAAGCATGAATGAAATAATGAGTGACTGTCCTTTTCATCACAAAAATGATCTTAAAAACTTTTTATGTGTACTTTATGAAACAGCAGTTTCAGCCCTCATGTAACGATAAACCACAGAAAAGCAGAAGTGTCACGTATTTACGTATCTATATCTGTTGCCTCCACATTTATCCAACTTTCTCACAATGTTGTCAATTTTCATCTATTTGTAAAGTTGTGGAAAACGTGAGTTGTTGACCACAGGTTGATGAAAAGTACCGTTTGGTTTTTTTTGAAAAAGCAAACAAAATTAAGGACAATATCTGACATAAGTGAGGATTTCTAACCACATTCCCAAACATCTAGACAAATGTTGACAGTAAGCTGTTATAAGCCAAAAACACATTAGGTTAATGGCTCAGGTGTCTCCACAGATGAAATAACAAGACTTGCATTTAACAGATTTATTGTAAAAAGACAGAATGTCCGTTTTTAAATTTTGGCAGTTCAGCTCATTTCAAAGATAAATGTTAATACTAGCTTAATAAGGTTAACACTTCCTGTCATCTGGAAACCATATGAGTTTATTTCCCAGTTAAGAAGATACATGCCTGTGGACATGTGTTAAGCCTGGAATTATGCTCATGTAAACACATTTATCTTTAACAATATTTACTTTTGTCTCGAGTTCCATACTGGATCTAACCGTTTATCTGTGACAGGATGTTCTTCATGCGTGTACAGCTGCTGGTTCTAAACCTGTTACGGAGGTACACTGTGGTTCTGGTTCCTCCTTGTGGCAGAAAGCAGCAAAAGGTTGAACATAAAACAGTCAAATGACATTTAGTGGATATCTTTGCTTCTGGGTAAATTTGCATGAGTGAATAAGCAGCATCAACACAGCCGGTCTGTTTTTTCACTAAACAAACAATAACCTTAATTCAGACATTTTAGTAAGGAGGTTTACTTGTCTTCCAGTATCCACTGTGTACACATATATGGCCCCACTTCTAAATACCTTGACCTTAAGGAACATCTTGTTAAGTTCTTACCTTTAGGCCTCATTGGCGTTCTTGTTCCATGATTCAAGTCAGTGAAGAGGAGTCCCTGAGCGTCACCCCAAGGTGAATGTCACTAGTACATATCAATTCTTATAAAGTTCTAAGCTGCAAGAGTGTTGCAAGAGACTGTAACCTCATCTAAAAGAAAAGAAAAGTTTGATACAGGAATGTTAGTTAGATATGGGCTGATATTCAGTCTCTCTCACCCGTGCTCACCCAGGTTCAAATTCAGCAAACCTGTGCAAAAATGACAGCTTGCACTGTGCATGTGGGTGTGTTTATGATCCAGGTGGAGCAGAGTCAGGAATTCTTTCCATTTGGCTCATCAGATCAGTGTTTAACCTTCCTCCTCCATCTACTGTCCCTGCAAAACCAGTGTGTTACCGTGTCTGTGTGAAGATAAGATGCCTGATTGATGAACGGGGTGTTTGATCAGTAAAAAGTGGGACAAGAAGGCTGTCTGGTGTGAGTCCAGATAAACAACGGGTTGATTTAAATCAGTTTGACCTTATTTTACGGCAGCTTCATTTCACCTCAAACTTTTTAGTTTGAGGACAAGATTATTATGCGTCTTCTGTTTTTCTATTTACATTGTAAATCAGAGCAAGTTTTCTTTCCAAGAATTTAAGTAAATAATGTTTACTGTAAGGAGTTACCTGACAAATATAAGAAAACACTTTCAGCTTTATTAATTAACCTGTAAATCACACATTTTATTGCATTCATTTGATGCGGTCCATCACCTCAACTTACTTTTCCAAAATGAGCTCTGTGGCTGCGTAACTGTAAAAAAAACAAACCGACCTGAAGCAGCACGATTTCAGAGTTTATTTTCAATCAATTTATTTTCAATATTTCACAGGTTAGTAGCAAAAGTCATTGTTAGTCACAAGTATTATATAACAGCATTTACGCTATAGATAGAAGAGATATTCTTTGCAATAAACGCTCATAACCTTCCACCACATAAGAAGCGTCGTCTTCAAGTATTATTTTCTGCACTTGAATACAAGGTGTTGATACATTTAACAACAAAGAAATGATTAAAAATACAACATTTAGGTTGATTACTTTGTCTTTTAAAAAAATGTACTGCAAAAGTAGAAATATTTTTAACAGAACATATCATATTAAGGAAATACCTTGACCCAAAAAACAAACAAACAAAAAAAAAAAATACATGGCTTGTTAAACAGTAAAATGTGTAAAACTGAAATGGCTTTATTCCGTTTAATTCAGAGGCAGGCAGGCGGGACTAAATAGACACTTCTGCATTTATGTGGATGCCTCAAATGTGTTCATACACCTGTAGTTTTTGCTTGTTATCGGGCACATTTGATCTATTAGCACCAATGTGAGTGGAAACTTGTGAGGTAAAAGTGCAGTCAGGTGTCAAGAAAAGCACTTTTGAGTACTTATATACAGTATGTAGAAATGCAAAGTCTCCATGTAACACTAAGGGCATTCAAGTGGCACATTTTGGCTCATAACTTCATATAACTGACATAACTGAAAAAAAGCATCTTCGATAAATGGCCGAGGTCTCCCCACAGGAGCAGAAGTTTTAATAATGAAAGCATAAAATCTCAGTTTTAGATTTCTGCAATTAAATCACAATGAGTCGCGAAATGTGGATATTTTCTTTTCCCGTTGCTGAAGCGTCACAGCATCCCAAACCAGAGGTAGAGTAAGAGATTCACTCAATTCCTTATTTCAAAAGAACGTCACGGCAAACAATGCATGCTTCTGTGCACATTTGCAATTATTTTGCAAATAAGACAAAATACTCATTCTACCATTGACAGCAGTCTTACAGTTTGACCCTTTAAGCCCGTATTTATGTAGCTATAAGTGGTTAAAACACCTGAATTAACAAAAATTGCTTCAGTGTCCACATATTTGCGTATGTAGCTGTATAAGTCTGACCTAAGCGTCTTTGAATAGCTAACTATGTCTACAAATATAATTAGTTTGTACACAGCCATTCCCCTAACTGATAAATATATGCAGAAACGGTTAGATTGGAGTTTACCAGAGAAAGAGAGTAAGACTGTGTGTGTGTTAGTCTACATGATGACGCAGCAGCAGGTTGCAGGATAGTCATCAGCGCTGACTTGATGCTCGTTTCCATAAACAAAGTAGACGTGACTGTTGCCCTTCCACTTGTAGTTGACCTTGGTGATGGGGATCAACTCAACACTCTGCCTCTGAGACACACAAACGCAGATTTACGTTAAACAGGTTCAGGTGCTCTTTTTTAAACCGAATAGGATCTCGCCTGGCAGTCATGAGGTTGCATCTACTCAACTTTAAGACCTACTAATGATCAAATATTCACGTTCTGCTACATAAAACATTGAAACTGAAAGATGAACTTTTTTTCTCTCTTTCTTTTATGAGCTGCACATATTGTACTTTATTTCAGCTGAAATTTTGTTTCCCATCACCCAGCCGTGACTTTAATTGATGGCTTTTTCAGCTTTAATTTTCACGTCTCACCTGCTGCAGGATCCTGGAGGTCTGAGCATATTTGGATTGATGCTCTTTGACCAGGCGGTCAGAGGCCTCGGAGATCGCTGGGTTTGGGAACCCCAAGAGGGGGTAGACCTGGAAGGAGGCAGACGTGAACACTAAGCGCTGATAAGATAACACGCGGCCAACGGCAGCAGCCTCCCGTAATCACACCACAACAGACTCTTTCAGTGTTGCTGAAACATTTTAATGGTTTTGTCACGCGTCTGAGCTCCGTCTTTGAAAAAATTATGTCATCATGTCATGATGTGCTTCATTGATGAAGTTCTTTTCTTTAAAAACTTCTTTAAAACACAAAATTCAAAAATGGTGTATAGTGTTTTCATTCTTTACAATTTACAACAGTCAAAACCTTTAATTTGAAATTTCATCAGTAAATCATTATATTTCTTTGGACTTCTTTGGACTTGTTAGTAAGTGTTAACAAGAGGAAACGACAGATGATAATTGTGTGTGTGTGTGTGTGTGTGTGTGTGTGTGTGTGTGTGTGTGTGTCTGTGTGTGTGTGTGTGTGTGTGTGCGGGCATGTACCATGTACTGGCTGTTCTTAAACAGCCCTTTTCCGCTCACTGAGCTCAGATCTCCAACCCTCAGACCAGAGTTCATCTCCACCACGTGGTCGTCCACATGGTTAGTCCTAAAACGAGATCCACAGAAACGCACTCATGTCCCATGTGAATCGACAGAACCTTTGGTAAATCACTTTAGGCGCATTAGGATTCTGAAAAGAATTAAGTCTCATATGGGTTCACGTATTTATCAGATGCCTAAACCTTCTGAAACATCTGTACGTGTCTTTCCTTCATCCTCTGACTTTTTTTTTTGTAAAACCACATGTTCCCAGAAGAAAACAATTATGGGGTCCACAAACCCTCTCGAGGTTCGTTGGCATCCTGAACAACAGCTGTGAGCTCCTTAGCTCCTTTAGGATTCTCTAAAACTCTCCCTTTCTACTGGCCTCTACCTTGAAGCCACTTTGAAGCTCTTTATGGTTTATGACAACCCCTTTAAAAGTACACTGACATCTTGATGGACTCAAGAAGTTTTCTCAGCTTTAAAAAGTTCCTCAAGGATCATCTGAATCCTTTGAAGGACATAAAGCCATGTAACTACAACTGACTAGACGTTGAAGAAGAAGGACAGTAACAAGAACGTCACACGTTTTTAACACGCTCACACAAACACCTCAGATGCTTCAGGAAGTGAAGGACTATTTGAATACCACCGAAGATTTCTAGAAACACTGATGTGTAATATCTCCAGGAGCCGATAAGCAGTCGCCCCATCGCCTTCCTGGTAACGCGGTGCAGTTGTAGTCGTGTACGAGCGCTCACCATTCCACCTTGAGTTTGATGTAGCTCAGCAGCTGTCGTTTTCCTTTACAGATCTGACATTCCTGTGTCCCACGAGAATTACACGTCGTACACCTAGACATTCACAGACACTCACAGTCAGATAAGACGAAACAGATCGTTGTATTCACGGACACCTTCATTTTCCCCGTCTTTGGAGTAATTAAAATAATATTAAAATTTGTTTTAAAAAAAGACATTTTATGTCGCTTGTTTGTTCCAAAGTTATCAGTATTCACATTGCTTCAACTACGTACACAAACTTCCACGAGATCCTTTAAATATTGTATATGATTAAAAACATGGATTAACCTAGTAAATCAAGAAAACTAGATGTCCTATACGTACACACGTTGCGGGTATTTGAAATGTTTTTCTAACTTCTGGAGCATGCATCAGTTCCATGTGTTTTCTTTTGAACAATAGGAACGCAGAAGACGTGAGTAGACATTAACTAATCTCAATAATTAATTACTTTAAATGTCAAAACCCCGTTTTGAGCCTTCATGGTTACTATGAAGCTTCAGCACTAATTTCAATGAACAGAGATGCGAATTAAATGTGTCTTTGTTGTATTTTGACGGAGATAACAAAAGCCACAAAGTTGTGCATGCTTTTGGAAGAAGGGTGGTATTTTTATCTCTTCTTTAAACGAGGTCCTCTGTGTTTGTGTGTTTGTAGATCAACCGCAGACCTAGAAACGTCCAACCACACGCTGATTTGCTTCATTTTTAACTTCAGCGCTTAGAGCTTCGTACCATTTAAGATCAGGAATCCCTGACCTCCCGACAGTACCTCTTTTTTCCAGAAGCATCACAGTCACTGCAGTTCTCGTCACCCCTCTGCCCAGAGCCATTGCACATCCCGCACGGTTTCTACAGACACAACAAACACGTCTTTCTCTGTAAATTAACTGAAGAGCCTTTACTGATTGTACATGCTAAACAATCTACTGCATTATTTTGTGTAATCCTAATACTTTTACATTTCATACACAGTCAATTAAAAAGATACAGTACTAGTACCCCCTCTTTTAATCCTGTTTTTTGTGTGTGTGTTTGAAAACTTTAATGACTCATGTGATTGTCTTAGTCTTAGGCAAATACAACCTCAGATGAAGAAAAACATCCTTTTTTCAGTGTTTCCCAGAACAAATTATTGGCGTATGTCAATCTGGAATGGATTATAAAACAATTTGGAGTTCTATGTTTTACAGTGAGAAAGATAATTTACGAGGGTAAAACAGTCAAGGAAGGAAGGAAGGAAGGAAGGAAGGAAGGAAGGAAGGAATAAAAGCAACCTGCTGACTCTACAGGCCTCTGTGTGCACAACGTTTCGTTCAATGTATTTTCCTTTCACATGCCTCTTATTTGTACTCATTAAAATCACATTTCTGAAGCTTCTTCTGCAGGAGTGCAGAAGGAGCTTCAGAAATGTTCTTGCAGCCTTCATCTGCCAGTGAGCTGCAGGATTCATCTGAAGAAGACACAAGCTTCGAGGTGGAGTCTGACGCAGAATGTGAACAGCAGCAGCAGCTGTCGTGGTGGTGAAGTTACAGGACCGCAGCTGCTGCCGTTGTGGAAACCACCAACACCATCACCACCACCTTGGTAACCAACTCGAGCAGAAGGACAGATGCATGCTGGTTGTCCACAGGCCTGAAAACGAGGTCTTTTACCAACTGCACCAAGTGTAACAGGTGCAACTGTAAAGAAAACCAGGTCACATTCTGCAGGACCTGCTGGTCTGCTGCCAGAAATAAACTAAACTAAAAACACACACGCTCACTACATGCATGAATCTGTTTTTGCAAACACACACACATTCAAAATCTGCATATTTTTCAAACTTGTTCATATTTCATATGTTCTTTTGTCGTTTCTTCTGAAAGGAGGTCATTTTGGGCTTCATTTAGTATCTGTAAAAGTTTGTACCCCCTCTTTTGAAATGTTATTATTATTATTATTTAGCTGTGTGTGTGTGTGTGTGTGTGTGTGTGTGTGTGTGTGTGTGTGTGTGTGTGTGTGTGTGTGTGTGTGTGTGTGTAAAAACACATTATAGATCTTCTGTGATGGAAAACAACATTATATACCTTTTTTCATCATGCCATCCATTATTTATATAACAAAAGAATTAGTTTATAGAAGATTTTCTTACATATCCACATCCATTGCACGTCTGGCATGGCTTAGTCCCGCTGCCATGGCAACCATGACATTCCTGCATATGCAATCACACACAAGTAAAAAGTCATTGTTTATTAGATGTACACAGACAAAATCTTCTTCATTACAAGTCATAGAAGGCAACTATGGCATATATAGATGCTGTAAATTATCATAGCAGCAAACACAGTCCATACAGTAAATAAATAATTATAATGACAAAACAAACTCCCCCAGACAATCATACTTGGTTTACAAACTGTTCCTATCTAAATGAATGAAAAGAGAACCATAACTGCATAACTACAATCATTTCTTAGCACATACATCTGTCAAATGTGATGAAAAGACCATAGAAATGTCATGTTTTTCCTCAGAAAAGCTGCTTTTCCCATGGTCAAACTTCTATTACACTTACTTAACTAAAGGAGGCGCCAGCTTAACCCAGAGCCTCGTTTGAATGGTTCACATGAGTCCAACACAGCCCAAGCCCACTGCTTGAGCATCTCCAGAGATGCTTGACTCAGCTTTGAAAGGAACCAGAATCTTTTTGGAAGTATTTATAATGTTCTTAGGGAATTCGGTAATTTTGGACCCTCAGAGCACTGCAAAAAAAAAAGTTTCTACATGTAGATTATTAAAGAGGTCGCTAAATTGTTCTCCTCTACATTTTTCATAAATTGTGAAATCTCCGAGCAAAAAGAGGAAATCAGAGAAACATCTGATCCAATAAAACTAAGGTGGTTCCCGGCAGGTCCAGCTATATCCCAACCGAAGCTCCCCAGAGGCTTCAACATCATGGAGCTTGATGATGTTTTATAACAGTGAAGAAAGTCAGATAACATTTCTAATTATCATGCACTGCTCAAGACCATCAAGTCACCAAATCAAGTTAAGAGCAGCCACTGCTGGGTCTGGACTCGGTGCGAGCTAAGCTGGAAAACATTAAACAGAAGTAGACCTGGACAGAAAACATCTGTAAACAAATCACCTTAATGGAGGAGGTGAAGGGCACGCGGATCTCCTCGGTGCAATTCTTGAAAAGTTCGGGGGCAGTGGCCTGAATCTCCCAGGGTCGGGGAGCAGTCTGGGTGTAAAAGTCAGCTGGCTCACCTGTCAATCACACAGAAAATCATCCTTCCTTCTTTCTTTAAAAACAGGTAACACGGTCTTGTTTGTTATTTTATAGTTGTGTTTGCTATAAGCACCAAAATAACAATGTAAACCTACAGGCGGCAGTCGTTTACTGAGCTATATTTGATATTTATGATTCAAATTAAGGACTTTATTAAAGTGCTTTTTAAAAGTCTTTCTAATAGTGGAATTCAACTAGTAAATGTATTTTGAATCAGCAAAAACATTTATGTTTAGACATACTGAGCACCTTCATTCTGCAGACAAAACGTCCAACAAATAGTCAATGCAAGTATTCAGCCACGACTATCCCACCAAAATGAATCAAAAACATAAAATCTCATCCCAAGAGTCACTGCAAACAGCTTGCACCTCACTAACCACACATTCAAGAGTTAGCTCTGAATGAAGGCTGGTTGAATACGCTTTAATCCTGCGTTTACCTTCATAAGGTTTCTCGGCACATTCGGTCGACCTGGACTCGGTGAAGGTCTCCAGACGATACTACAGAACAGAGAACAATCTATGAAACAGAATGAAATGATGACGATGATTTTAAATCTCTCATTTGTAGCTGCAATACAGTACGTGACGTATTTTACACTTCAGCATGAACACACATAAGAGAGAGTTAGGAGTGACGACGTTTCAGACGTGAAGATGTGTCATAGGGTCAGACCTTTATGTTACAATAACCTGCTGATGTATTAATGTTACCCGAGCATCTCAAAGATCACATGACAGTCATGCGAAAGTCACGTGTTAAGTGTGAAACTGTGTTAGTATGAGAAAATGTCCTCTTTGTGTGTATATCTTGCCCTTTTCATGCTGATAAAAGATAATGAGGAGAGCCAAGACGAGAAACTTCTTAGTCGAAGTCTATTGACCGTTTGCTCTTTGAATCAAATAAACTATGTTAGTCTGCTTCTGCAATACAGAAAAAATACAGCTAAAACCACGTGACAGACATGCAAATGACAACTTTCACAACAGATGCTGGTTTTTTAACCCTTTTGGGATTTTAAGCAGAAATGTTTGTTTGAATGTTTGTTGAAAGTCGGTCCTCAGCTCCTCCGAGGTAGTCACAGAAGCAGCAAAAGCAAACGCTAGCACATTTAATCACCCTGTACGTGTTGAAAGGCTCCATATTTGTGATGACACCATCATCAGCTGGACCTGAACTGTAGCAGCAATGAGATGATGCAAAGCCCTTGAACGCCGCACGAGCCGCATCCTCCGACAGAGAGGGGATACTGGGAAACACGCAAAGGTAACACGTGTTAACCCAGAATATTTTTTTCCAATCCAGAGCATGTGCTGAGTTTTTACCTCCTGACTTACCTCCAGTCTTCAGGTTCAGGGCCCGGTTGGGGCGGGGCTACAGGCGCTACAGGCATGGGAGGAGGCAGGTAACCTGCAAAGACAACAAAGACAAATCTCCAAGTAGCCACAAAACCAGGGATGTTCTGCAATTAGTTGAACTACTTGGACTTCTGTTTTACCTCCTCCTGATGCGATCCCCTCGTAACCCGGCAGGTTGCCAAACATGTTGGCTGGAGGGGCGGTGGGCGGGGGGTACACGGCTGGAATAAACGGCAACAAAAACATTCTGAGGCTGGATCACGGAAAAAACTTTTCCAAATAACTGATCAGTTATGCTGTTTTTTTTTTTCTTCGTGCAACTGAGATGTGATCATGTAGCAGTGGACCATTAATCTGATGCACTTTGTGACAATTTACACGAGTCCGACGAGTACGCCGCTTCCACGCTTTCATCTGTATAAAATGGATGAAACTCGTGATAACAACGGAAATCCTAGTGTGGCATTTCCCAGCAAGCATGCCCACGCAGACCTCCCCCAGTGGGTAGATTCGGGTTTACTGTGGGCCGGTGTGGGCCAGCCCAAAGCAGCTACACCTGTTTATGTTTGTTTTATGTTATGTTTGTTCGGGCAGCCCCACATTTCCCACAATCTGCATGTGAATGAGCCCACTTTGGGCCCCACAGAACACTTTTCCCATTTCTGGCCTTAATCAGTGATTTCTGTAGGGATTATGAGTGAACACGCTGGTTAGTCTCATCTGCTCACCTTCAACCCAAACACTAGGGTGTCTGTCCTGCTGGGCCCCACATTATGGGGCTTACTCATATTTCAGGCCCACGTGGGTTCATTTTTTTCCCTCTTCTGCAGCCCCGCTCCACAGATTGCATGTTTGCTGGGTTTTATTTGGGATTGTGTACTCAGAGCAGTGTCAGTTTACAGCGACTAGACTTTTATTAACCGTTGCTTTCCTTTTTTACGGATCAAACAGCTCCATATTAATATAAATGTGATAAATGTTACATACCTCACAACTGAATTCCTAATAAAGTGTTCATTCGCAGATTTTTCTTTATTGTCACACAATAAAAGTAATTGCATGCCGCAGTCAGGAGTGATTCTGGTTGAACTGACCAGGATGACTTTGACTGGTTCTAGTCGCCCGGATTCTCTACGTTTCTCCCACCGGCTCTGCAGCTGCTCCAGTAGCTCAAATTTAAAACGGTGCTGGAGTAACGTGACACCAGTAATTCCCGACAAAGAAGGAAAGAACTCCCACTCTGCCCTGTTTCTAGGAAACCTTTTTTTTTGGGTGTGATCTGTAATCAAAGACGTTAATTAAACCATTGATGCCACATCAGTTTCTGAAATTCAATTGCTTTTTTTTCCAAAATAAAAACTACACAACCAACGAGGTTGGCCTTTATCTGTTAAGTAAATTCTCCACTTACCAACTTATCCAACTTTTTACAACTGTGACCTGAAGAACCTGATTTATTTTTTTCAAATAAAAATATAACATGCTTGATGTGAATCACAAGACTAAACGTGGGTTGAAAACAGAGCAAGTCAGTCCATTCAGTCCACATTATTGGCAGTATATCTGAGATATGTTTACAGTTTTCGTGGGCGTTTTGAAATTTTATCTGAAGGCATGTCACGCAATGTTGCATGTTGGATCTTAGGCTGATTGTCCACACCTGTTACTTCTTTCTCCTTGTTCATTTTTGTCTGGTTTGGCTAAAAGGTTGAGAAGCACGAAGAACCAGAAAGGAAAGGGGGTAGAAAAAAAGACATTACCAGGAGGCCCTCATAAGGAGTCGGCTGAACAATGCAGATTCATACGCTGAGCTGATTTAACGTCTCCTTTTACATTTCAGTCCTGGAAATTACAAGCCACATCTGTGGTGAGTTGCGCAAGTTTTAATGTTAAAGTTTAAGGAAACATATCAAATCCAAGTTTTACTCATATACACTATACACTACACTATTTTTCTATAAATTCAACCCTTAACCCGTCTTTTTCATTTAAATAAAGCAGTGGTGTATTAACGTAATGAGTCAAAGACAGTCTGTGTTATAAGTGATATACTTCATAAAGATTTGGTTTAATCTGTAAGTTATTAAATCCTCGTTTTATTATTGTGGAGAGGACAGTTTGAGATATTGAATTTTGAGTGTGATTGTGAAGCATGTTTATGTAAAAAAAAAAACAAGTCTTACAATATAGAGTGTAAACAAACGCGATAACGAAACCAAATGACCACAACTTCAGTTTTCTATAAAGTTAATGTCCTTAGGGTTTCTTAACTCAAGGCTGCCTTTTGTCAGTACTGGAGTTGTTTATATTTATTTGTTATGAATTAACTGATTTAATCCCATCATTTATTTCAGCTGGACCTAAATGTTTGTAAAAGTGAATATTTTATGCAGATAAAAACACACAATTTTGTTTTAACTCTGGACATTTTCTTAACATTTTTAAGTAAGATTACTTTCGTCATTTCTAACCTTTACACTCACAAAGAAACATCATAAGATAATAGAAAAGCTAAGGTACTTTGCATGATCTAAACCAGTGAGGAGTAGAGATACACCGGTTGATCAGCTGGTGATTGGAATCGGATCATTTTTGCATCTGAACCAGTATCAACTAATGTTGATGGCCAGTACTGGGCGATACGGACTGATATTTATATATGCTGTTTGTTGTGTTGTTTAGTACTCATGTCATATGCACATGCCTTGAAAAATGTTGTTTTATTCATTTATTTTAAAGAGGAGATGGACGGTAAATGCATCATCATTGATGATCAATAAGCATTTTGTGATGATGCAGTCACAGACGGTCCAGTATGGACATTTTCTAATAAGCGTACAGGAGAGCAAAGAAAGTAACCACAAAGAACCCTCAAGTAGTAACAACTAAAACATCTGAGACAACAGATGTAATCCAACAGCATCACTCTGCTGAATATGCTCAAGGTTACAGAGCTAACAAACACAGAGGGGCTCTTTTAATGGAGATAAAGTTAATAAATACAGTTTACATAGTTCCAAGAAAGAAAGACTCAGCAAAAATCAATATCAACAGGTAAGACTTTTAAGAAAGACTTTTAAGAAAATCGTAATCAACAAATTGCATTGGAGAACTGCAGACTGGTGCATCTCTAGCGAGGAGTAAAACCTGCTTTGATAAGTAAAAGCTTTCTGCAGTCAGTTAGGACTTTTCTGTTTCAGACATTTTCTCCCCACTAAGAAGTCTGTTGTTCTTTTTGTATGTTTCAAGGGTTGTCGTCAATGTGAAAGTGTTAATCTAGACACATGAAACCAGGGCAGAAAGGCCGCAGATGAAACTATACATGACACAATGAGCTGTTCGGGTTTTCCAGTAAAACTAGAACAGAGAACCAACATTAAATCTCATTTCTCCCTCCATACGGGAACTCCTCTGCACCACATGGCACAAGAACAGTATTTACTGCATCTGATGACTGAACATAGTCCAAGTGTTGTCTACAAATGACCTGCGCTCTTCCTTTGCTGTAGCATTAATACTTTATGATAAAATATGTATCTGCACAGTTTTTGATTATGGTAAATATTTCAAGTCCCGTTTTGTGGTTATGACTAGTGAAACAGTTTATTTTCTTTGTTGCCAAATGAATGATCAGTTATGACCTGAAAAATGCTGCTTTACGAAACGCAAATTCTCCTGAAAGACATTTATTCAGCCTCATGGTGGGAAATGTTGGGACTTGTCCTGTTGGAGCTCAGCCAAAAGCAGGGGCGTGGTTTCTGTATCTCTCAGGGTCCACTTCTCAAATTGTTACTATCGCAAGAAAACCTGAAAGAAGTTAGTGTGAAGCAGTAAAAGGAACAAAGCACTGTGCATTTGCAGGCTGTAGATCAGGGCTGGGCCTCTCTGGCCCTCGACGGCGCTGTCCTGCAGATGTTTTAGATGTTTTCCTGATTCAACACACCCTGATACAAATGATTGTTGATTGCATCTCGGCATTCACCTGACAACTATTAGACCCCAGACCACCTGATAATAAAATGGGGTCAGACCTCCCTTATCATCCTATAATTCCAAACCTGATATGAAAACAGAAAAATCAACAAAAGTTCACACCAACTAATCTTTGGATTTGTCCTAATGTTATGGGAATAACCGTCAGTAAAGAGGTAGTTGCCTACAAAAGGCATAACAAGCCAAGAAGCCGTTTAGACTTCATCAAAACTGACATTTTTGCAGCCCTTTTACATTTTTATATACATGTATTTTTAAATTTAAAGCAACTATATGTAGCAATACCTCTTCTGACCACAAGGGGGATACATTGTAGCATTGATAGACTAAAAATTCTCCCCTAATAAGACAATCCAGAACATTGCGCAATATCCCTTGAGGCATTTCTCCATACGTGCACGTGTCTGTACTTGCGTTCTTGAGTTCTTCAGCTGCAGGTGAACTATTGCACACAGAGTTGGCAAAGTATCCCAGAATGCATTTTGAACAAGTTATGGTAAAAAAACAAAACAAAAAAAAACCAAAACCGTTACAACTATGTTGTTTAACAGAATGTAGTTCTAAGATGTTTTCATGTGAGAATATAGATGTTTTAACTTCATAGTTTGTAAAGTTGTAAAGATAGAGCCTATGTTAAAAATTAGGTGAAAGATAAGTGAAAACATCGTCATATGTGTTGCTGATTAATATGAGCTGTATATTTACAGATGGGCTCTTGAATAAGTCACCTTCCATAAAGACAAAGTGTCTTTATTACAGATCACATGAGAACTTACCTCTTAAAAATATGTTTTGAATTTATTTGGCAAACAAACGTTTTTTGTGTTTTCCACTCAAAACCACACAATCATACAGAGGCTTTTACTCTACAGAGATCTGCATATGGCTCTGCAGTTGAAAACAGAATAACATACAATAAGTATTATCAGTAGTAATTAATGTTTCTATATAAATGAATGAACCTCCAGTTGATGCCAGCACGCTTAAACAAGACATGACATTGTCTGTAATGCAAACACCAAGCCGAGTCTAACTAGGAAACATTAAGAAATTGCAGTTTGACGGACCACTGGGAGCTGGCTCCAAAGGTTGAGTAAATCTCCACTGATACCCATGTTAAAATATTATAATATTATAATATTATAATTTAATATTCAACTTTGCAACAGACATAAACACATTTACTGCCAGGAGTATAATTTTGGTCTTTCATCATCAATGACACACTAAGGACGGTGGATTTTCTACACCTGAATTGACTTTGACTGGACTGATTCAATCAGAATGAAAACACACACACACACACACACACACACACACACACACACACACACACACAATAATGAGCTTAATCTGTTGGAATGGTTAACTTTGATTGACATGTGTTTCCAGGCCTGTTCTGCCTGCCCTTTACAACACGGTGCAGTGTGGGGTAAAAGAGGCTTTAAAGACTATCCCATCTTCAAATTTGTAATGGTTGACCTCTGATCTCCAAACAAAAGAAAAAAAAATGGTCAAATTGTACTCTAAGGCAAGCTACTGACCATAAAATAAAAACTGTACAACCCAGCTTAGTAAAAGGTTTAAATAATAAAATATCTCATATATTACTCAACAGCTTAATATAAAATGTATGTTAAGTTGGACAAAGACAACGGAAGTTGGTCTAACAAAATAAATAATAATTTAAGATGAAAATTAGACAAGACATATGCTGGTGTGTTCATCAATTTCCGTCCAAATCTGAAATTCTGCACTTTTTCAACACAACACTGGAATGAAAAGTGACACGTTCCTTATTATTACGTAAAAAATTGCAGAAATGCCCCGAGGTGGCGCACAGCCGACAGACGTGGTACAGCTACGTGCGACAAATGGTTGGTTTGGTTTGCGTGTAAAGTTGCAAAGACGTGCAAGAGTCCTTACCTGCGTTGATCATCCTACCGTACTGCGATCACGCGGGTTTCAAGACTTTAATATGTCCACACAAATGTCCCGTTATTTTCACTCTCGTTGAGTCTGTGATTAATAAGATCAATCGAATTATCCACTTCCGGGACCTCCTTCAAAATAAAATGATGCTGCGACACAACGCTTCATCATTATTTATGTACATTGATTTGTGATTTCAGCTTCCCAGAAATGCCTGGAAACATGTGAGAGAGCCTAGATTGAGATGGTTAGGAAACACAAAGAGGCGGGATGGTGACTACATTCCTAAAAGGATGAAAATTGAACAACCAGATATACCAAGAAAATGGGAAGATTAAAGAGGAGCTCTCTGGATGTGGTGAAAGAAGACATGCAGATGGTTGGTGTGACAGAGGAAGATGCAGAATACAGGGTAAGATGGAAAAAGGTGATCCACTTTGGCAATCCTAATCAAAAAAGCAAAAAGAAAAAGAAGAACAAGATATCACAATGGCTATTTGAAAGCTGTAGTAAGTGTTGGCGTCCCCAAGTTGCTTTGCAATCAAGTGAAGTGATTATAATATCAGCAGGGATGAATTCATACTTTACATGTTGAGCCACCTGAATGATACCAAAGACTCCTTCCCACATGGATTGTAGTTTGACTACCGGTAGTTTGCACTAAGGACTGGGCGATGCAGGTAATGTGGGCCTACATCACATCCTCCAGCATCTCGGCTCCCTTCTGAGATGGAAACCCTCATCTCTCCCTCTCCTCATCAACATCATATATGCGTGTGTGTGTGTGTGTGTGTGTGTGTGTGTGTGTGTGTGTGTGTATTTAGTGTTATTTATTCTTATTCAGCCTTGAGAATATGTCTGCCGAATCAAATGCCTCGTTTGTTTCCTCGTTTGTTTGGCAACCTTAATTCTGATTCTGCTAATACCGGCAGGCTTTTATTTTGAAGGGAACTTTCTATATCTATTGCTGTGGGTGTGACGCTGGTAACCTGAACCATTGCTGCAAGAATGCAGGACTACGCCTAGTCTGGCTTTCAGCCTAGTATAGTATAAAGAAAACTGTGAGAGAGGACGTAAAATCATCACCAGCAACCTGGATGTTACTGTTTATGAAAATCTGAACGATTATTCTCTAATAGCTACCCACCAAAAGTAAAAAGGCCCAAATGACAAAAAGGGAAGTTGTGTGATTTTTAGTATCAACGTTTCTTACGCTGAGATCTCGTAGTGGTCTTTTCAATGCAACAGGCCGTGAGTTGCTTTTCCTGAATGCAAAACATGTTTGTGCACTTTCAGTAAAATTCTTCTCAGGTGAAACTTAACAATCTGATAAGACCGAGGTGATCATGCCATGTTATTTCTTTTGTCCTCCCCACCCACTCATGCATGCAGGATTTTTTTTCAATTCTCAGGAATGTTCCTGAACTAGTGAATTGGTCTTAAATGTCAAGGAAAGCTTTAATGGTTCCTTTATTATATCCTTCAGCATACACTGAATCACCCTTAATGAAAGAATAATGGTAAGTTGTTTGCTGCAGCAGCCTTCAGATGGATTTTTTAAAATAGTTTTTCATACAGTTGCATTTTCTATAATTAATGTTAAAAAAGAAGTCAGGAAGATGTGCTTCTGAAAAGACTACAGAAGGAAAACTGCTTTGGCTCTTCCACAGTGCACAGGGACTCCAAAACAGGAAGGATGTTCAGAGGTTGGGAAGGACAGGAGGGATTAGAGACGGAATGGAGTTTAAAAAGGAGGAAATGAAAAAAAAGGAATGAAAGAAAAGAGGCAATATAAACGAAAACTAGAGGCAGAAATAGAAAAAATATGAGAAGAAATTAAAAGAGGATGGAATGAAAATGAGTTGGAGAAGCAGTTATGCTGGGTGTTGTAAAGAAAGGTTTCCAAATGTAACTGGGGGGAAAATTAGAAGGTAAAGGCTTTGACCTTTTTCTGCATCATGCATACAGTATCATGGGGGTGTAGACTGTCAGGTCCCGGAAATACTTAAACAAAGAAGACGACTGGACTTCTGTACTTGGTTCCATAAAGATGTTTCACCAGTCATCCTAATGCCTTCCTCGGTTCTGAATGGTGGGAGCTTTAAGCTTAAAACATAGTCGTTCTCATGAGGTTTTTCACCCACTGACTCCTCATATGGGTAACCAGTCTCCTCGTCAGCATATGTTTTTCACCCGGTCAGCACACTGGCTGCAAGAATCAAGGTGTGAATGCTTGTGAAACCACCTGGAGAAGAGGTTCAAGGCTGCTTTGGAAGTGTTGGATAGGTAAAACCTAGGTAAGCGCCCTGCGTGTTTATAGTTATTATTTTCCCCGTTTGACAAAGATTGATTCTGATACTTCTCTCCTAAACCATCTCTGTCCAGAATGTATTCATTTCTGCCCTTCATGTTATTGAGATGTAAGTGGACAGCTGAGCCTCAACCTGACTGTAAGTAAAATTGTGTTGCAGAAATTGACTTTTTAAAATAAAAATATATAATGATGCATTTATTCTTGATTAACAGACTCATTTAAGATAAATCCTTTTTGGATTGGTTCTCCCTCTCGTTCCGATAAATAAATGCGTCATTGAAGTTGTCCAGCAGAGGGACCCAGAGAGTCACAAAGTTAAACTGCAAAAAGTGACTGTTTCTCTTATTAAAAATAGTCTGGTTCAAAATAAAAGTCAGTTGTAGTTTAAGGATATGTTCATGCTTGGTAGGGTTAGATACAGGTTTAGATTTAGGTTTATAACAGATCATTTATTAAAGAACACGGTTGTCAACATACACAGCGACAGTATGTTTGACAAACTGTCCAGTGATTTATTTATTTTTTTAATTTTGCACAACAGTTGTCGACCAAAGTGCAAAACAATTTGATGGTTCAACTAAACACCAACCAGTCTGACTAAAATATTTTGAATGTTGTATTTAAAATTGAGTGGCGTGTAGTGAAATGGTTTTCATAACTTATAGGACCATGTATTGATAAAGTGTCATAAAAGGATAAAACCATGGGTCATGTATATTTCCTGACATTAAAGGATTCCATAAATCCTGTAAACTGCCAAACTCTTCTTCTACAAGCATCAAACATTTATTTTATCATAAATGCATGACATAACAGTTGACTATAAATGTCAGACAGAGTAGTACTGGGAAATAGAGAGGTGTGGCAACAAAAGAAATGTTCACAAATGTACACATCAGTTCACCTGATTAAGTGTAAAATTCAGTATAAGGCAATCTTATCCGATGAATTAATGCTCTGGGTTTTGCGACAACTTGAATGTACAATATTCATGATTTACTTGCTTTTACTCAGTCCGGCATGGCTGAACCTGTTAGAGAAAAATCTCTGACAAAGTTGGTTTCACTGTGGTTTCATTGAAATATGAACTATACAGAATATTTTCCACACTCGTGCACATTTTATGTCTTCATCCTGGTTCCTCAGGCTTACCTTGTAATTTTATACATAGGAGTGAGAAGGAAGACAGAGCAAGAAATCCAAGCTGTTTTCCTGGATGTCCAGGACTTTTGAAGGATGTAATGAGATGCTGAGGACAAGATAAATAGAAAATGGATGGATGGATAAAGAAATAGCAAAGGACCTCAGCAGACAGCATTGTGTAAGCAGGGGGAGTCCGAATGACACACAGTTAAACTGCAATCATTTTACTTTGGTGTTATTTGTGATGTCTGACTGTGACTAACGAGAAAGAGTAACTGATGCCTAAACAATAGACCAGAGATGGACGGAGAGAAGGCCGATCGCTTTAAATAAACACAGCCGTGCTTTCCCTGCTTGGTGTCTGTAAATCAAGTGCACCTCAAAGGGGCTGAAATGTTTGAAACATCGCTGAGAGTAATGTTTAGCTCAGTGTTCGGGCACAGAAAAATCCACAGAGGATTTCTCTGAGGCCGAGGCTTTCACGCGTATTTACATCTCAGCAATTAGCCGTGTACAGTGTTTTCATCACCTGCTGTTGTCCGAACAGTTGTGTCTGGTTGGTCCATAACGGACCAGGAGATCAGAGATGTATTTTGGCCTGAGACCATTCAGAGATTTATAAACCAAAAAGCTGGATTTTAACATCTATTCTGTGACAGACAGAAAACCAGAGTAAAGATCTAAGACCTGCAGTTATACGGTCCAGTCTCTTGGTCTTGGTGAGGACTCGGCAGCTGTTTCTGGACTAACTGCAGCTGTTTGATGGATTTCTTAGGGAGACCCGTGAAACCAGCGTTACAGTGGTCCAGTCTACTGAAGATAAAAGCCTGGACCAGTTTTTCTAAGTCCTGCTGAGACATCAGTCCTTCAATCCTCCATATGTTCTTTGGGTGAGTCTGAGTCCAGAACCAGTCCCAGATTTCCGGATTGGCTGTTGGCTTTTACCGTTACTGCTTGAACCTGAGTGCTGGCGTTTAATCTTTCCTCCTTGGCTCCAGATACTATTGTTTCTGTTTTTTAACTTCATTTAACTGAAAAAAATTATGGAACATCCACTCTTTAATTTGATCAATGTATTTGATCAATGTTTGAATTGGATTATAGTCTCCTGGCGAGATGGTTAAATAGATTTGTGGGTCATCTGCATAGTAATGGTAACACGTTTTTTTTTTTTTTTTTTTCATGATTTGAGCAAGTGGGAGCATGTAGATGTTGAATAAAATCTTAAGTAACTCCACATCTTATTATTGTTAGTTCCGATTTTGTAGTTACCTGAAGACACAAAATAGCCCCTGTCAGACTCCAACCAGGCAAGTGGTGTGCCAGAAAGTCCCACCCAGTTCTTCAACCAGTCAATCAAGATGTTCTTGTCAACTGTGTTGAATGCGGCACTGAGATCCAATAAGACCGAGACTGACATGTTGCCACTATCTGTATTGGAGCGGATGTCGTTAAGGACCTTTGCTAGAGCTGCTTCAGTGCCGTGATGTGGCTGGAAACCTGACTGGAAGACATCAAAACACTCATTTAGTGTCAGGAGGTTATACAGATGTTGAAAAACAGCTTTTTCTATGATTTTTTTATGTTTGGGCCTGTAGCTATTCATAAGTGACTGGTCTAGACTATTCTTTTTTTAAATGGCTTAATGACGACTGTTTTTAGGCGCTGAAGAAACATACCTAAAAGCAGAGACAATGTCTAGAAGCTCTGAGGCCATGCAATGTGCAAGGCTCCTAAAAAACCCTGTTGGCAGAGCATCAAAGCAGCAAGTGTGGAATTTGGTTAATCAAATATAGAATAAAACAAAAACACAATTTATTTTGGTCAACACTGAAGTCGCAGTTATTTAAAATAATCTGAGTATGTTTCTTCAAAAATGTTGAAACTAAATAAAATTTCAATGCAAATGATTCAGGTCAGCATCGCAAATGTTGGTAATTAGTCAGATAAACTTTTTTGGACACAAAAACACATCATGATGTTGCTATAAAGTATTTAAACTCCTCCTTAAAAATAAAACGGGTTGGAATTCCTGGAAAAGTGGAATCTACTGTTTACCTAAAGTCTGTGTGTCATTCAGAACACAAGACAAAATAACAATAATCTTATTTTCCCCCCACCATTACATTGTTGTTATGATTAATATTTCACAGAGCCAAGATTGAAATCACAGTTAAAATTCACGTAGTCGAAGCGCTGACGTTTCCTCATCCATCAAGAAGCTGTACCCATTTATTTATTTTGGGTTACAAGGATCTGCTGGAGTCAATCCCAGCACTCTTTGGGGGAAAGGCCGGGGTACATGCTGATGGGTCCCAATCAACCTGACCAAACTGAGGGAGGAAGTGGGAGTACACAGAAAAACTATAAGCGCAGGAAGCTCAAACTACACAGAGAGACCTCTCACAGGCTGGAGGGTGGAGGCAGATTAAATCTTTGGGCTTTTGTTTTGAAGATCCAGGTTCGAAACAGATGTGACACAGCTGTTTTTTTTTTTCTTTGTTTTGTAAAGTTATAAATGCACTGTAGTCATGTAAACTGTTTCCAAATAAACTACACAAGTGTCAGTGTTGTTAGAGTCATGCTTCATATCACGTCTCCTGTGTGTTGAGGGTGTCCTGGAATTCCTGGTACTAGACATTCCAGGACAACCTAAGATGATCTTTGTCCAGAACCTTACTAGTGAGAGCTCTTTCAAGAGGACAATGAGGATCTGCTTAATATTAATCTTAATAATCTTAATATTTAATTTATATTAATATTAAAGAATTTACTTATTGAGTAAGGCAGTGATTCCTCTGGAATATTACGGAATTATTGATTTTCCTCCCTGAAAAACACAAAAACATGACCCACACAAATCTTTCAGATCTTTTTTTTTTCTGTTGAAATTATAAGTATTTCCTTCACAGTATACAGCTTTTTACTTACTGGATGGAGAGCTAAAAGTAATCAGAAAACCTTGAAATGAAGTTCTGCCTGGCCCTCCAGACCCCTGCATCATCTGGTTCTCAGTTTTCAGTTGAAACCGCCTCGTCAAAGACTCTTCAAAGACAAAGTTTGAGATGAGTGCTGTAGGAGGCTGCTGTATGAATGACTTCAATTAAAACATTCAAAACCAAATCCACAAGCAGCCCTCTTCAAACTCTGCAAAACAATGTGCATCCGCTCACCGTTTGCTTTATTGAGGCTCTCCAGGCTGCAAAGAACTTTCCTCTGACGTGGTCTTCATGCTGAACACAATCAGGTAAAACGTCCACAGAATTTACAGGTTGATTTTCTAATAATGAACAATTTAACTTAGCACAATGTAATGAAATTTGTGTTTGGTAAATTATTTCTTTGATGTAACAATGCTTCTTTGCAATAAATCTTATACTGCTGAAAAACCTGTTTACTTCCCTTTTAAATGGTACCACATTTGTAAGGAACGTTCATTTGTGGGATGAGCAGCAGAGCTGAGTATGTGGGTTGTGCCCATAAAAAAATTAGACACACCTTCTCTGCCGATGGCAAACAGCATGTTTTGCTGTTGCCATTGACTCTTGTTGTGAACTTCTGTCACCCCCAGTTGGTGCCAATTAGGCACCCGATCTGCAAAAGGATGTGCATATACTTATGGGGTAAGGCAGCGATTCCTCTGGAATATTCTAGAATTATTGATTTTCCTTCCTGAAAAAACATAAAAACATGACCCATGCATTGGGCACCTGATTGGCAGCACCCGTGAGCATGGGTCCTGCTACAGTGGTCAGTAGGTGTGTACTCCAAGGATCAGCATACCACATTTTACTGATCTAAACAGAGGCTGTGCCATATGGCAACTGCAAGCTTGTATTCCAACCAAGTTGTGGCATTGTTTGGCGTGAGTCTTAACCCTGTTGGCAGGACGTCTAAACAGCAAGAGGAGGACTTCAGCTGATGTCCAGGGGTTTGCTGTTAATGGGGTGAAACTGTGTCATGGTGTTTAAACTGGTTTTCAGTGGAGTCTGTACATGTCCCGAACCTGCTGACGTTCCAACTGCTTGTCTAATATTTTGGATTTTGTCTGTGAAGAATTTGGTAAAGTCATTGCAGGTCATGGTGGACTGAAGTTCAGTTTCCACTGACACAGGAGGGTTTGTTTCCCTTTCAACTGGGGCAAATAAGGCCCGAGCGTTATAACAGTTTTTGGTGATGATGTCAGACTACCTTGCATTCCTCAGTTGTAAATTATAAGAGTGACTTTTCTCTTTATAGATGTAATGAACCTGGAGATTTGTTTTTCTCTATCTGCGCTCAGCTTTCCGACACTCTTTTTCTATTTTTCACCAGTGTGGAGTTTCTCCATGGAGACTTCTTCCTTCCAGGGATGACCTTCCCCTCAATGGCAGCAATAGTGTCCATGACATTTAAAATTTTAGCATTGAAGCCATTGATGAGCTCATTGACTGATCCCCCGGACAGGGCAGGTGTCACAGAGAAGACCTGGTTAAAGATCTCACTACGGTTTTCAGTTAGAGATTGTTTTGTGATCACTGCTGTTGACACATTTGTGTGCACTGAAATCAAACGCTGAAAGCAAACACAGGAATGATCAGAGCGGCTCACATCCGACACCGTAACCTTTGAAATGCTCAGACCCTCAGAGACCACTAGGTCCAGAGTGTGTCCTCTGTTGTATGTGGTCTCTGTTTCATGCTGAGTCAGACCAAAGTGGTCCAGAGTGTTACTCAGGTCTTTAGTCCCTTTGTCCTGACGGTTGTCCACATGGATGTTAAAAATCCATCCAACAATAATGACACGTTCAAAATCCACACAGATTATAGACAGCAGTTCACTGAGATCATCAAAAAAGTCTGCACAGTATTTGGGAGCCTGTAAACATTAAGAAACACGACTCTGGATGAGGCCTTCAGCTGTACAGCCACGTATTCAGAAGACTGAAAACTTCCAGACGATTACTGCTTACATTGAAATGATTCATTAAATAAGACTGCGACCCTCCTCCTCTCCTGCTCGCTCCGGCCTCACTGATGAAACTGTAACTAGGAGGAGTCGACTCAATGAGAACAGCTGCTCTGTTATTTTGGTCCAACCAAGTTTCAGTTAGAAACATAAAATCCAGGCTGTGCTCAGTGATAAAATCATATATTATACATATTTTCCCAGCTAAAGGCTTAACATTTAATAAAGGCGACTAAAGTGTTTTAGAGGTTTTATTTGCCCCCTCGTGTTTAGGGTCAGTCTGTGGCACAGAAAGTTTACTTTATTTAAAGATCTTCACTTCAAAGAGACCACAGCTTCCTCACTGGACTCATGAACAGTAGGCCTATACAGTCATTAAACCTACTCAAACTTCTGTCCATCAACTCAATCATAAAACAATTTAAAAAAATTCATAAATGAAACCCAGAAATCACCAGGGGTCTGCAGAACATCAGTAGTGCACCTGCCACACCCAGAATGGACATCAGGTCCACGACCCTGAAGGCTATGCGGGGTAAGGTTGGCAGGGAATCTCATGAGGATTAGATTATCATGAATAAAGATGTGAGAGATTATACAAATTTAGTAGATTTAATACAGCAGTTGCATACAAGTGGGTCAAAACATACGTCAGGCGTCTCGATGCAGAAACGACACAGAGATTCGTCAGTACAACAGTTTTACAGAACAGAGGTCGGTTTTCCTTCGACAAAATAGCGTGCAGTTCTCAAAACAACATCTTTGCAGCTGTGTCAGACAGCTAAACCCAAACTGCACAGACACAATACTGGTCTGAACTGAGCGGACTCACAATGACCTCACAGAGGGACCGGAAATTTCCATCACATCGGCAACACGTGTGCTGGAACCTGAGCATGTGGAGGAATGCTATGTTCAGTGATGAGTCCAGATTCTGCCTACGGCAGTTGGATCATAGGGTCAAAGTGTGGAGAAAATGCGAAGAACGCTATGCTGATTGGTGCACTGGTAGAGTGACATCTTTTGGTGGAGGCAGTGTGATGGTGTGGGGCGGCATCTCCTTCACTGGAAAAACGAGGCTCGTCATCTTTGGAGGCAATCTCAGAGAGCAAAGCAGAGAGATATCGAGATGAGATTCTGCGACCAGTGGCAACCAGTGTCCGGGGTTAACACCCAAATTACACTTATCACACTTTGTTGTCAGTCGTTCTTGTGCGTGACTCTCCTATACTCATTTTATGTCCAAACCTGTAAATACAAACTATTTCCTGTATCGCGCCCAAAGATCATTTGCATGCAGTGTAATTCAGTAGTAATTAACTGTAATAAACAACTGTAACTGTAATATAATTCTTCGACTATAAGAAATGACACACGAGGGTGAGACTTTATAATGAAGCATTTGAACAATGCTGTCATCAGACTACAGACGTACAGACTAAAGCTGAATAGACACAACCAAATGTAGCGTCAGGTCATCAATCCACCAAATATGGATAATTATAGATGCTGAAAGAGCTTTGTTACAGCTAAGGTTCTGTTGAAAATGATTAAATGTGGACAAATGTCTCGTGAATGATCAGTGGAGACCAAGAGGGAGCGCGCAATAATTTACTGCCACCGAAAACTTTAGCGTTTTCTTTTTGTCTTCGCTTGTGAACTGTTTCTCAGTGAGTTTCTCAGTTTTTACCTGTTTCCCTGAGAACACCTGCAGGTTGGAATAAGACAGATGCTGTGCCAAGGTTGTTATTGCCAACAGGAGTTACTACTTGTCTCCAGGCACAGAGAAGGCTGATCCACATTACAGCGCGTCAATCGACTCATACTTGAGACTAACTGGATTTCTAATTCCCAGGTGATGCCAGATCATTTTGGAATATAAAATCAAGTACAATAAAACCCTGAGCGCTCATCTTTGATATTTGAGTACACGTCCATTGAACGCATGAGCCTGAGTCCAAGTCCAAGTTAACAGTGCTTCAGTCCAAGTCGCGTTTGTAAGTACTTGATATTAGTTGAGTTGAGTTGGACTTGAATACTACAAGCCAGCTATGAGCACAGCAACCTTTTATACCAGAAGACAGTCATTATTTGAGGTAATGGATGAGATAGCTGCCTCAATTTTTATTCTTTTTGTTTTGATTAACAATATCTTGTAACAATTTAATTTCCCCTCATGATTATTATTATTACATTTTTCTAATTCTACTAATGATGAAAACTCTGTTTCACTCTTGAATGTTTTTAAGGTTTTTCTCCCACTAGTGGAGTTTTTACCTGCGTTGTTTATGCAATAATTGCTCTGAGGTCGTGTTATGGGTCTCTGGAAAGAACCTAGAGACAACTTGTGCTGTAATAGATGCTATATAAATACAATTGAATTTAATTAAATCAATGGCCTAAGTCATATTTTTTTCCAAGTTTTATATAAAGCAAAAACAGCTGAAGCAAATTTTTGTATTAGATTTTTGTTTTCTGAAAAACTTATTATTTCAAGAGCGTAACTATATTGTATTTGTTTTATTATGAAAACGTTTCTGAATACTAATCTAAATATGCAGCGTTTCAACCTTCAAAGATACATTTTGAAGCATTTTAGTGCATCTCATTGTGATTTAGCTCATACTGGAGCCACTTTTAACCACCACCTAAACTGTGGGTTCAGCAGCATCAGTGTCGTCAACGCTTCCAAAATTCAGTTTGAGCAACTTTTACACCTCAGAACGGAAACACTCTGGAACAGATTTTCTGATGTTGCTATTCTTACCAGATTCAGGAGGGAGATGAACTCACAGCTTAGCTGAGGGCCCTCCTCCACTGAGAGGATGTTTATACACTCTGTGAGTGTGTGTGTGCATGTGTGTGTCATCCGGGTTGAGCAGAGTCAGGCATTCTTTCCATTACCCTCATCAAATCAATGCTCAACACTCCTCCTCTATCTACCGTCCCTGAAAAATCACAGTGGGTTATGTGTTTTTACACGTGTGTCACCAAAACGTCCCAATCAATAAACAGATAGAATATTTGACCAGTAAAAAGTGGGACAGACAGGCTGATGTTAGGTGAAAATAAAGTACTGGTGATTTTAAATTGGTTCAACCTTATTTTTCAGCAACTCAGATTCATTTTACTTCCATCAAATAAAAAAAAAAAAAGTCACTGACTGGTTCTTCCATTCGCCATTTCCTCAAACGTCACCAGGCAGCTGCTATCTACAGCTTTGAGTAAAATGTCAGCAACTAAACCATGACATTTAATGCTCTAACCGCCCACAGGACAAATAAAAACTTTCTCCCACCATTATCAAGCTGAAAGTTTCATTTGTGTTTAGTGTCAAATAGAAAATGCAATCATACCAAAGAATAATTGTAAACATGACGTTCAAAGCATTACCATGGTAACACTGAACTTTTATCATATTGGGCATCCATCCATCCATCCATCCATCCATCCATCCATCCATCCATCCATCCATCCATCCATCCATCCATCCATCCATCCATCCATCCATCCATCCATCCATCCATCCATCCATCCATCCATCCATCCATCCATCCCCTTTCTGCAGCTGTCACAGTTCAGGTCCAGAGGACCTCCCTCTCCCCCGCCACTTTCCTTAGCTGTACTGAGGGCCACACAAGCATTTTCTCTCTGAACTAACTGGAGAGATATCTGCCCTCCTTCAGAGCAGTTACACGGTGTTGCTACTCAGCAACACAATGTAAAGCATTTGGAAAGCATTTTGACCAGATGGCCAGAACTCAACCTCAATTGTCAAAAGGGAAGCCCCTTCTGGATGATTGAGGTCTTACCTCCTTATTTTGTCCAGCTATGCTGTCAGGGGACAATTTGCAACTGGTAGACCCTCCCAAGGAAACGCCTCCTGACCTGTTCCTCAGATCTGGTCTTTAGGGAACACTGTCCTGCCTGTTTTAGATGTTTCTCTGCTCCAACACACCTTATTCAAATGACTGGATCACAGTCAAGTCTGTTAATAACCTGTTAAGTTAAATCACGAGTGTTAGAGCTGGGAAACATGCAAAACATGGAAGGCAGGGTCACTGAGGCCGAGCACTGGAGAACACTGTTATCGACAAAGCACAAATAATAAAACTCATATTATCACTTTAACAAAGCACCTATATATCACCTGGACAGGGCATACTCGGGCTTAATCTTGGAGCTGCTGAAAATTACTAACGTTCTTGATGAGACGTGTTTTCCTAAAAGTAATTTCCAATACCAGTGCTCCATAAGTTAAAAATGCAAAATCAAAGTTTTTCTGGAGCTTGAAAGGGTGAACTCAGGGCAGGGATTCCCCATTAGCAGACACTTTCCCTAAACTCCTGTTTTCTGACGACTGCACCGAAGTGTTAGCGCAGCGCTGCGCTGTCATGGATACCAGTCAGTAAACAACCTCTTCTTCAATGGTGGCTAACGGTCAGGAATCACCATGGCAACAGTAAACTCTGTGGAGTGAAGACTGGAACTGAATAAAGCAAGAAAAAGAGTCCAGAAGATTTGTTTTATATTACTTTTGTTCCCCAGACAGAAAAGAGCCGTTGCTGTAATCAAACGGCAAAGAGTTGAACTCATCTAAACCAAGTTCTTTGACACTTTAAACATCAAAAATTGATAGGCAGCCGCTACACAACAGTCTTGCAACTGCTTCAGATGTGCAGTAATTTGGTGGGTATTGAAATAGTAATCATGGGTAAAGTCATGAAACAAATGCACTTTTACACTTTTGTCACACATCGTGCAAAAAAAACTTTACAGATGATGATTTTGCAGTTCAAAAATTGGAGACTAATGTAATAAAGATGGGATCAAAGCAGGAATGACAAAAAAGATGAGATCAAAGAAAGACAAAAACAGTTGAATATACAGAAAATGACAGTTATTGAGCTGCTTGCTCCAGAACCTGTGTAGATAACTTATCAGCGAACCTGGAATGTGAAGTAAGCATAGAAATGTTTAGAAGACTATGAACCCTCCTAGGTCATTATGTTAACTTTTTTGAGGTGCTCGTGAACATCTTCTGCATCTGTGGGGTTCCAGGCCAGCTCTCACTCCAAGTTTAACTCAAAATTACTTAAGATTGATGTAAATAGCAACCATTTAGCAGTAGATGATGATCCTAGCAGCATAGATTATTAAAATACAACATATTTAACTTTGTAGTTTTTCCCTATTGCTTTTTAATTTGTTAAAAGAACTGTGCATAGTATCCGTTAATGTATGGAGAAATCAAGACTGGCAGACTTATACACAATTATGTTTATTAAGATCTGATGAATTGATTGAATGATCAGTTTAAACAATAAAAACAAAATCAGCTTAAGAATAAGAAAGAAAAGATTTATACATTTAAATTAAGTTCATAATTAAGTCACAGTGTTGGTCGTCAAAATCATCATATGATTTTGGGATGGCTGTTCCCCTAAAACTTTATTCTGCACAATAAGCTTCAAACAGTCGACATCTTGGGATAACAGCACAGTGGACAATAAAAAACAAAATTTAAAAAAAGGAAAAACTATGGAAACTATACGTTACCTGTCGATACGCGCACAGACTTCGGAAAAAATGAAACCATTTCACACATAAAGCTTCTAAACAGTGCAGTGATGATCATTTACATTCATCTGAAATCTTGTATTCATAGTTCATCCAGAGAAAAAAAAATGTTAACACTAAACCATAAACAGTGTAATCTGCTGATCTCGTAGAGTACTTAGATGTCTGTTTTCTCAGTTTGCCTCTGATCGCCTTGTCTGAGGTCATCAGTTCACTGAAAGTGTGAGACTCAGCTGACACTGTCGTCCAAGAAATTGTAACCAAAAAGAATTTAAACAAGTTAAAAAAAAAACCAAACTCCTAATGGAGACTTGTATTCAGAGCACGGCTAGGTCGTGACAGCTCTTGGAGCGCACTTTTACCGCCATGCGCTGGTTGTTACGTGCCACTAGTCGATCAAGGAAGCGCCGAGCCTTCTGGGTGAGACTCTGTTTGCGCTTGTAGATCGTATGTCTGCGCTTTGTGACCTCGTTGCCATCCCTACGGAGGCGGATCTGTCGCACCACGCCCTCAAACAGCTCGGTCACATTGTGCTGCAGAGACGCTGAAGTCTCAATGAACTTACAGTCAAACACAACCGCACAAGCTCGACCCTCTAGGAAAAGAAAGAACACATATATTATATTCCCATCACATATCTGAGAACCATCAGTATTTTGTTGAACTTGCTGAGAAATTTTCCCAGTTGTGACTACTGACCGCACCTTCCACAGTGACCTCTCTGGCTCGGACCAAATCGCTCTTGTTCCCCACAAGGATGATGGGAAGGTTTTCAGCCTGGCGAGTGCGTCTCAGCGTGATCCGGAGTTCAGCAGCGGAGTCGAAACTTGAGCGGTCAGTGACCGAATAGACGATAACGTAAGCATTTCCCACCTTTAGAAAATTGTCAAGAGAGGAAGAGTCTTCCGCCTCCTGATGGGAGATACACAGAGGGACAAACGTGGCATCAATTCAACAATAAATATATTGTGAATAAAAATCCAAAATGAGGACACACCAAGCTTTCTGGGTGAGACTGTCTTTGGGTGTGGAGGAGGGACATAGCCAAGATCTATGTCAGAGTCCCGACAACCTGCTTGTCACAGTCATGGAGTTCCAGCCAGTGGAGGTAAGTTTTTAATGTTTTTACAATGTTTTTAATACTATTACTATTACTATTACTATTACTGTTACTATTACTATTACTATTACTCTGAAGGGATTTGTTCAAATGAAATTTGAATTTAGCATTGTTGACGTTAAAGCATAAAATAGGAGGTATTACTGTAGCAGATGTTTATCCATTAAAGCTATTGCTAAATTTAGGGAGGCCATTGCTTTCACCTACAAGCAGTTGAGGGCTGTGCCCTCAGTTCTACCTCTGCAGATGTTGATTTCTTTGTCAGTAACACTGCAGATTTGCTCCACTCAGCTTTAGATGCAGTTGCTTCTTTGAGAATTATGGTCTCTAACCATAGAAGCTTAACTCCCTGGTATAATTTGCATATTCGTATGCTGAAACAAAAAGTGCATAAAATGGAAAGGAAGCGGTACTCTTGTAGGTGTGTAGATTCTTATTGTGAATGGAAAGATAGTCTATTAGTACATAAAAAAGCCCTTTGCAAAGCTAGAACAACTTATTATTTATCCCTGATAGAGGATAATAAAAATAAGCCACGTTTTCTGTTCAGCACTGTAGCCAGGCTTACAAAGAGCCACAACTCTGTTGCAGCTCTCAGTAGTGAAAACTTTATGAGCTTCTTTAGAAGCTAAAATGGTCAGAATTAGAGAGGAAATCAACCAGGCCCACCTGACAGTGGCTGTGGGCATTTCTTCAGCTTCAGCTACTCCCTTAGGCTCTGACCTGACTCTAGACTGTTTCATTCCTGTAGACCTCCCTGAGCTGACCTCAGTTGTCAATAGAGCTAAATCATCCACGTGTCTGTTACACCCCATCCCAACTCAACTACTCAAAAATGTTGTCGCTTTCAGCCATTCTGCTCCCAAGCTTTGGAATGCTTTTCCACCGGAAAATATGGAACCTAGACTCTTCCACAATTTTTTGTATTTTATCCTGTGCTAAAGGTTTGTTATGTTGTACGTTGATCTTGAGTTTTATGTAAGGCGTATGAATAAAATGTATTATTATAAGTATTATTATTATTATTATTATTTAAAAATGTATAGGATACAACTACTCTTTATGATTGAGAGCACCAGTGAGACAAATCTAGCCATCATTAGCTGTTATGTTTTTTGGAAAATGGGACCATCACAAGGAAGACAAATGTGTGATCAACAGTTTGCTAAATGCTTGATCATTGGTCTAACTGGCTTGTTAAACTATCAGTTCAGCTTTCAAATAAAAGATTACAACTATGACAATACAACAGCTTTGTATTAATCAAGGCCCAGCTGTATAATCAGCAAGTACACACCTGTGGCCCAACATTTGTAGTGTAAATATATTTGTCAGCATTGCACATATATACTTGACAGTGCAATGAGAGAAAATACATAAACTATCCAGTGGCAGATGCATTCAAACATCTGCCACTGGATAGCAACAAGTGGAGATTCAGATTCTTCAGCAGGTTGTGCTAAGCTCAGTAGCACAACCCAGTCCCAGAACATAAGCTGGTGCTGTATCAAAAGACACATCCAGAGTAAATAACGTTCCTCTTGATTTTCAGTTCTGAATAATTAAAAGAACATTTTAACAAATAAAACATGAACACTACTGTATGGTTCTATTCCTGCAGTGGAATACTGGATACTAAAAACTCTTTCTGCTCTGATCTATATTCCAGACTGCTACGATAATTTTTGTTTCTGTTTTCGAGCACGTAAGCGACGTCCTTAATCAGCCTGTTTTAGAAACAAGAAGATAATGGCAAGGTATGTAACATTGTTGAAAAGAGGTGCTAAAATGACCAGCATGAACATTATAGTCACACCTTCCAAAAGGTTTGGGAACAACCCGGTAATCTCATGCCCCACAACTACATATACACTGTTAACACACTCTCACAAACTCACTGTACCGGTTTGTCATTCTCCCACGTATCCATGACGATCAGTGAGGTCTCTTCCCCATCTACCATCACCGTCCGCTCATATGTATCCTCTAAAACAAAGAAGAACAATTAGAAACAGGACAAAGAATCCACAGACAGGTTCACATATCAGTTTTGGCTGTTCTCAGACTCGACTATGTCCTGGTGTTGTGTTTCAGTTTTCCATTTATTTAGCGCCTCTTCTCATTTCCACTTGCTCATGTGCAGTTGTGGCATGTCTGTTATTCCATATTTCCTCAACCCATGGCCACCATCAGCTTCTGCTCCATGGTTTTTGCATAATTCTGTTCTGTTACTACTGCTAAAGCAGCAGACCAAAGGAGAAACATCATATTGACAGCAATGAGGCAGAGAATGATGTCTAATTGGGCCAAAGTTGGGTCAAAGTTAGGCCAAACTCTACATATTGATTTTTTTGTCTGGATGTGCTGCCTTCTTAACATGCTTTGTAATGGCATTAACCACATTTACTTGCTTTGCATAGAAAATTACAGAGATCCGTGTGATGGAAGCTGTAGATTCCCTCCGATGGCAGCAAAGAGGGGCATTAACAATGTTAACAATGGTTTGGATGATCCATCCATCCATTATCTATACCCGCTTTATCCGTTTCCGGGTCACGGGGGTCTGTCGGAGCCTATCCCGACGCATATCAGGCGAAAGGCAGGGGTACACCCTGGACAGGTCGCCAGTCTATCCAGGGCCACATACAAACAACCAATCACATTCACATTCACACGTAGGGAGAATTTAGAAAGATCAATTAACCTACACTGCATGTTTTTGGACTGTGGGAGGAAGCCGGAGTACCCGGAGGGAACCCACGCAAGCACGGGGAGAACATGCAAACTCCACACAGAAAGACCCACCGGGCCGGGAATTGAACCAGGAACCTTCTTGCTGTGAGGCAACAGTGCTAACCACTAAGTGGTTTGGATGATACATTTAATAAATTATATTGTTGTCAAATTAAGACTATTTTATACCAATGATGTAATGGAATATGTAGCAATACTATAATAATGCCAGTTCACCTCTTCACTCACATTTTCCATGACTTTTCAAAATCTGATTATGTTAAAATTTCCATGGCCGTTTATCATTCTTCAGAAGAGAATAAGTGCATTTTAATTCTTTAACTGTTACTGTATGACGATGAAAGTACAACAGTTTTAATACTTACGTTTTTAGTATTTTTAGCTATTTTAGCAATATGCAAACATATTGTCACAAGAATATTTTTATTTGACCATAAAAACATCTTTTCTACATCTCAAATAGTCCAAATTCAGATTTCTTGCACATTGATAGAAAGCTTAAATCTTTATCAGGTGCATTTCTGAACTCAAACATCATTTCACAACTTTCATTTCAACTACTTTGTCCCTACTGCTACTTGGTCCCTAAAGTGAAATTAATTGTTGCAGATGCATCATTTAGGTCTCTTAAAAGAGTCATAGTAGAAGAGACTTTTCCAAAACATTCAACAATTTTACTTGGTTTCATGACTCTTGGACAGAACCAATCAGAGAACCAAAGCATTTGCTGTAAGTTGGATGTCATTAAATCAAACAAACGAACAAAAACTTTCAGTTTTTTAAACAAGGATCATCAAATTTCTTTTCGTTGATCCAATATGTTATTTACAATGCTGAAGCCATCTTAATTGTTTTGAATAGTGGCTCTTGTATACTCCTGTGTGAGTCATCACATCAAGCTCTGTCACTATTAGTTTGGTACATTTTGAGCTGATGTAAAAGCTATGAATGGCAGAGGTACTATAAACAACTCACCAGCCATACCCATTCATTTGGCAAAAATGATCCATTGTGAAGTGGGTCTAGCGTTCAGAACTTTTACAAAAACGGTATTGGGGACCAATGACAAATCACAACTGTTATGACTACAGTGAAAAAGAGAGCAATGACAAACACCGACTCCACAAACTCAATCTGTGAGTAAACATGAAGTAACTGTAAAACCAAACACAGAGTTCAGTCAGCCTGGAAACTGTGCCTACAGACCACAGCAGACAGTCAGTGGATCAATACAGGCTGCCATTCATGGCCCAGAGGCCAATCAGAGCTGATCAATGATGTTGGGCCAGTCAAGGTTGCAATGTCATGACAAAATCAAAGCTACAATGCTCAGACCTCTGCACAGAGACTGTGCACTTCAGTTGTTTCAAATACGGCATCTATTTCAAATATAACCTTGATTTTTGTGCATCAGATGTTGCTACTGCTCACTCAGAGTTATGTTGGGCAAAGAAGAGTTAATGCTAGTCAGCTAATGAGTTTTCTTCTTTTTTTTTTTTTTTTTACAGAACTCAGAAGAGTTTTAAGTGTTTGTGGTTTCTTGGAAATTTCATTGTGTCACTTAATCCTTAACTCTCATCCATCTCAAAGCTAATATTTCTTATTTTTCATGATTTACGCATTTTAAAGCAATGGATTGGGGTAAAAATCTCCTGATCTTTAGTGATGCAACGTGAATGAAAATTCACAAACTTCATCAAAGAGTAGAATAAGACAGAAAAAGTGCACAGAGGACAAATGTAAAGTTTCAAAGATGGTGGGAAAACCAAGTACCTTGATAAAAAGGTTGTGTTTTTTGGGCACAGGTTTTCTCAGGCCAGATGTTATTTGTTTGATTGATTGGATGCTGAATTAAAATGTGCTTGCAACATTTTCGCATTGAAGCTCGGTTTTAGTTTCAGAAAACGTGATTTTTGTGGAGTTTCTTGAGCACCTGAGACATTCATTGTTTCCACTGCATGTACACATCATTTCCTGTTCTGCCTTAAATCTGGATAATGCTAAGAAAGTTGGACCTTGTCTGGAATGATGGAAACCAGAGTTTACAGGAACATTTACAGAGTGCAATGAACCCAACAGCTGTATTGAAAATGCAATTAATAAAACAGTGGTTAGAACATCAGAGTACTACTGGCAACACTTGAAAGTTCCTCACAAACATCATCCCACCTCCAGGTTGTTCATCTTTCTCTGTGATTCCAGCAAAGATTTCTGCGAGGCTGGTCTTTCCGACACCATGGTCTCCAAGCAACACGACTCTGTAAACACAATCCGAGTCACTCTGCGAATCGTCATCCGAATCCGAGCTCCACTGGGCACGGTAGTGAAGGGATTTGTCTCCGGGGTGGTAGGACGCCGACTGTCCCAGAGGAGGGTGGCTGCGAAGTTGGTTTGAAAGCTCTGGCTGAGTGCTGCTGGAGAATTGAGGGTCCCGAGTCCAGGATGGGTGCTGGTGAAAGGGAGGAATCGGTGTGCTGCTTCGACGCCGCAGGGGTTCCTTCTCTCGTTGGGTGTTCAGGGTCATTTTTGCTACGGCGACGGCATCAGGACAGGAAAGGCCTGAGGAGGGACACACAAGAAAACCTATTCAGAACACATGCTTGTATACAATGTTAACCCTTTTCAGAAAGTCTACCTGAGTAACATACTAAATAAACACAATCAAACCATCTTTCCTGCAGTGATCAGAAGTGTAATTCAGAGTGCGTCGGTAAACTCTGATCTCACTGCTGGTTGTGGTCACAGAAGGTTGAGTCACATTTGCATGTGGTGATTTGTTTATGTGACTTCCCTAAACTGTAGTTTTAGAAAGCCATCAGTCATAAAAGAGACTGTAAAGCTCTGCAGAACTCCTTGTTAAATAAAGGTCAGATAAATTTCCAAAACAGTAAGTGGCTGCATTCTTTTGATTTCCTGCTTGGCTTCACACGCTGACCTCCAACATGTGCGTGCAGAGAGATTTTGGCATCAACAGCTGAGGAGGTTACGCTGTCAACAATTTAACTGTGGAAAAGAAGTTTATTGAGTTCATCTTGTTCTGCCCCTTTTCTCTTTTTTCCTCCAGGGCCAAAACCTTTATATTAAGGTTGTTTACTTTTTAGATGTGCTCATTGATGCATGAATTGATTTTGGACAAAATTAACTGGCTGCACTGGATCACCGGCCTACTGCATTACAATTTTAGAAGTCCAGTAGTTGAGTTATGATGTGCCTCAAAGCTTATAAAAGGAAGACCCACCCCCCCAGCTTAGTCGTAAAAACATGAATAACTCTTTATTCATGCAATATTAATTTTAAAGGTTGTATGTATTGGATCTAGTGTTGTGGTAAATGTGTTTTTCGGTTAATGCGGTGTAAATCAGCCAATGTGAATCAGCAGAAGACAAATCAGGGTGTATGTGACTGCAGTCCATCCATCCGTAAATCTGTTCATCCATCCATCCATCCGTCCGTCTGTCCGTCCGTCTGTCCATCCACCCATCCGTCCATCCATTAACTTCTGCTTATCTGATTTCGGGTCACAGGGTCAGCAGGGGCAGTAGCCTAAGGAGGGAAGCTCAGACCTCTGTCTCCCCATCCACGTTCTCTAGCTCTTCTTGGGGAATTCCAAGGTGTTTCCATGACAACTGGGTGATGTCATCTCTCCAGCATGGCCGGGTTTAGCCAGGGAGCCTCTGCCTAGCTCGACATGCTCTGAGCACCTCCTATACAGGAGGCATCGTAACTAAATGCCCAAACCACCTCAAGTGGTCTCCTCTCATTTTGGAGGAGCCTCAACTGTCCCCCCCTAAATGGCAGGACTTCCCACCAGATTCCTAAGGAAGAGCCCAGCCCCTTTGTTGAGGAAACTTTCCACAATCTCATTATTTCTGTCATTACTCACAGTTTGTGACCATAGATGAGAGCATTTCACCCTTTCCCAACTGAGTACCATGGTCTCAGATTTGGAGGTGCAGAGATAAATATCACAGTTTGATGAAACCAACAAGACAACATCATCTGCAAAAGGCCGAGCTGTGATCCTGAGGCCACCAAACCAAACCCTCTCCATCTTTTGGCTGATCCTAGAATTCTATCTGTAAGAGTTATGTAACAGATTAAATATCAAAGAGCAGCCCTGACAGAGTCCAACTCCCATTTGAAGCAAATCCAACTTAATACTCGGAATATGGACTAAGTTCTTGCTCGATTTGTACAAGGACTGACTGGCCTGTAGCAATGGGCCTAGTACCTCATAATGTTGAAGCAATTCCCCCAGAATGACCCAAAGAAGACAGTCAAATGCTTTCTCCAAATTCACAAAACACATGTGGACTGGCTGTCCAAACTCCCATGCCCTCTCCAGGGCCCTAACAAGGGAATAGAGAAGGTACACAGTTCCATTGCCAGGACCGAACTCTCATTGTTCCTCATCTATCCAAGGAATATAAGGTTCTAAGGACTCTCTCTTCCATTACTCCACCACAGAACTTGTCAGGGAGCCTGAAGAAGGTGATACTCCTGTAACTGGACCACACACGATCAGGCAACACTTTGTAAAAATGGGAACAACCACCCTAATCTGCCAGTGCAGAGGCTTTATTCTGAAGAGCCACACTTGCAGATATGTGTCACCCAGGACAACACTAAAACATGCAAAACCTCAAAAACTCAGGCTGGACCTCATCCACCCCTGGAGCCCCGCTGCAGCGAAGGTTTTTAACTTCCACCACCTTCGCACCAGTAACCACAGCTTCAATCAGCTGCTTCAGTCATGGAGGCATGGAACATGACCCAATGTCTTTTGTTTTTTCTGGGTACTGGTTGAAGTTCTCTTGGAGGTAGGAGTTAAAGATCTTTTTGATGTTCCACTGCCAAATTTTCCCAGCAAAGCCTAACTATAAATTAAGGTCTACTAGGTATGTCCAGCATCCTTCCCTGCCATCTCATCCAACTTACCAACAGGTAGTGATCACCTGCTATCTGGGTTCCTCTCTTTGCTTGAGTGTCCAAAATATATGGTTGCAATCCAATGATAGGACTATCAAGTCAATCATTGGGGTTTCCTGGGTGTCCTGGTGCCCAGTGTGTGCTTATGGATATCTTTATGTTCAAACATGGTGTATGTTATGGACAGACTGACCTGCACATATGATTAACTAAAGAACCCCTCTCTGGTTCAGATCGAAGACGTTTCCACCCCAATCATACTCTTCCAGAGAAAACTTTCCCATCAGTTAGAAACCTTTTCTTTTCTGAAGTCAGAAAAATCTGAAATAAAAAAATAAATTAATAAAAAATAAAAATTTACTTAGAAAGTACACATGAAAAAAAACTTCAAATCTGGGTCCCAAATTGTTTCTTGGCAAAAAGATACCAAATGAACGTCACACTATGTATGAGTTTGTGACTATGCACAAACTCACCTGCAATTAATAATTCAAATATTTAAAGCTGCTAGGCATAGCAGTAAATGATGGTGAGGCCAAAGTAGAACAAGCTGAGAACTCCTGGTTACAGACGAGCAGTCAAGATGAGCAATCCTGTAGACTCTTTCTAAAATCATCTGCTAAATATTTAAAACCAAGAACCACAAACTCCTGATAATCTTTAAGAAGTCACCAGGCGCAGGTACCAGGGTTAATGTCATACATGACTCCTGGTTAGCAAAGTAAAAAAAAAAACTAAATAAATTAATAAACTATTAAACTGGAATCAATTCATTAAAAAAAAAACATTTATATTATTGCATTTCCTAAGTTCCAAAAACATACATCTATTTACAAGATAAAAAGAGTATACAAAACCAATCTATACACATCTTTATAAGAGAAAGAGAGATGTATTGGCTGCAATAGTAAAAAAAACAGTATTGAACAGTATTTAATGTGTAAAAACTTTCTCTTTAATAGATCAAAGGTGCCATGATTCATGTGAGTCTTTAGGGCATCTTACATCAAGCAGTTAGATGTCTGTGTGGTTTCTAATTCAAAATATACAAATACAAAATACAGCAAAATAAAAACAATGCCTTCTTTTAGTGCAGAATATGATGTAGAAAAACATATAGACTTACCAGTCACACCACGCGCAGTCTGTGTCCGTCCTGCCTCTGTAAACAACAGAAATGAAGTGAACCCGTCCTGTGGCTGCTGTCAGTGTAACATTACCCTGGTGCCACAGTAACCCGGCTGGAAAAAAGTTCCACAACAGCGTTAAAAATTCAGCAGTGGAATCACGGTCATCTAGCTCCCTCTATGTGTGTATGAGTGTGTGTGTGCATGTGTGTGTGTGTGTGTGTGTGTGTGTGTCAGAGCGACAGCAGAGGAGAAACAGATATCTGAGGAGGAGTGTGTGTGTTTTATCAGTGTGGCGGGTGAGCTAGTTGAGGAAAAATTTTGGTCACTTCCTGTTTGAGCAAAAAGACAGTTTATCTTAATGAAACGGCTCAGTTTCAAAAGCGTCGTTCAAAAACGACAAAGAAACATGTTTTCATTTTGCGTGGGGGTCAAAGTGATATGAAGAATGATGAAGTTTTATAGTTATCAACTAAAACACTACTTCAAAATGACCAAATGGCTCTTCTTTTTCTGTCGCTCTGCTTTGTTCCCCCCAGAAAACACAAACCTGAATATCATAGCTGACGGATAAATAAAACTGTTTATAAGTTCACAGAGAATGAAGCACCATCATTTAGCCATAGAGACCGACTTGTTGACGTTACGCATCAGCTGCTGCCTGAAACGTTTCTCTTACACTAATCCTACCTAATTGTATATTTCTCTTTAATATTTTTTCCATGAGTACCAACTCGTTTTACATTGTAAACACAAAAAGTACTTGAATTCCCAATCTTATATAAGGATAATTAACTTTATGCTTGGACTTTTTGAGTTTATAGACAGTAAGGTCTAGGTTTTAGTGTCTAGGCAGTAGGTTTTGTTTTTCTTTTTTTTTTCCCAACTTCAACTGCCAGTCAGAAGTCAGAGCTGATGGACATTTGAAGACCAGCAGCTTCTCTGTTCTATTTACGGACACTATGATAGATTCAGCTCAAAGTTAAAGCAGTCAGCACGACACCGGGAACACGCAGCAATCCCACTGCAATTTGTCCCGTTACGTCTTCAGGAACTGCTTCGTCCAGTTTTGTTTTAGTGTTAACCTTTGCATTTTGATTTCCATATTTGGTATCCTTTGTTCAGTCCTTTATCATCTTCTTAGTTCATTGTTTGTCTTTTGTGTGTGTGTATTAGTCATTACATTTTTCATTCTTCTGATTACATTTTTGGATTTTTCTTCTTCTTATTTTTACTTTTGTCTGCGCAATAACTTAGCTTTTGTACTTTTGTACTATATTGCTGTGGTATTAATTAATCAATAAACTGAGTCAACTTTTAACAAAACAGGGCACAATTAACGTTTCTCTATTCGTCTTAACTCTGTGACCCTCCGTCTCGTTCCTCCCCCCTAAGCAATTTTGAAGCTTACAGCTCAGTAAATGCCGTAAAATTTTTTCCTCATCTACTGCAGCTGCACTCTGGCACTTATGACACTGTGAGTTAAATAAATAAATAAAGTGTTTTTTGCCGCATGCAGGTAGGCATGTTCAACCAGCAGTATTTTGGCTTCTTGTTAATTTAACCAGCAAACAAAGATCAGTTTGTGAACTTTTGGTTAAAATCAGCAGGGTTTTGGCTGGTTAAGAAAGGCTACATTTCATGTATTTTATACTTTTAAAGACATTTTAAATGCCAGTAATGTTAAGACCAACTTCAAAGTGAAACTACTTACCAAAAAAGCATGAAATGATACCAGTTATTGAGATTGAAGGTCAATGTTGACCCTGCTTGGAGCCAAATCTTGATCTGTTGCTATGGTTATTGCTGCAAAACTGGTTTGGGATCTGGATGATTCCATACATTTGTCATTATATTTGCACTTCAACCTTATCAGTTAGTTTCAGCAGTAGCCATAACTAGAGATACCTCCAAATATTTATGCATATAGTTTGTTTCCATGTGTTCATATGTAAATTAATTAATTGGGTTTACCTAAATGTTCACAATTTGCTTGGTACCCATTAGTGGTTTACTAATATTTGCATTTGAAGTAGTTGCATTTAACTGTCCTCATGAAGAAGATACTTGTGAACAGAAGATTAACAAAGACTGTTACATTGCCCAAATTGGAATCAGGGCCTGACGCCAACTGGCCACTAGCTGATGTTGAGTCGGATACGCTGGCAGAGAAGGAAGCTGGACAGACCGGGGAGGCCCAGACATATTCTGAGGGTCTGTTGGGAACGTCTGGCTAAGCCCTCTGTCACGGAGGTCTTCAACTCCCACCTCTGGGAGAGCTTCTCCCAGACTCCGAGTCAGGCTGGGGACATTGAGTCAGAGTGGACCGTGGTCTCTTCCTCCAAGTTACGCATGCAAGGTCTCTGGTGTCTGTTGTGGCGGCAATCCTCAAACCCAATGGTGGAAAACGTAAGCAAGGGATGCTGTCAGACTGTCCTACCAGGCCATGTTGGACTCCTGACACATTTGAGCCACAGCTCGGGTGATCCTGGAGGCAGAAATCTAGCCTGGAAGGAGTTTGGTGAGGGCATGGAGGAGGACTATTAGTCGGCCTCGAACAGATTCTGGCAAACCATCTGGCGCCTCAGAAAGGGGAAGCACTACTGCCAACACTGTGCAGGTGGGGGGCGGTGGACGGAATTCTTTGAGGATCTCCTCAGTCCCACCAACATGCCTTCCACTGAGGAAGCAGAGGGTGGGGACTGTGTGGTGGACTCCTCCGTCACCCAAACCAAAGTCACTAAAGTAGTTAGTAAGCTCCTCAGTGACGAGGCACTGGGTGTGGATAAGATCCGCCCTGAGTACCTCAAACTCTCTGGATGTTGTGTGGCTGTCTTGGCTGACACGCCTCTGCAACATTGCACGGAGGTCAGGGACAGTGCCGTTGGAGTGGCAAACCAGGGTGGTGGTCCCTCTTTTTAAAAAGGGGGTCTGGAGAGTGTGTTTCAACTATAGAGGGATAACAATTCTCAGCCTCCATGGGAAAGTCTACGCCAGGGTGCTGGAAAAGAAAATATGTCCAATAGTTGAACCGTGGATTCAGGAGGAACAATGCGGTTTTCTCCCTGGTCGTGGACCACTGGACCAGCTCTATACCCTCCACAGGGTGATTGAGGATCTATAGGAGTATGCCTTACCAGTCCACATGTGCTGTGTGGATCTGGACAAGGCATTCGACCGTGTCCCTCGTGGTATTCGATGGGGGGGTGCTCCGTGAGTATGGGGCCGGGGCCCTCTGGTAAGGGTTGTTCGATCTCTGTACAACTGGAGCAGTAGTTTGGTTTGCATCGCCAGTAGTAAGTCAGACCTGTTCCTAGTGCATGTTGGACTCTGGCAGGGTTGCCCTATGTCATATGTTCATCATTTTTATAGAAAGGATTTCTAGGCCTAGCCAGGCGCCGGAGAGGGTCCAGTTTGGGAACAGGATTTCACCTCTGCTTTTTGCAGGTAATGTTGTCCTGTTGGCTTAATCAGGCCAGGATCTTCAGCATGTGCTGGGGCGATTTGCAACTGAGTGTGAGTCGCCGCCCCTTCACATCCAGAGGAGTTGGCTGAGGTGTCTAAGGCATCTGTATTGGATGCCCCCTGAATGCTTCCCTAGAGATGTGTTCCAGGCATGTCCCACTGGGAGGCAACCCCGGGGAAGACCCAGGACATGCTGAAGCAACTATGTCTCTTGTTTGGCCTGTGAACGCCTCAGAATCTTTTCCTCTCTCAAATATGTGAGTTTATAGAGTCAGAACTTTTGCTTTACAAGACGTCTTACAACAAGAACCTTCCATGAGGTCTGCAAAAAGCTGAAAACACCCTAATGACATTAGATGCTTTGATTAGACATTTATGAATTAATCTCTAGAGGCCCAGATGAATAGTTATGGTGGGCTTTGAGTTTGACACATGTGCATTAGACCTTGTTATTTAGGATATTCAGTAAAGGGTGCTATGGGAGAAGTAAAGGGTGCTATGGGAGAAGTAAAGGGTGCTATGGGAGACCCGTTGCTCTGGGCCATTCAGTCCTCGCAAATGGAGCAAAAGTTTGGTTTGCATTTCCAGTAATAAATCTGATTTGTTTTTGGTGAGAGTTTGATTCCATCGAGGCTGCTCTTTGTCACTGATTCTTGGCACAACCAAGAGGTGGAGGTGTCTGGTTCAGTGGTGTCAGGATTCCATCTTTTGTTTTTGAAGGCGTTTCAGGAGTGCCAACGCTAGAGGAGGCTCCAGGGCTGACCATGTTGGTGAGATTATTGTTCCCGGTTGGCTTAGGAAAGTGTTGATATTTGCCTTGAAGGGCTGGACGGCTGCTTGGATCTGGTGCCAAATCCTGCTTGCATGCTGAAATCAACCAGAAAACCCTGGAATTTCTGCCTTCTTGTGCAGATGCATCAATGTACATGTTTTTCTCGAGGTACCTGAACAATCTCTGTGATACTTCATTAACAGATATCGTAGAGAAGAAAAACTGACTGGAACTGACTGATGAGTGACACTCCTTCAGTATGAGGCTCCTCCAACCCTTTGCTATGCCTTGGGTCTTATCTGTTTCTGCTACATTACCCTCATAAGCCTTCAGAGAAAAAGTAAGACATCCAGCACATTCTTGTAGAGCTTGTGTTTTACTGTTTTTGGACAAGGAGCTGATGCTCCTGGTGCATGCTGGGCTGTTTTCTGTACCTCATTCTATTTTGGATTAATAATGTTCCAGGCTTTTCCAGGAGTTCCTCCAGGTAGAATGTTTATGATCCACACAGGACATACGGAAATAAGGGATTTTTGAATTTGGAATGTAAAACTAAATGATCCTAGTAACAAGAATATTAGCTATAAAGGCCATCTCATCCTAGTATAAATCTTTCCAACTGTTGAATTAACTAATATGCTTTTTGAATTTTCAAACAGCATGTATCAGTTTCATCTACATGTGTTGCACTGGAAAAAAAATGTACATGTATATAAATAAATGTATATAAATAAAAGAAAAAGTCAGTGAAAGCGGGAAGATAATTGCAACTCAACAAACTAATTGACAGCATTTTTATTGTGTTATCCAGAGCTGCTGGTATTTGAAGCTGTCAGTTTAATCTACTTTTCAAAAAAATATGTAACGTTTGTTGCTTTTGGGTCAAATTTTGAAAAGGAAAAAACAAAACTGTAGCTTTACAGAAAAGTCAAATTACAATGCATCATAAAATGTAATGCAGGTTTTCTTTTACTAAGTAAATCTCTGCGAAAATCTCCTAGTTTTCCCATTAATTTAATGTCAAACTATTGATTTGGCTGTTTCATTCACAGTGGTTGGTACTTGCATCACTGCAGTACATTCTATATATGTAAAGACTTCAATCTGTGTAAAGGTGGTACAAAGCTCTGATAACAGTAGTAGTATTTCGCAAACATTGAGCATTACTGCCGCCATGTGGTAATGTGGTATAATCATCTTTTGAAGTAAATCTGGCAATGAAACGCTAATACACAAACCATGCTGCAAAAATGTAGACCTTTTACTTTTCTTATACTTTTTTTCTACTTTTAATTTTAACCTCAGAAGGCATTTATATAGGTAATGATTGGCAAGTTCTACATTCTTCTTTAGTATTTTTACCGTCTACACTCTTCACTGATGTCTCTAAAATATGTGGACATATATGAGAAATACAATGAGATCACCAACAATAGTAAACAACATATGCTGGACGCAAAGTCTAAGTGACTAAATAAATAAATAAATAAATAAATAAGGTCATTTTCTGCTCCTGTCTTCTTTACTGTTATCTGACAGATCTATCCTCCAAAGGTTTTAGTGTGGTTATGCACTTAAATTCAAAGAAAGTTATTTGTCTTAAAAAAAAAAAGTATGGATGAATTATTTATTCATCATGTGTGATCATGTCGTTTTGCCTCTCCAGAGGTGGACACATCTTCACTTTCATCCAAGGGTGAAGGAGAGAGGTTGTTGGTTTTATCCTGGTTGGTGGGAGGAGGGGCCACAGCTAGTAAAGGTTGACAGAACAAAATAAATAATCAGTATATATATATATATATTTGTTTTTGCAAAGCAGTCTGAAAATAATACAAAAATAATATAAACATGATTCTGAAAACTTACCTGTTTCTGATGGGGGGAGAGAGAAAAGTTCTTCATCTTCAGGTTCTTGTCTCAGCTCTTCTTCTCCAGATTCCACCTGGACAAACACTTGGTCAAGAAGGTGGTCCAGAAGCTGTTGGCTGTGGTCCACTTTTGTTCTGATGGTCAGTCGCCGTGCGGGGTGTTTTGCTGAGATTTCCATCTCGGTGAGGTTTCTGAACAATAAGAACCAACAATAGACTTCAAAACTGTCCAACCAGATACAAAGCTGGACCTTTCAGATGCCTTAACAAAGTGAACTTCACTAGAAGGCCCTTTTAACTCAAATCTGCACGTCAGATATTGGAAGTACTATTGCAACTGTTGCACAAATCAGAGAGAAAGTTTTCAAACTCACTTAAACAAATTATACTAATGAATGATAAAAATACTAAATCATGTAATTTTGAAAATGCTCATGAGAGGGTTAACCTGTTTTTTATGTCTTTGAATACGCAGCAAAGAAGCACAAGAACCATTAGATTGATCCCCAGAATCAGAATTGATATGAGCAGGAGGACAGAAGACAGTTGCTGATCCATTGACACGTTGGTTCTTTAATGCAGATGTCTTTCTCTGCCACAGCTTTCCTAGGAGGAAAAACACCAAAAACCTGACTTACAAAAAATCTTTTGGTCAGATTAACAGTCTGGGAAGCAAAAAAAAAAAAAATGTATTAAAAAATTTGACCTAAACACCTAAAAGATATGTGACATCAGCAGTGAGAGCGCTTTTAAAGCATGAGCTTTATAACTCTTTGATTATTTTTAAGTAATAATACTTTTGTTTAGAGAGAGCCATCAAAATGCCCCAGTAAGGAGGAGGGACCCATTAAATTAAATGATAAATGGTAAATGATACTCTGTGGTTTCTGTACAGGGGCCTATTTCAGATAAAACAGGATATGTTGAGCTTCAGGTTTCGGGTTTTCTGTTTCAGATGAGCTAACTGAGGCTGTTTTGACATATGTTTTCATCAGATTTCGTTTTTCAGTTAGTTTGATTCTTGCGTTAAAGTTTTGTTTTTACTCCAGTCCAAACCAAGAGCCAATCATCTAACTTCCAGGCCATCCCAGAAGTGCCAAGTGTCCACCACCGGCTTGCTCCAAAAGCTAGTCTATGTCCATCAACTACCATGTTTAAATCTCAACTTTACAGCAGATATATACATATTTACAGCCTGGTATAAAAAAAAAAACATATTGTTTGGTTTCACATCCATGACAACCATTAGAGGTGTGGATTTTTTTGTACCATGTCAGGTTAATAAGGGGAAAGCAAGTAAGAGGCTTAAAAACGGCTCTCATGGGTCACATGACTGATGCTTGTATTTTATGGTCCAAATGCCTCAGTAAAATCCACGAGAGAACACTTGGTCGTCACATTGGTCAACATCAGCGGTGGCAGAGCATCATGTTTCCAATGATGCTCTGCTAGAGCTGGTCATTTTTTTGCTGTTGCTTGTTTGTACGATTCTGAGTAAACTATAATTAAAGACACGCTTTACTTACAAACCAGTTTTTAAATAAAACACATTTGTCTTTATAAAGCCATGTCTGTTTGTGTGCTCCTTCACGACCCACAACGTAAAGTGTCTACGGAAACTGCTAACCACTAAGACACCGTGCTGCCCTTGAAAAAACAATAAAATAAATTAAAAAATAAAACTCCTTATGACTAGTGAAAAAAACAATTCATTCATCATTAATTAACAGATTTTGCGATTTAAATGCAACCACTTACCTTCCCCACTTGTTCAAGTTTCCTGTAACTTAATTCCTTTTACAAAAAATACAAAAACAACATTGAAGACTCAGAAATTTAAAAGAAAACATTCTGATTGATTATTGTTAAAGCTGCAACAGGAATTGAATTGATTCTGTTATGATTTTTTATTAAATTTCAAACATTTGAACAAAGTCAGAAAATATTAAGAATATACATTTTTGAATAATAATAAATTAATAATTTTGTTTTGATAAACATTCCTCTTTTTTATCCTCTTTTTATTCATTTATTAATTAACATTTATTCTGAAGATGTTTTATTCCATCGTTATATTCTGTTTATGTAAGTATTAGTATGCAAAGACAAAGAAATCTATTGATTGTAAAATCTCTTCATTCAGTACATTCAGGTGATCATCTAACGTTACTTTTTGGGCATTGATCAGCTAAAGTGAAGTCACCTCGTCTCTTTTATTATCGTGACTGTGGCTGAAAATTTGATTTTGCTCAGGCATTTTGGAAAATGCTGCCATCCCTTTAATTACCCCTTGAAGATTAGTGAACTATTTTGAATTTGAATCCAACTCCTAATCCATCCATTTTCTATACCCGCCTAATCCAAAGCAGGGTCACGGGTGTCTGCTGGAGCCTATCGCAGCCCATTGTAAGCAAAAAGGGGCACAGCCTGCACAGGTATCCAGGACCCCACACACTCCGTTTAGGAATCACCAATCAACCTAACACACCCATGTTTTTGGACTGTGGGAGGTAGCTGGAGTACCAGGAGAAAACCCCGGCAAACCCAGTTGGAACATGCAAACTCCACACAGTAAAACTCCTGCCGGGAGTAAAACCAGGAACCTTTTTGCTGTGAGGCAACAGTTCTAACCACTAAGTGGCCGTTCTGACCCGGAAGACGTCCACGTTTTGTAAAATGCATGTGGAAGTGCAATTGAGTGTGACACATTAAAGCTGTCGGTTGAATTTAAAGTCGAGACAAATGACCAACGAACATACGACACCAAGAACACTTATACTGCATCACTGACAATAAATAAACATGGCAGGTTGTATCAACAGAAAATTACTTTAAAGTCTCCAAAGCACTGATGTCTTGTTTTGTAAAATGTCTCCAGACATCTTTTCTCATGTCTTAGTTTCCTGTGACGCAATAAAAAGGAAGAAGCAGTTGTGGCAGTATGTTTTAATTAGATTAGGAAATCAATGAATTTGTCTACAAAATAAAATCCAGTTTATTAATTAAACAAGAACAATGAACATTAGCATTTTGTAGTTTTGTTTTGTAATAAAAGCACCATCAAATACAACACTTACTGTTGTATAAATGTTTGATAACAAATATCTGGAATGAATAAATACACGCCGGATTACCCTGATGGACAATAGGCAGGCACCATAGTGATATAAATAAAGTTTCCATTAAAGCAAAGACTTTAAAAGAACAAAAAAAAAAATGACATGAAAAATATGAAATGAAACAACAGAAACTACAAAAAGTCTCCAGCAACGTCTCCAACAATCAGATATTTACACAGGTGTGGGGATTACTGTGATGTGTGTGTGTGTGCGTGTGTGTGTGTGTGTGTGTGTGTGTGTGTGTTTAGGCAGCATTATTTGTGTTGTCATTGTTATTGATTTCCATCCTGCTGATCAGCTCAGTCACCAGCTGCTGCACAGTTTGAGACCGCAACCGGCCAACCTCCAAGACGCCCTCATGGTTCACGCTTTCAGAGTCCTCATAGCTCTTCACCACCTGAGGGAGATCAATCAATCAATCAATCAATCAATCAATCAATCAATCAATCAATCAATCAATCAATCAATCAATCAATCAATCAGTCAGTCAGTCAGTCAGTCAGTCAGTCAGTCAGTCAGTCAGTCAGTCAGTCCATCCATGGTACAGTTTTGTGATGAGTCATAATCTACCAGTCCACAAATTGATGTATTGATCAGGATGTCATCTGTATTACCTTATTGGTTATTAGTGAAAGACCGAAGACTCGCAGACCGCAGTGAGTTGCTACGAGAACCTCAGGAGCCGTACTCATACCTGTAAAAATAACAATTCAACCAGCACAGATGATTAAAGAACTAACTAAATAAAAATAAATAAATAAAATTAATGTTTTTTTAGGATTTCAATATGCCAGGTGAGGTCAAAATCCCTGAATGTGTTTTAGCTCTGGTCATTTTTATCCGGTGAAGACTTGTGTGGACTTCAGGTGGCTACTATCACAAAATGAGTTTTCTCCTCATCAACCAGAAGTAATGACAGAAGAGCAGGTCCATGATTGTAAAAGTTACAACTTAAAAACTGTACTGCTGTTGTACCGTTTTAAGAAGTTTTTCTTGGGATATTAAAACCCCTCAGCTTTCGCCTCAAACGTGTGTTTGATCTGTCAAGATGAAGCCTGTATGAACATTTCCTACTACTCTGACGTGATCAAACCACTGTCATTACAATAGCAGGACGATCCAAAGTGTCTTGTCCTCTGAAATATGCTCTTCCATATGGAATTTGTTGAGTGTGAACTATTGAGTACTAAAGTCCAAACATGGCATACGTGGGATCAAGAAATAGGAACAACGGCTGAACAACATGGAACACCGATGCTTTTATCCCAACTATATAGACCTGGAGTGTCGCAGTGGTTCGGAAATTCATGGAAAAGATCAGCCAGCTCTTTCTGCAACCCACTAAAGCTTCCAGTTAGAGTTTTGAAGCTTTAGGATTATTCCACATTCATTCTGGAGGAAAAAGCATCTTAAGAGACTGTGTAATTCTTCAGTTTGAAGACAAAATCCACTGCTTTCATGTTTGGTCTCAAGAGGTTTATGATCTTAACACTATGAAATTTCCTGTAGTGGCTCCATTACTATGAAGTGGATTTTCAGCTCTACTTCTTGTGAAAGTAACAAAACGGTGGCTTTGATGAACTCTGCAGCTTTGGAAGTCTAGAGTCTGCGTGTCTCGTACCAACTGCATCCACACCGAGTCGATGCAAGAGCCTGGCCTCAGCGATGGTTTCAAAGTTGGGACCGCCCACCATGGCGTACACGCCCTCCTGCACGAGGCCAGCGATGTCCAGTTGCTTGGCGAGCTCCATTGCTAGGCAACGCAGCCCTTTATCATAGCAGCCTGACATGGCAGGGAAGCGAGGCCCAAATCTGTAAACGATTGCAGCGACAAAAGATGTGATTAAAAGGTAAAGGTAAGCGGGTTGATAACTTCATTTTACATCACTCAAACAATACATAAGAATTTAGGCTCTGTGGTTTTTACTTGTCATCATTAGGGCCACAAAGCGGGTTCAGACCAACCAGTCCAGGAAAGTTGATGTGGTCTTTGATGAGCATGATGTCACCAGGCTTAAGACCGTCGGCCAATGAGCCGGCAGCATTGGTCACGATAAGAGTCTCCACCCCCATCAGCTTGAAAACTCGAATTGGAAATGTCGTCTGATGGAACAAACGACAGGTACATTGTATTTTCTACTTAAATTAAAACACACACACATATATATATATATAAGAGAAGTAGACCTTTACCTGAGACATAAAGTTAAAAAAAATGCCAGGCTGTGTCTTCTGACGTTTATATAACTGACTCAAAAAACTTGTGGAGAATTTTCCCCCTGAGTGATTAATATTTTCCTAATCAGCTATTTTGAACCATTGACAGAGCGCCACCCAAAGGAAATTCTCAGTCTCAGAAAATATGTGTCAAACAATGGCATCATTGAACAGGCTGGTAAAAGGCTGCATGTGACCGAACCCATGCATGACCTGCACTGCTCACACATGCACACGCACGCACACACACGCGCACACACACGCACGCACACACACACACACACACACACGCACACACACACACCTCAGGTTGAGTCTCATGCTGCTCATTACAGTCATGCGTGTGTTGAAGTGAGGCTGCATGACTCAGTTCTTTTTTTGAACAGCTCACTGTGTGTGTAGTGTGAATAAGTGAACAGAACTTTTTTGTGAGGCAAAATGGTTCTGTTTGCTCTGGTGCCTTGTGTCATCCTTGTTTCCTGTGAGAAAAGTACGATTGGCGCTATGCAGTTTAACTTGGCTGTAAAAAATCCACTCGTTCATTCCAATCGACATTCCATGTGTACACTTCCATTACCAATAGCTCTCTTTAATGTATCATTTCCCTAAATAAACAATTTCTTCTTAAGAAAAGAAATTTTAATGGCACACTCAGAAAAATCTGTAATTTTAAAGCAAAAATTGCAATAAAGAATCAGATATACATCTGTTTGAAATCAGTTGTGTATATTGGTTGCTATGACAGGATGCAGATTTAATTTGTCCAGCTGTCAGCGAATGCAACATGTTAGTGAGAGTCCTGATAAGTCCAGTACAAAGACCTGGTGCTCATACCTTGAGGAGTGAGTGTCCTTCGTACATGTGGAAACGACCTTGCATGCAGACGCATGACTTTCCCTTCAGCTCTCCAAAAACCAGCCGTCCTGCATGACCCTGCACTGCAAACACACACACACACACACACACATGCATGATGTAAGCATGACAACAGCTGTCTGCTTTTTTATTATTTTTCCTTGCTTGTTCATAATCATCTGTCAGTTTTTAATGCTGCCACCAAGAAATGACGTAGATGGAAGCCAGGTTTAAATCCAGTATTTGTCATGTGGGGGGCGGAGGCTTGGGAGACTTATGCTTTTTCTAAAACAATAACCAATGAAACATTGTCCAAAAAAATCCCTTACCATGCCTTTAACTTGTATATATGACTATGAATGTTTTTGTGAGATCTGATTAAATGTTAAATTTTTTTTTCAAAGTCGGTGAGTATGTGCAAAATACCTGTGCTCTGAGGGAAGCCAGGTATGTCAGAGTAAACGAAGGAGTCCTGGCATTTGAGGGTGTCAGCGAGCATGCCCAGTCCGGAGCCACAGATGATCGCCACCTGGGGGCGGTGCTTCGTTTGAGACATCAACCAGTCAGCTGTTTTCTGGTATTCATCATGACTGCCAACAAGAAGGACACACAGAATTCAATCTTTCCCAAATTATTAACTTAATAGGACAGAACAAGTTGTAATGTCATCAAGCAGAATCGGTTCTGGAACAGACAATCACCTTTCATTGTAGGGTACATCATAAGTTTATTAAATTATTAAATCTTCTCAGGTATTAACCCGGAGCATCATGCCAGTGCTGATATTGCAGGTTTATCTCTTATTCAATTAGTGCTCCACACATTATGGATGAAGTTGAGATGGTCAAGTTTATTTTAGGCTTTTTTAATGTATTAATATCTACTTGTTACCTCTCGTGGGCACATTTTTAGAAACAGTAATTAACAATGTCTTGTGTTCTAATCAAATACAATAGGAGTTATTTATCATTTTAAATATACAGAGAAGTACATCTCACATCTTAAACCTGCAGAGGGATCACATCAGAGACTCACATCTCAAAGAAAGAATAAAACATCCGTGCATTGACTTTTACATTTAACTTAATAACAGTCAAAAAAACAAACAAAAGAAAGAAAAAAAACCCCAATCCAATTTGGGAGTATCTACTGAGTACAGAGTAGAAGTAGAAGTAGAAACAGAAGACAGTTAAACTTTCCTCAAGAGTTGGTAAAGACATAAAAGCAGGGGCTGGACAAGGAACCCCTGTGCAGGAATCATAAAATATGTGGTAAAAATCTACTGTACCTCCATCTAAGCAGCTGAGGGAGCTTGTGAGAATGTTGTGCAACAAGATTACTCTGTGAACTGTGTACTGTAGTATTTAATGTTAGTAAAGTCTGGTTGGGATAAAGAATCCAACAAGCGATTTCAAGCTGGTAAGTGGACAAAGAAGCAGAAAGTACTAATAAAAAACGTTCAATCAATTTTACAGTTTTGTACTGTACATCACAAGTGACTCTTGAAAATATGAGAAGGTTTAGTAAACAGTGACTTAGCATATTTATAGAAATACATTTCATTCTAGGTACAAGCGAAGATATCTGAACATTTACTTACCTGATTTGCTCTTTGCTGTGCATGATGGAGAAATATGGTTGATGAGTTGAAGATGACTGGTGTGTGTGTTTTTTTTAACCAAGCAGCTTCTGTTACAGGATGTGTGTCTGTGTGAATGTGTGTGATGTGTGTGTGAGATGGATGAGGAGACAGTGAGTTAAGCCGAAGCTGACCGGCCTACATATTCACCATCCTCGTGCTCCTGATTGGTTTACAGCTCATCCATTCACTGGCTGCAGCCAATGGCGTTCCCGTGTTGTAAAATCCTGTGTGAGTGTGTATTTTTTTCTTCTTCTTTTTTTTTGTTTGGTTTCTAAATCCAGCCTCTGGTTTTACATAATTCCCACACTTACAGTAACATGACTGTAATATTTTAAGGCCTTGCAGCTGGTTTGTTAAGAGAGCGCTGACTTTACTCAAGCAAATTTCAGCATCTTATAAATCTCCTGGTCCGAAATATAATCATTTTATTGGAGAATTATTTATAGTGTAGCTCTGTAATTTTTTTGTATAAAACTGCAACTTTAGATAATTTTAAAGTTTTCATGAGATGGAATTAAAAACTAACTTTTGACATTTTGATCAAGCATTGTTCCTAACAGTTCTGGACTGTCTTTTGCTTGTCATTAGTCTTGCAGTTTAAACCATAAATTAACAAAGAAGAATTGCCTCCTAACTACACGACGCTACCTCCTCACATGAATTATCTTTTTATTTTATGATTATTGGATTCATTCATGGATTGGTATGAGTCATAAGAGGACTTTAATCATTTGACGATTCCACAATGGTGATGCACTAGGGACTTGTGTTTTTTTTGACATCTTGAGATTTCCTGGCCTGAAACAGTAATTTATTTAAACTCTTTTCCACACTGATTTTGACACTGCTTAAGGGATATCTGTTCTGTTGTAATAATTTTTAGCTTTTCAGCAGTTGTTGTGACGAGTACTCATGACAACAGGAACATTGTTTACACATGGGAGCAGCTAAATAGGCATTTTTTTAAAGCCCCAATTATGCCCAGATCCATACAGTTTCAAGAGGAGACATTGAGCAAGTTGAGTAAGAATAAAATGGACAGCAAGGAGGATGGACTTTAAACCATGATGAAGACAAATCAGGACTGTCGTGAACTGAGCATCACGTTTTTCACCATCTGGCTGCAGGAGCAGGTCTGGACTCCAACATTCCTCTAAACCAGTTTTTATATATGGAAACAGAAACTTCAAGAGCAGGAACACTGAAAGGAGGAGGGATGCAGTCCTGTGGATCAACAAGGACTATTGTTGTGGAAAAAATGTCCTCTAGATTGACAGGGAAGAGCACTGCAAGGAAAGTCCCAGCCAATTCAACAGGCAGGAGCAGAAATACAAGAAAAAAGACCTTGTACCCAACTGATATGTGTGTTCTTAAGCCTTAGGAGCTTGACCTTACATGAAAAATAATAAGGATAATAGGGATAAATAATAAGGATAAACTGTTAGTTTCCTTCCACGTTGTTTATGGGCAGGATGCACCTTTGTTACCTGCTGATGCTGCATGTGATCTCACCTGCACAGTTGTTGCCAGGCAACAAACACACCATCCAAATGCATTCATGAAGACCCTGCAGGTCTTAATCACCCCTATCTGTTTGCCACAAATCCTACTTTACAACAATTTCAGTAGTTTTAATTGAAACCGAAATTGTAAAAATGTTCTAAATCAATGTCAGACTAACTTTGGCTATCCTCTATAAAGGAGATGGTGTTATTTAGATGTGATTAAATAAAGTAAAACCTTGTTGACTAATAAAACAAGCAGAACAAGCAGTGATTGTGGTGGATCATAAAGGTGGGTTGAATAGCTACTTCGCATCCTCACTGGCCTCGCAGTGACATTACAAGAATTTGTAGAGCACATGAGTTTCATTTCTCTAAATGCCTTCATCACCTGCTCCTGTGAAGGTGCGGATAAGACAGGAGTGACTTGCAGCGAGACTTTGATTAACACTGATTAAACAGTCTTACAGTCAATCCTTTGCTGTTGTGTAAGACTTGACCAACAGTGAATGACAGCAGCTGAGGAAGCTGTTCTATATGTTTCAGTATGTCGATGGACTGGACAGGTTTAACTGGCCTCTTGTTTATAAATGTTTTGCAAAGTATTAAGCTTAGTTGTATTGAAACAAAAAATGCTATATTAACCCACCACCTCTGATATATAATGATCCATGAATATACCTATAAATTTCAAATTTGTACCGTGTCGCATACATGTTACTAGTTCAGAACCGGAAATATTTTAATTCCAACTGTGAAGGAAATAACCAGGGCTTGACATAAAATCTTTGAAAGGGACTCAGTTACGCTCAACCACTAGTTGCAATTATTCATTGGTACATTATATTCAGCTGACGCTTTTATTCAAAGAGACTTACGAGTAAATCATAGAGTAAGCTCAGTTAAGTCAGTATCCAAGTACTTGGATAGGCAGGGGAAGATGACAAAGTAATATCAGTTTTTTAACTTACTACATTCCTCCAGACCTCATAGTTTTTGACTTTTGAGTGTAACCAAAAAAGATGCATTCATCCATTTATCTGGGTCCGGACTGCAGCGGTCCAAATATGTGGCATCTTTACGAGCAGCAGCTAGTAACTCATGATCACTAACACGCTTCACATGTTTCCCTTCTGCTCTTCTGATCAGCTGCTGCTAATAACACTAATGTGAGTTTGAAGGTTGTGGACCAGAGCTGAACCGGAAACAGCTGATCACTGATAAAAGACCATCAAACTCACCAAACTGATATTTTTGACGTTTCAGTTTTGACTTCAAAGGACAAAAAAGGAGACGCATATTTCTCTGAAAAAAAGATACACACAAGTCAGATATAAAATACAATAAAAATCAAATCTGAAAAGAAAAGCTAAGGCATCACATTTAGGAAACACAAGGAGCCTCATGACTCTGATGTTTGAAATTATGAGTCTCTCTGTCTCTGTCCTCTCTTGTCTAATCTTTTTCTGACTTGCCATGTGTGTGTGTGTGTGTGTGTGTGTGTGTGTGTGTGTGTGTGTGTATATGTGTGTGTGTGTGTGTGTGTATGTGTTATTTAACAGGAGCCATGTGGGCACCAGTTAGCAGGTTAATGAAGAGGAAAGCTGGTGGTTAGAGATACAGAAATAATGAGCACTTTGTGCTGCTTTTTATTCCAAGAAAAGTGCTATATAAATAGTTTGATTTGATTTTTGATTTAATGCATCCCACTTTTTGCACATACAGCTAAATCTGACGTAGAGTTGCTCACATTAAAAAAATAAATAAATAAAACAACTAAGTGAAAATAACTTGCATTCTGAATTTCTGAGTTATAGAGTTGCACCATTCTAGAGTCTGTTGCAGTAGATCTGGTATTATCATATTGTGCACATATATTTTTCAGTGTTTCATCTAAAAGTGGCAGCAGAGACGTCACTTTAAACAAAAAATAACTAAACAACAATGTGAGCTTAACCTGTGGAAATTTGAAAGGTCTGTTTTTACACTGAAAAAAAACTTGGCACAGATATTTTTGTTTAAAATACAATGGATTTGACCAGATTTATGGAATATAAGGGTTATTGCTAGAGGAGGTGTTTTTACAGTGTCATCAATATTATCATTGCATTCCAGCGGTGGGACCTAAGTCTGTAACACATCCATGAGATCAGGCTGCAGATTTCTTCATTTTTTTCTGTTAACAGACATGTTTGAGTCATCAGTCTAACTAAAGTTACTGATTAATTCCAGTTTCTGTTTTCTTTACTGCTCCATGTTCTGGCTGATGCTGCGTCTCTGCTTGTAATGCTCAGCTGAACGCTCAGCATTACTGCGTTCTTTCACTGCAGTTGATATGTGAAAAATGCGACCTTGTGCTTTAAAATGTAATTTAGATACCTGGCATTCTTGGACGTATGTGACACACAAAGAGTCACTTTTGGCTTTTTTTTTTCCATTTTTGCTATTTCAGCTGTGGCGTCCAAAAATGTCCAAAGGGTCTGTTGTGTTTATGTGCTGTGAACTACACAGCACAGCACACAAAAGATTCTCTAAAGCCAAGTAATTATTTCTAATTCTGACATCATGCAACATATTTAGATATTTAAGTGTTAAACATAGAGAGCAGCATGTTTTAATGCAAATTAACAGTTGCAGCATCTGGTGTTTGAGTACCAGTTTGTCAGACTGAAATGTCTCAAAAACTGCAGGAATGACTGAATTTTGCAGCTTTTTTAAATTTGGCTTTAAATTTATCACTTGTTTCACTTCAAAAACAGGCCCTCTAGACTGAACTGAACTTACACAAATGGGAAGTGGAAGTGATTATTTAAAAAGGAATAAAATTTAAACAGAACAGGGAGATGAACTTGGATCTCCTGGATGGCTCTGCACCATACAGGTCTTAACCTTTTTGCGGTTAAAACATTTTCAAACTCTCATGAGATTTTCTTCTACAAACAGGCCACCAATAAACGCCTGAATTAAAATCATGTACTGAACTTTCGGTGGCGCAATAATTCCATAATTCTCGTGGTTATTTTAATTTTAGTCTTTTTATGGGGCCATTCCCTCTTTAAACCTACCTCGCGCAGAGCGAAGCACCCTTTTACAGCAGCGTCTGTTTTGTTTCTGCTTCTGGTAAGTAGGACAAACTGGCAGCTTATTTGCAGACAGAAATTTCTCTAAAGACAGCGTGAGTGTGTAAAACACGTCAGACAAGAGACGTTCACATTCTCTGTCAGGTGACTCACACTGTTCTGGGTGTTTTGGCTCCATAATCTGTTAACGTGAAGTTTGTGTCTCTGCTGAGCATCTGAAAGGTGACGAGGATTATTGACGAATAATCTTCTCAGAGCACTATTAATGATTTCTCACAGTAAATGATATTCAGTAATAACAAAAGCTTTAGCTCATCAATTCTTTTATAAGATGATGATGTGGCCTTAATTAAAATCAGTAACGCTGACATACGCCATCATGTGGAAGAGAGACGCACGCTAATGCTGTAATTCAATGTTCATGTCTCCACGTGTGTTTGCATTCCTCATGTGAATCTCCTTAATTTGCAGCACGTTGTCTGTTATTTGATTTTGAAGATTGTAGAAGTAAAGAACAATTTACTTAAGAATATAAAAAAAAAGGATGTTGAAACTATGAAGTATTCTGTTTAACACCTCACAGAGGTCTGGGATTGATCTCTGGAGCTGCATTTTTCTGTTTGCCTGGGTGGGTTTTCTCTAAGAGGGCTCCAAGAGGACACCACGAAGTGAGATAAGCAGGATAACAATTTAATTATGTGCAAGACATGAATGTGGCTGATTTTGATTCATTTGATTCGGGCTAAATCATCATGGTAACTTTAGTTGGACTCAAATCTCTCTGGAGCAGTTGATATTTACAGTTTTGGATGAATTTGTCTGTAACTAAATTGCCTGTAACCCTTCCACGGGTTCATTTTGTGGTTATATCTCAGATCAAATCATGCTGAAACAGAAATATTATCAGGCGGAGGTACTGAATGTCCACATCTCAAAGTTTAACCAAACTGAATGTTGGATGAATGTGGGATTGTCAAACAGCTGGCAGAAAGTCAAAAATTCAACCATCATCTAAAAAGTCAGTCAGTGCATTTGCACACTGATTTTATTTGGCAGATTTAATCATAAAGCAATGTTGATTCAGAACCAAAAAAATCTGACTTTTGTAAGAGAAATCCTTCTTAAATGAACAGCTTGTAATCTAAATTCTCAGCTGAGGTAAAATGTCCAGAATCTTAACTGGATGTGTTTTACGATGTGAAAAGAAGCTCTGTCTATACTGGTACCTGTTATGTAGTCTTACTCAGGGTCAAAGGAGTGCTGGAGCTCAGCTAAACCAAGGCACACCCCAGAGAGGTCGCCAGCCCATCACCTAACAGAATATACTGGATCCATTAAAGAGCGTTAAAGTAGTCCTGTGAGACAGTGTCAGGGGAAAAAAAGAAGCTATTTTTTGAGAACCCGGTTAAATGACTGAGAGCTGTCTGATTGTATCGTGTCTTGTTTTACAATAAACAGAGTATAAATGATCACTACATAGTTCCAAGTGTCTCCGATTCTAGTTTGCCCATTTCTCTAGTTGACTGTGTCAAAGAAAGCCTGGCATTGTTGAGCTTTGTGGTATAGCTCCCAATCTCCTGCCATACTCCATAACGATGATGTATGATGCAAGACTGCTTGTCTCGTTTCCCTCTGCATTAGCTCTGCAATGGACTGCCAAACATTTATGTAACTGTTATGTAACTCAGCTCTCACTCAGTGACAGCTGGGAGAGGCTCTAGCCGTCCGTCCACCTCCCCAGACCCTGGACAGGATGGAGCAGGTACAGAAAATAAAAAGAAACCAGTGTGGGAACTGAGTGTGTGTGTGTGTGTGTGTGTGTGTGTGTGTGTGTGTGTGTGTGTGTGTGTGTGTGTGTGTGTGTGTGTGTGTGTGTGTGTGTGTGTGTGTGTGTGCATGCAGAGAGGAGTCAAAGTTCAAGATTGAGGTCAGGATAAAATCATATGACGAAATTAAGGGTTCACCCAATCTGTTTCACCGATGTGTGTGTGTGTGTGTGTGTGTGTGTGTGTGTGTGTGTGTGTGTGTGTGTGTGTGTGTGTGTGTGTGTGTAGTTGAGATGTGGTCAGCCAACACTAATTAGAGAGACGCTGTGTGAAACATGTGATGATATGTCATAGATGTGACATCCTCAGTGACGCAAGCAGAAAAAAACATGCACACTGGTGTTCTTATACATTTAATGTATGACATAATTAGATTGTCTCTGTTAAGTGTTGTGCATGTGGAGCTAGACTAGTTTTTTATGTTTTTATGGAATATTTGATTACTCTGAGGAAATTCTGTTTCATGGATGTAGTTTCATGAGTCTAATAAATCCGTGTAACTTAAGTTATTTTACCAAATATATAAAAATATATGCCAACAACGGAAAAATCCATCCACACCAAGCCAGAGGGTGTTCTTGGCTGATTGTTAAAGACATAATACGATGTAATTGATGGAGCTCTTGGTAGAGCTGCCAGTGGGGTTGATCCAAGGATCTGGTTAAGGTGATGGGACCCATGGGCAGACTGAGAAGGCAATGGCTAGATGATGCTGTTTTTGGCTGGCTTGGAGAAGTCTCCGCATCCACCTGGAAGATTTTGACTGCTGTCTGAGGAGAGAATGAGTCAGACCTGGTTGGTTTACAGAGCTGCTGCTTCAACCAACTCAGCTTTTTATCACTCGAGAAGACAGAATGAGAGAAACAAGAGGCAAAAGATGCTCAAGAGAAATAAAGTAGTGGACTAGTATCACAAGACAATAAAAGGTCACATTTATGCAACTTCCCTTTGGAACAGGATGAATACATAGTTGTTTTTTTACATTACATGACTTCTATAGAACTGTGGTTTCCACTGAAGACAGCTCTTATACCAGCAAATTTATTATCCCTTTTTTTTAATCATTAAACTAACAACGTTTGCAGAAAAAACATTTTTCAACATTTCAAAATGGCCATATGTAGACTTGCAATGTTCTTAGCTGAATTAAAAAGTTTTATTCATGTATTTATTCCACCTTTACAGGCAACAGTGAATGAATATTCAGCTGCTTGCTGGTATTAACAAAAACAAAGCAGCAAAGGGAAATAAAACCCTTCATTCTATTTTTATGTGTAGACAGAAATGATCACACAATCTCTGCATTTTACCCTCATTATTTATTCTCCTAAATATGTTCTTATATGGAGCAAATACAATCATGCCAATAATTCAGTCCTGTACGTATGGAGTTCTGGGCATTTCCAAAGCTGTTAAATCATTCATTAACTCATTCATTAACTCATTCATTACACCTGATCTTGAGAATGATATATGCCTGACCACCTAGAGCCTGTCTCAACTCCTCTCTGTGAACCACACAATGTTTTCAGCTTCCACACTTCATCCTCTGCTCTGCCTTCTTTTCCTCTTCATCTTCCTGACCACCACTTTCATCCTACACACCAGCATCCTCTGCTGTCTGGCTACTCTCACCTACCACGGCTTCTCCTTCAGGTTACATCGTCTGCACATTGGCCCACCTGAATGCTCCTACCTCCACTCTTATATTTTACCAAACCTGCCACCGTCTGTTCTTCTGTGCTCAAATCCCGGAAACCAAACCCGCGCATCACTTCCTCATCACCTCTGTAGCTTTCTCCACCATGTCCTGAATGTCTCCACCAATCACCACTCGTTCATATCTGCAGATGCTCTCCATCACTTCATCTACCTCAGTCCAGAATTCTCTCAGCTGTTTTCTCTTGGTTTTCCTCTTTTCCTGCCCCCTGCCTGAATTTCAACCCTCCTTACCCTTCCTACCAGTTTCTGGGCCACATCTAACTTCACCGTTGCATGATCTGATAATGATGTTGCTTTCATTACAGTCTTTTTCTTAATCTAAATTAGAATTTTACTGTAAGCAGTAAAATGTGCCTCCTACTGTTTTTACTCCTCTCTTTTTCTTTCATCTTAAGAATTTTCAAATATTTGATCTCAGTTTTGCCGTTTTCTTTACATTTTCACCTGACTTCAGCAATTTCTTTGATTTTCAGCAGTTTAGTTTTTTTTTTTTATCAGTAAAGTTCACCTCATCAGTGTTCAACCCTGCATTTTCAAAGGAAATGCAGCTTTTTCTAGTTATTATTGGCATTTTATTGGCTCTGTATTATTCGCACTACTTTGGAAAAAGGTGAACTGTATAGTTGAAGAGCCTTGAGATGACATTTGTCATGATTTGGTGCTATATAAATAAAGTTGAATTGAAAACGTATGTTTGGAAGGACAATTAGGAAAAAAAAGAAGCATAAATTCATACAAAATACTTGACTCAGACTTTGACTATTGCTGCCAGTGCATTGAAGTAACAGCCAGAATATTCTGGAAGCAAACATCATAAAGTCCTGCGCACTTCTAATATTCCACAGCAGACTTCCTGGAGAGGTGAGAGTTGCAGGATTTTTCCAAGTCCTTTGACTTAATTATCACTGTTGATCTGTAGACCGGAAGTCTCCCCACAAGCCTCATGTAATTAAAACTGTTTTGAAAATAGAAAAAAAAGTGAAAGTCACCAAAACAAGAATTCAAAGATTCTTATGTGTAGACGTTACTTAAAGCATTTACAAATTGTTATTTGCCAAAGGGAGTGTACTAAATCCTGACCATACATAACGGTGAATGTGGTCCGTATTTAGTAACAGCTACACTTCTTATTTTCTTTTTGTCGTATAGATGAATACATAGACGTTATCAACTCTATCTGGGTAGTGTTTCTTAGAAGTAATTCAGAGCTGAGATTGTCATGCGTTCCCACATCCACCTTGACTAAGGGATCGGTTATCTGCTCTGTTTGGAAATAAAGATAAAACCTACAGTATATCGCTGTCAGCTATCAGCTGAGCAACAATCAGGGAATTAGATCTACAAATTTTATTAAGACAGGAAAACCTCTCAAATTCACTTAAGGTGATTCACCTTAGAGCATCTTTTACTACTCGCAGTGCATCTATGGGCTGTTTATAATTTGTAATGCACAACATTGCAATGGTCTAAGTAACTGCATAACTTTTTCACCTTAGTCGTACATTTTTTAGACTTTTTATTGACCTTTATTAGTACTCCCTTGTTTTGTCACAGCACCAAGTTGGCCTGAAATTTCTCTTTTTTGTTGTGGTCTAAAGACACATACTGTAAGTTACTACGACAACACAGTAGTCACCATCATCAACACCTCTGTCTGGCTACAAGAAGCAGGCTTACCTGCTGTTCTCACTACGTTTATCATGGCAGAGGTGCAGGAAAAAAAAACAGACAACCAGGTCAGAGGAAGAAAGAAAACAAAAAGAGACTCACTGAGCAGGAAACCAGACAAGGCTGGTGATAACCACAGCTCTGCTCTGCAGCTGTGTAGAAGGATTGCTGCAACGAAACATGTTTCCTTCATCAGCTTACCATGATTTTCAGCCTCTCATCTCTAGTGGGGTACCAGGGGCATAAAGGGAACAATGCTGTTTGGGTTGGGGTATTAGGTTAAAGAACAGACATGCAGTGATGTCTGGAGCCTGTCGGTGGAAAGTCTTTAGAAAGGGTCCAAAAGACTGAGTGCGTAGGATTCTGGTGGGTCGCTCAGATAGGACCTATGGCATAAATACGCTCACTGGGGGATGTGCGCTTATTGAAGGGCTTCTGGAGCTTTTCCTTTTTTCCTCTTATAGCTGCACAGGTCCAATAAACAAATGGCAAAGCACTATAAGGACATCTATGAGGACAAAGCCGACTTGACTTTTAAAGCTTTATTTCCTTAAATATTTTATTCTTTGTTCGGTCCGGTTACCAGGGGAGACAGATGGTTACCAATCACCTGATTTATGTTTTTATTAGAATCATTCATTTTCAATGAAACAATGAACTGGGATTTGATGACAGAAATGAAAAGCACTGGCTTCTGTTTGGCTCAATTAAACCTCTTAACACACACTATAGAAATCATGTTATTTAAACTTATCCAATTAAAAAGTTGTTCATTGGTAAGAAAACTGGAATAGTCTGTAGTTAATATAAAAACCTGTTAATTTTTTATTACACATGACCATATATGATCTTATCATGACTACCTCCAACCACCACACTACAAATATGTTCCCACAGTTTCAGTAATTACTGAAAATGAATAAATATTCATATACATGATGGTTCTCATTTCTGGTACATAAAATTGGGACTATAAAAGAAGTTTTTCACTCCATTCACACACACCTCATCCGGCCAGATGAAATTAGATGTCTCAAGCCAGCAGCTTTTTACTAAAATCACAAACAAACTCACATCGTACGATGACTTGTGACTCCTGGCCCTCAGTCACAAGTTTGGAGAGCAGCTTGCCTTTAACTTCACCACTCTGAAGGCACAAGGTTTCACTTTTACCAAGGCCAGTGCCGTCTGACTGACATCCTCTGAAGGCAGATCAGCTTGAGCCGCTCATTAAAATGCAACAAAGACAAAACTGTGGCATCTCAACATGAATACTAATGATGTGGAACATTAAATTATGGCAGTAAATTATGCTAGTTTAAGATTTGAATACTTCTGAGAAACCACAGGAAAGATTAAAGGAAGTTCTCCAAGATGTGGACAGTTATATTTGAAAGGCTTGCTTTAGCAGAAGTTTGGTAAAGTAATAATGTGTTAGTAAATTGAAGATAAAGTTGTAATGGATTTTTTTTAGGTGATAAAATGAAAAAAAAAACAAAAACATTGTAATGCCATAAAGCATAAAGAAAAACTTACTCAACATCCACATTATATTTTCCTTTTAAACAAAACATTTAGAGGAGTCAAATTAAATGTCTTTCCCTGATGATGACATTAATTTACTATCATAATCCCCTCTAAGATTCAAATAAAAATAGAAATCACATTTATACTCCTTTCCTGCAAGGTAAGAGTTTCTTGGTTCAAAAGCCATTCAGTGTTATAAATACAAAAAAAGTTCCTGAATTTTGAGCTGACACTTCGTTAAAGAATGGACTTCAGTAAAGTCTTGTATTTTCACACATTTCTAATTCATTCAGTAAAATCTATTTATCTGCATTGTTGATAGGGGAGCCTCATAATCTAAGATTTGGATTATTATAATTATATTTTTTTCAGCAGCAGCAGAGGACGTCTCAATATTTTAACGTATCTGAAAACAACGTCTTTACAGTCTGTGAGTATATTTGTCTGTACGGTGTATATATATATATATATATATATATATATATATATTGTTAAGATAATGTAACGACGCCAATCAGGTCATTACGTTAGTGGAGTTTGTCTCCCTCTGGTGGATGGAAGTGGCTTTTTCTTACTTCTAGTGACGGAGACGTCCTGAGTGTGAACAATAATCACACAGCTGCGTCCTTCTTATCAGCAGCACATCAGAGTTGATGAACAGTAAACCAGCCAGGTCCCGACATCTCAGTGGAGTCTGACAAAACAGAGTTGAGAGTCAGTTAACGGTCTGACATATCTGTCTGCTCTTCTTCACTGTCTGAGTGTCAGAATGAGGAATTCTCCACTGATCCATCACCACTTTGGTGATTGTGTATGTGTTACATCATGCTGACATTCTTTGCAGATTGCAGTGGCACACGCTCACACAAACACACAGATACACACACATGGGAGCCAGCAGGTGTGAGATAACTGCACTGGTTTATTACAGAAACATGTCGTCGAAACATTTGCTTGTTTTTAATCAGCTGCTTCCACGAGCAACCGAGTTTAAAACTCCTTATTTACTTCCGCTGCAGACTCACAGACCTTATTTGCCATTTATTTATTGTCAAACATCACATATTGCAGATATTGCACGATCAGCTGACAGTAACTTGAAGACTTTGTCTGCCTTTACATCATCAGACTTAAAACGTTTGGTGCTCCGGCTGGTTTTAAGGTTAACTTTCATGTATGTGTAGCTGGAAGCAGCTGATGAGCAACGTTTTGGAAAAAAAAAAAAAAAAAAACTAAAAAATGATGCGTAAACTCTGCCTTTAAAGATTGAGTTTGACTTGGTTATGGCCTAAAACTGGTTGAATTTGACTATGTTTACTCTAAATAAAGCCACATAATGTTAGGATGTCTGAATGACCACTAATAGTCATAATAACAACAACAACATCTCAAGGTGCTTAGCTGTAGCTTAATTAAATAAGGAGAAACAATGCTGCAAAGAACTGGGAAAACTTATTTTACATTAAATATAAGTCTTTAATTACCTTTAAAGGGACTGTTTGCACACATTTTAGAGACTTCAAAGTATATTACAGTGAAGGGTTCTGCTGTGGGAAATGCAACTGTTATAGATGTGACATCATGGCAGTATGAGGTCAACGCACACACACAGAAACAAGACAACACTTCTGTAACTCTTTTGCAATCAGAGGCTGACTTCATCCTTCAACCAGCCTCTGTGTGTGTGTGTGTGTGTGTGTGTGTGTGTGTGTGTGTGTGTGTGTGTGTGTGTGTGTGTGTGTGTGTGTGTGTGTGTGTGTGTGTGTGTGTGTGTGTGTGTGTTGGTCAGCCTTGCGTGTTGATTGCACCTCGTTACGGCAGAAAGCAGACGGATGGTGATGGAGGGAATGCGTGTTTGTTTGTTTTGCTTGTTTCAGTCAGAGGCAGATGGACGAGTGTGTGTGTGTGTGTGTGTGTGTGTGTGTGTGTGTGTGTGTGTGTGTGTGTGTGTGTGTGTGTGTGTGTGTGTGTGTGTGTAGGGTATTGCCTCAAGTTGCATTTGATAGTTGCACAGGAGAGCAATGAAACCGTGGACACATGCAGGCATTTTAACACAGTTAGCATAATTAATAAGAAGAATAGATATTGACTTGTTTCTGTATTTATTTTATTCTGTGTTTTAAAGGCCAACTTTTGCGCCTTAACGCCCTCATAGGTTTTTATTCAGAACAAAACCGAAATGCAGAGTTTCTGTTCAGCTGCATATGAGGACAAAGTAGTCCCAACTTAATGTGAATCACAGCTGCAGTGGTGCCATTTCATCAGTTTTCTTTACTGGAAAGTTGTTTCAAACCTCTTACGCAGCTTCTGCAACAGAGGACGTGGAGATGAGGTTCACCTGGGCAGGTATCCTGCCAGACAACCTTCTAATATCAGAATCACATTCCTGCACAGTTTAAAATCATCACTTATTACTGTGATTGTTCTGGCTGGGTACGACAATTATAACCAACATAAACTAGATGCTTTTGTTCTGTTAGTTCATAATTGACTTGAAACCTCTTGCTAAAATTTGACTTTAAAGGATTTCCCTTATTTTCTTTTTTTTAGTTGGCTGAAAATCATTTATAAAAACATAAATCGTTGCAATCTGAGCCTTATCTTAACCCGATTAGGTGCCAGAGGCGTCTCTTCTGTATAATTTTATATGTAAAACTTTGTGTACTCGGAAAGGCAGAACTGTGCAAACACAAACTTCTAGCCTGATTTATAAAACTGTCATTTATAAATCTCAGTCATTGTGATATTGTATGCACATGCACGGCTTTATTGCCACTCCCAGACTTTTTAAGACTGAAAAGATGTGCACACTTCCCTACATTTAACGATTTGGACATAAAAATATTGCAGCTCAACTAAAGTAACATGAGAAGAAAGTAGAGATTAAGAAGCACTGAAAGTGAGAAAATGGGAATCAGTTCTGGAATCAGTAACAGATAACGAACAGCTGAGTGAAGAAAGAAAAACAGTTGATCAGATCTGTAAGTTCAGAGCAGAACACTACAAAGGTAAAAGACAAAAGGGACAAAAATGTGCCTCAGGTTGGGGGTTTGGGAATTGTTCATAAAATGTAAGAAAAAGCTGGAAAATCAGAGGAATTATCAGCCTGGTTCTTCTGTTTATCGTCAAAGCGGCATGTTTTCAGCAGCTGAGAAGAGCTCCAGGTCATTGTGGGACAGGCTGCCTACTGGCACGACGCCTCTCAACACCGTGTTTACATTTAAACTAAAGCTTAAAAGCATTTCCAGTTTTTAAAAGCTTACAGTTATTAGCTGGGCAGTAATTTTCGTGTAAGGTCTGTGTTGTTGTTGCACGCTTGATGTCCACAGACTTTATGAATTATTGACAAGCATTTCATTTACTGGTAATATTAGGTTTATGTAATTTTGTGTAATACATAAGAGTTTGTGTATAAATATGCATATCTTTATCTGTACTTTTTCTATATTTGTTATTTATAACTTGTGTTTATGCTCAGCACCATGAGTGTAGATGTGCTGCTAAATGAATAAAACTGCCATCGCTTTACTGAGAGTGAACTTTTTAAAACTGGACAATCAAGCCAGCACGTTAAAGCTGTTTTCATGTGTGAAGATTTCTGCTTGCGCTCAGGGAGTCTCTCTCAGGACTAAGCACTGCAATAATTTATTGGATTGCCAACCTTAGACTAGTGGAGAAAATCCGCTCAAACTTTTCTTAATCTTTGAAGGTTTGGTTTATGAAATCAGGGCCATAAGGAGGGAGAATCATCTTTCAAAAGCCCTGAATCCCTTTTTAAGCTTTCAACTCGATCATTTCTGATATAATGTTTTTCCCCATTGGTTTCTTTAATAAGATCAATCAAAATAAGAGTAAATGATACGTTTATGACTATGTCCAACATTCCTGGCAATACACTCATCTGATTCACTTTAAGAGAAAAACAATCCTAGATTTGACTGATTGTTCTTTTGTGTGGATATAGTTTTATATTTCAGTTTTTTTTTTAACACTGTGGCTGAAGTAAAGTTGTGCAGTTGTTTTGAAACTGCCTGCTTGGGAATACTAACCTTCACTGTCACATAAATGAATTAATTTATTATGATTTTCGCCAAGAATGAAGCAAATGTCCATTTGTCTGCGTTTTCAATAACAAACATAAAGCAGTTTAAGATGTTCTAGAAAAGACGTAAATTATAATGTAAAAGCCAAATTGCTGTTATATTCAGTGTTAAAAGCAAACCTGCACCCTTGTAAGTTACAAAAGCTGATATCAAGAAGATCTGTTTACCTAAAACTGAACGTTAGAAACCTGTTCAAGACACCACCATCCTGTGGCTCAGCTTCAGCACCAACCAATGAACAGCTGGATGTTTTTACAGGTTGGTGATTTTACAGCTGATTTGGAGCGACTGCAGCTGCAGCAAAGATGCTCCTGGTGAGATGTTGGCTTTGCTCAGACTCCTTTTATGTAAAAGGAACTAGAGGAATCTCGTACAAATTTGGGAAAAACTATTAGAGGAATCTTGCAGCAGGGCAATACCATGATACCACGAACAACTGTGAGAATCGTAAAGCTTTTTTTAGGCATAGAAAATAAAGTAGGCTTTCATAGCTCTGTCCTATAGAGGGGGGAGATGTGGCTATAGCATATAAGGCCTCCATAACCGCATTAACAAAGGATAAACTTGATTTTTACCACATTTGGAAGGCAAACATCCAAAATCCTACAACAACTCCCTCTGCAGCCCACCAAAGTCTTTCATTGTAGTGGAAGAGATAACTGCACTCTCACACTTCTTAAATCTCAACTTGCTCATTTATAAACATAAACTTGACCAGAGGTCATTATTTATCTTTATCAAATATTTCCGGTCCATTTGGCTCTGTGTCCACTTGGCTGAATCCTGGAAGTCTGCGACATCCAGCTCCTCCCTTGAAGAGCGTAGAGCACAAGGTGACAGATCCCCCAAACTTCAGATCTCTGTGCATGTCATTATTTGGCCTGGAATTATGAATTAATCAATCTTGTTTTGGTAAAGTTTTAGTCTTGGTTTTCTTGCTCTTGTTAAACTTATGTTTTGTGTTTGGTTCTGTCTACACACATTTTGGGTTATTGGGCAAAATTGATTACGTTTCAATATTGAACCTAATTTTCCTTTTTGCAACTCCAGTTTGTGCAACTTCAAGTGCAACAGAAGGACATCATTTTGGGTGCGTAGAATCTTCTCTAAATCAGTGCCTCATTTATCCGTCTTTTTATCTAGACTATCACAGTCCTGCATTAAGTTAGATTTATGCTTCTACTGAAACAATCTGAGTATGCGAGGAGCCAAATGCAACAAGGAGCTCACGCTGTCCTTTAAACAAAAAGACACACAGCCAGTTTAAATAAAAAAGAAGAAAACTAAAAAAAAAAAAGCATCTGCTTCAATAACTTGAGAAAAACAGCACATACTTTCAGAATAAAACAGGAAACAAATCATGTCTACAAAACCAAACCAGAAGAGAAAGCGCAAGATCAGAAACGCAAACCTGGCAAAAACCAAAGCCTGTGACATCTACAAAGAGTTGATTATATCAACGTCCCTGAATACAGATGCATAGCTGACATCAGAAACTCAGTGAGGCAGAAGAGGAGGAGGAACTGCCATGTACCACCAGCTTAATAAAGGAGAGTGGGTGTGAGGAGTCTTCTCGGTGGCTGGAAAAGGCTGATCTGAACCAAACATAGCAGAACAAGAACAATTCAGCTGTGGACTGTGTGAATGTCGCCATGACGACCCAGCACATAACAGCAGGATGTAAGATGCAGGCAGGTACGAAGGTCATAACCGAGAAGCTGGATTACAAAAACATCTGTGGCAAGTATTGATTAGAACCAACCAACCAACCAACCAGACACGCTGGTGGTCAACAACAAAAAAAGCAGAGATGATAGATGCAAGTAGAGATGTAAAGCTCTCCCACTGTTTTCTTCTATTAAAATAACTCATAAAGTCCTTTTCTAAAAATGTTAATTCAATCATTTTTCATATCAACAAATTAATAATTTAAAAAAGGAAACTATATTAAATATAGATTTGCTTCTTCTGCATTAAGTAAAGCAAAATCCACTTCAAATAATCATTACAGACAAACTCAGTGAGTCTGGCTAAAAAAAAATAAATAACTGAATAAAAGATTTTCGTCAGACATTTCCCAAAGAAGCAGCTCTCTCAAGTAAAAAGGCGGATAGACCCGCCGAGCTCTGTCAGTTCTCTTCTAAAAACATCACAGTTTTAATGCGAATCATTGAAAAAACATCAAATCTCCTTCACGCAGCAGAGTGTGATAAGTGCACCCTGTAGGAGGAGAGTCCAACTCCTAATTAGCTGCTGATGCAACACACCTGGGGACAGGAGTGCGATGCTTCACAGACGTGGAGTTGTTTGATTAATTGTCTTGGACATAAAATAAATGGACTGGACTGAACAGAAATGTAATCCTTTTTTCTCCCCATATTGTGCTTTATTGATACGTCCACAGAAAAACAAGATGCTCGTGTGCATTTAGACCTATGTTATTGTTACAAAAGCTCACTTTTGGAGCGTGTGCAGATGAGTCATGGGCTGGTCTTGAAACTTGAAGGCTGCAGTACAAACTGCAAGGCCAGGTACAGTTAGTAAGTCGGCCACGTGACTGCTGTGACTGGCTTCAGCTGGGGTTATCGGTTTTATATATTAGATATTAGAAATGTTTCCAGAAGTATTTTTCCACATTATTTGCAGACTGAGCACTACAGTCACTCCGGGACAACATTACTCTGTGATGAAGTTTTATTAGTGATTCAACTTAAATAAAGAATGTCAAATCTTTCTCCAAATTCTGGGTGCAGGTGATGTAGCAAATTAAATACACGTCTACTGTATAAAAGATGCGACCAACTTTGAATAGATACCAAAGCATAGATTAATAGATAAAGGTAAACTACAAACACAACCCTTTAATTACTTTTCTTCCCGTAACCATCAAATTAAACTGTAACCATTTGAGCCACTATATTTTGATCAGGCTCTGGTTGGTCAGCAACCCACAGGTGAAAAAAAGAGGTTTTGGTATCCTATCAGATTTTTTATTATTATTTAAAAATATATTTTAATGTTGACCATTGTGCACTGAGCCCAATAAGAAAAAAAATATGTATGCGTATTACTGTTACTATCACCAATAAAGGAAAAAGCCATGTAATCCATCTGTCAAAACTAATTCTAATTCTTCTAAGTTCTTGTAATTTTATAAGTTAAAAATAAAACATCAATAGAAAAACCTTGTCATTGTTTTTTAGTTTACACAAAAAGGATTCAGTGCTAACAAAGAACTGGAAGGGAGGAAAAGTCAGCAGCAGCTGAAGTTTTTGGACTCTGTATTTTTTTTTTCTTGCGAAGCAGAGTGGTCACAGGTTAGACCCTCCCCCTCCCCCTCCTCTTTCAACACACAAACACACACACAGAGCAGTCATGTCACAGAGGATGGTGTGTGGAGTCGTCATGCCAACAGCAGGCATTACTGCTGGTTTCATCACGGAGACAATCCCAGGCTGGCCTCAGTGTGTGTGTTTATAGCAGGCTACACCCCCACCACCACCCCCTACCTCTCCTACTGACACACACACATAAAGTAAACTATTTAAGTGCCTTCTTATCTCAGTTTTGCATCATCTCTGGTGACCTCTGAGTGCGTGTGTGAGTGTGTGATGATGTAGGCTGAAACACGCTCAGGTTTCTTGCAAAAACAAGGCTAATAAAATGTTGGGTTTAAATGCTGAAGAGCAGCAAATAATGATATCCAAGTGCAGGCGGCAAAAGTAACGGAGTAACAGAGCGTATGTGTTGCTGCTATGGAGTCTGGACTGGAGACACAAAAACAAAAAACAGCGGCCTGTTTAGAGCCAGCTTCACTTTCCTGAAATGAAGACCTGCTGAAGTCTGGTTTCACTTAAGCTGGTTTTACTTTCCCATTGTCCTACATCCATTTTAACTTTTGTTTGTTTGTTTTCCCAAACAGAATTTCTTAAACATGTTTTTTTCTGGTGAGGGGTTGGAGAGTTCAATGTGCAGCCACGTGTCTTGGACACTCAAGTGAAGAGAGGAGTGGAGCTGTCAACTGATCACCACCTGGTGGTGAGTTCGCTCCATGATGGGGAAGGATGCCAGTCAGACCTGATAGGCCCAAACGTACTGTGATGGTCTGCTGGGAACGTCTGCCAGAGTCTCCTGTCCAAGAGAGCTTCAACCGTGTCCTGGGGGAGACGGGGGACATTAAATCTGAATGGACCATGTTCCGCAACTTCATTGTCGAGGCAGCTGGCTGAAGCTGTGGCCGTAAAGCTGTCGTTGCCTGTTGTGGAGATAATCCCCGAACACACCGGTGGACACCAGTGGTTAGGGATGTCGTCAAGCTTAAGAAGGAGTCGTAAAGGACATTTTTTTTTTGCCTTCATCTAAGTCATCCGGGAGGGTCTCAGGTCTTCCGGGCATGTCCTATTGAAAGGAGACCCTAGGGAAGACCTGGGACATGCTGGAGGGACTATGTCTTTTGGCTGGCCCTGGAATGCCTTGGGAATGCCCCCTGATGAGCTCAATGAAGTGGCAAGGAAGAGGGAAGTCTGGGCTTCCCTGCTTGGGCTACTGCCCCCGCGACCCCTTGGAGAAGAAGAGGAAAATGAATGGATAGATGGATGGATTTCTTAATTCTATTTCTGTTTAGTAGGAAAAAAAAGTTAATTTCTGTATAGAAACGAGCAGTGATGCAGTGAAGGTATTTTCTTTTACATGCACAGGTTTGGCAGCGTTTACGTCTTTGCACATTAGCCACTTGATGACAGACACTCACCTCACATCCATTTATGCACTGCACTGAACAAAATTGTCCTTTAAAATATGTTTTGCATTTTAATGTTTAAAACATTGGAGAAAAATGTTTGTAACTATAAATAAAAAATAATGTAACAGGAATTCCATCGGATTGTTAAACAGGTCTCACAGGGGTGTGGAAATGAATTACTCCATCCTCTGTGACACAATTGTTTCTACTGAGTTTCTTTTCAGTCACAGATAATATTGTCAAAACTGTATTCAACATTTTGGTGTGAAGTTGTGAGGATTTTTGCTGAAAGAGCACAAGATGATCAATAATCAAAGAACACCCCAAGATTCCCTGAATGGATCGTGATTGGGATCAGTTATGAAGAAAAATTCAAAACCTTCGGCCCAGAATCACATCATCATATCAATAATTCAGGCTTTGAGCAGACGGAGCTGTAATTAAGGCTACTGATTTGAATGGGACAAAATGATGCAGAACCATCCTCATTAATGTGACTGTGTACTGGAGTCTGTGGTGAAGTTTAACCCGACAATGCCAAATGGAGAAGAGCGGTTTTCTTTCAGAAAGAAAACCCAAAAAACTTTTTGGACAGAGGAATTTGTTTATTGTGGATTTGTTACATTACAATGTCAAAGAATTATTTTTTTTGCTCTAAAAATGTAAAAGTTGAAGTTAAAACTGGTTGTAACGCTATCATTTGTGGCCCTGGAAGGAAAAAGTCACATCTATAAAAATGTTTTTCATGAATTATAAATACTTATTTTTTTTAGTCTGAGAACATTTGAACTGCTTCAGAGTTTAAAAGTTCAAATCAGCATGTAAGGTGGGTTTTCTACATGACAGATGAGGCATACATCTGTTGTTGTTGTGTTACATGCTTTCACCAGAGGCCTGGATGTTTTTTGATTTTATGCTGCATTTTATGCTCACAGTTTGCATTTGGAGGATTCTCGAAGTGGTGACAGAAGAATCAATAAATTCAATAAATCAACAGAATCAATAAATTATGTACACCATGAAAGACTGAGGAAAAGAAAGAGTGCACACAATGGGGCTGATAACTGTTGTCATGGAAATGAAGCTTAGATAGATTGCAGATATTTGATTATTTTTTTTTCTTAAGGCAAATTTTAAAAAAAATACACAGATGAGGCTGTTTGTCTTGGAAATGAATTTATTCCCTCTCCTCAGGATAATCAGGCCACTTTTAGGGAAAAACAAATACCGTAAAACAAGAAACAAGTTGAAAAAGTTAGTGACCTTTACGTTGCTGTATTGTGCTCCTCTGTGGACAGGTCAACAAACCCTCCTGTGTCAGTAGCATCTGAACTCCACTCTATAAGAGCCTGCAATAAATTTGTTAACTTTTTTTATTGAGAAAATCCAGATGAATAGAAAAGCAGTCAGTGGATCAATATCAAGTCCAGGAACAGTGCCGTGTCCAATCAAAACCAGTTTGGACAAAATGAAACAATTTTACCCAATCAGCTACAAAAACCTGGAGGATATTATGGATCGCCTAAGCTCATCCTCCTGTTCTCTTGATATTTCACCCACAGCTTTCTTCAAGAAGGTTTTACCGGTCATGGTTTCTGATCTGAATCAAACAGAAAACTCATCCCTTTCATCAGGTCTTTTGCCCCAGACCCCGGAGACAGCAGTGATCAAACCACGGTTAATAAAGAAAAAAACTCCGGACAAGTTGCGAATGCAAAATTACAGACAGATTTAACAGTAGGGTTATTGAAAAAGCTGTGTTTCAACATTTAAATACCTTCTTAACTCTAACCAACCACTTTGATGTCTTCCAGTCCGGTTTTTGTGCTCACCACAGTACTGAGACTGCCCTTTTCAAGCTATTCAATGACATCCACATAAATATGAACTGCGGAAGAACCACAAGACTGGTATTACTGGACCTCAGCGCAGCATTTGACACCACTGACCACGGTAAATTGCTAAAGCGATTTGAGAATTGAATCGAACTTTCTGGCACAATACTTGACTTTTTGAGTCTTACTTAAAGGACAGGGACTACTTTGTTTCAATAGGTAACTTTACATCGTATTTAACAAAAATTACATGTAGAGTTCCCCAAGGGTCTATCCTAGGACCCCTCCTATTTAACATGTACATGCTTCCGCTAGCTCAAATAATAAACAACAACATTTACCATAACTATGCAAATGACACACATATTTACATTACAATGTCACCAGGTGACAATGAGTCCATACAAGCGTTTCATAGATGCAGAGATGCATAGAACAAATCAGTGAGTGGATGTGCCATAATTTTCTTCAGTTGAACAAAAATAAAACTAAAGTAGTTTTATTTGGACCAAAAGAAGAGTAATTAAGAGTCAGCGCACAGATTCAGGTATTACAGCAACAAACCACTGATAAGGCCCGAAATCTGGGTGTAGTCATGGACTGAGAGCTGAACCTTCAGACATACATTAAAACAATTACAAAGTTGACCTTCTATCCCCTGAAGAGCATCTCCAGGATCAAAGGACTAATGTCTCAACAGGACCTTGAGAAACTCATCCATGTGTTTATTATTTATTACTGCAACAGTGTCTTCACGTGTCTGCCTAAAAGGTTCATCAGACAGCTGCAGCTGATCCAGAACGCTGCTGCCCGAGTTCTCACTAGAACTAAGAAAGTGGACCACATCACTCCAGTTCTGATTTGTTTTACACTGTACCTCAAATAATAGACTTTAAAATATTTATGTTAGTTTATAAATCACTGAATGGGTTTGGACCAAAATACATCAGAGACTTGTTGTTGCCATATCAACCATCCAGACCTCTCAGGTCTTCTGGTTCAGGTCTGCTCTGTGTCCCCAGAATCAGAACCAAACATGCAGAAGCAGCATTCAGCTTTTATGCTCCACAGATCTGGTACAAAACTGCAGGAATTCATTCTGAATTTAGCCTAAACCTAACTTTTCTTTAGTCTGCCACTGCACTGTAACTTTTTTTTGTCTTTAATTTCTGCTTTCAACCTTTTGTATGCATTTTTTTCAGGTGAAGCGTTTTGAATCGTCTTGTACATGAAATGTGGTGTACAAATAAACTTGCCTTCTTACATAAAAAATAAATAAATAAATACAGCTTTGAATTTGTGTTTCCTAAAGATAGAAAGATGAAAGCTTTGTGGCTTTGTGCAACTTACTAACAAGGGTTTAAAAGGGGAACTTTGATTTGCACTAATCACTTCATCATGAATGGAGTCTGTTGTGAAAGTCAGCTACAAGTAATCAGCTGTGATGTATAGAGTTCCAGTGGCCAAATGTGATGCTTCATCAAAAAGACTTGATTAAAGAAATTCCAAGTATACGCTTCTCATTAAGCGCCTGACAGGGTTCTAGTTGCAGTTAGTTTACATCAATTTCACAGTGGACAAAACAAAGTAATAGGAAAAATGAAGAATCTTTGAAGCAGCAAAACCGATGGCTGTTTGAAACACATCAAGTAGAGAATTATTATTATTATTATCACAGTAATTACACATGTTGGAGCAGGACACCTCTGGCTACTTGGTGGGAATGTTCATCCACTTTGACAGAAGTGTGAATCAGCTGCAACGTGATAAGATTGTTTGCTTGACAAGCTGCATGATTCAGACTCATAATGACTGTAAATCAGTACTTTTGTCTTATTTAACACCTTTACAGCAACAACTAAAAATGCACACAATAATAGAAAAAAAGAATAGCACACTACAAACTGAATACCTGAAAAAATATCATAAGTTGAAATTAATGAAGTGAAAAGCTGAAAAAAAAAAGAGATGAGATAATATGAAATTGGTTAATTATGTGTTTTTAAGGATCTAACCTACTCATTCCACCAAAGCTGATAGGCGTATGCAGTTTTTGGTTCTGATCATAACCTTTTGGTGAGCAGAACCTGAGAGATGAGAAGATGAATAGAAAACAGAAGGAGCAGTGCAGATGAGGAATGCAAAAGCTCATCTGAAACTATAACATCTGGACATGTGAAGAATATTAGAAGTGAAATTGATTAGACACAAATTTAACACAGTTTCTTACAGTTAAAAAAAAACAGCCCTTGTCTGACAGTAGTTGCAGAAACTCTGGGACATGAGTTGGAAAATCTAAAATTTTCCCTCCAAACTAGTGTTTAAAAAATCCAGTTTAGATTATGATTTATTAAAGCCACCTGACGCAAATGATTGCCTGAACACATCTTATATTCATTTTCTTCTACAAGACGTTGTAAATGATGCAAAATTCTGCTGAAAATCCAAAGATATCTGGGCTGGGCTGAGTCCCCAGCATTTAAGGATTCAAAAACACGTCCCTGAAAGCAGCCCGGGCTATATATATATATATATATATATATATATATATATATATATATATATATATATATATATATATATATATATATATATATATATATATATATATATATATATATATATATATACACACATATATACATATATATATATATATACACTTTGAGAGGGAAACTGCGCTCTTTGTGCCACTAGAGGTGATATAAAAGCTGGTTCTGGTAGCGGACTGCATATTGTGTTGCTCTAATCTATTTAATCATGTTCAGAGTGTTGAGAGAGAAAACTAGATCTAAAAATGTTTCCTGCACTGAGAAGTTCAGATTTTCAGGGCGCTGACATCACACAGCTGGATGAAAGTAGAACTACGTGCACCCTTCCCTAGTTTATCATGTTTGTCTTCATCCATCTTCATATCATGCTGCACTTACACTTTTCAAAGCATGTTTCAGACATTACATTAGTACATCAGGATATTGTGTCAACTTCTGGAAAAAATATGCAAAATAGTCTGTAGTTGCATTCATTTTCACTTATTGTAAAGGTCTTTTCACACCTACCTACACACATACCACATGCAGTTACTGCAGTACCAGTCAAACACTGAAATTGTTTAAACTCCAACAATTTTTAGAAAATGAATAATGAGTAGTGTGTGTAGAGTAGTTTGACAAGCCTGTAACACTGTGCTTAGATGTGCGAGATTGCATCTAATAAAGTTCACCTGCAGTATTACTAGAAATCTTGAATATATACGAGGTTAACTGATACAATCAGCACTTAACATAGAGCTCAGAGTGAAAAAGCTCTGTCGGAGAACACCCTTAAGGGCGTCTCATCGTTTAACCACCCCGGGGCTTTAACAGTCTCTTAAACTCCCACTGTTAGTAAAAGTTTTAAACTGAGCGTTTCCCCCAAGGCTCCGCGGATCAGGATGCCCTGAAGCAAAACACGGAGAGCGGCGGAGGGAGACCACCGGAGCAGAGCCGGGTCCAGACGGCTGGTCGGCAGGCAGGAAGTGGATTTAAAGCTGTGATTCAGACACACAGAGCGACAGACTGCAGACTCAGATGTAGATCACAACGTCCGTGTCACAGCAGCACAGGTGGAAGACCGGTGATAATCCCGACAACCAGGACAGTGTGTGTGTGTGTGTGTGTCTGTGTGTTTGAGGAGAGCGAACAAACATGTGTGTGTGCTGCTGCGACTGTTTCTCTCAGTGTGTGCATGTGTGTGTGTTCTCATGGCAGGCCGTAGTTGAGTCAGACACTTGGCCTCTGATTTCATCACATCGGTTATGAAAGAGACAGTAAAGTTTAACACGCACACACGCATGCAAACAGACTCAGTGTTCCTGCTGCTCTGTTTCTTCAATATTTCATCATGTGGCGTAAAAACATGCTAACCATGTGGAGATAACCTGCTGCGAGTGCGTGCGTGCATGTGAGTGTAACCAGGTCAGTCTGGCTTTGCACCTGTAGCTTTACAATCAGTAGAGCAGTGACACTCACGTGTGCTCAAAGGCCAAAGGTCACCACACACAGAGAGGATCTACATAATGATGATGCGGCCTCATTTCCTGTGGAGCAACATATGTTTGTGAGTTGATCCTGCAGGGATTAAAGGGCGACTTCACCTGCACGTCCATGTGTGCGTGCAAAAAAGCTGCCTGTTTCCGTTTGTCCCGCTCACAAGGCGAGAAAATGTAAAAAAACATTTTACATTTCACTATAATGAAAATCAAATGAAAGAATACACCAAGATGTCTTTTATGCATGTTCCAACTCTTTCTATGATTAATTTGGTGAAATCTGTTTAGTAAAAAAAACAAAAAAAACAGCTTTGCTTTGGTGGAGGCACAAATTTTCAGATTGATATGCAGTTCAGTCAGCGCAGAGCTACAGGATACGGTGACTAGACTCCTGTGAAATGTTACTTTAATGTCAAATAATTCAGAATTACGTCACCTTACACCATATGCTTTTCTTTCAACAGTAGGGAATCTGCTCTTATGAAAAATTAAAAACCTTTCATTCATCAAGTAATCCACAGTGGGAATTCAAAGCAGCAGAAACCAGTTCACCTTTTTCCTTACAGAGATTAAAATCCTATCTTTTTATTTATTTTTTGTTTCTCTCCTATGACAGACTTGTTCCTCCTGTGTGTGGAGGGTGAGGCACTGCACACATGTCTGGATAAATGCATAAATGCTCCTCTCTTCTTGATAATATTTAGGCTTTTGTCAATATTTGCCCTGGGTGCCAGGTTCTCCATTCCAGCTGTTCCTGATTAGGAGAAAATGTATAGTATGTGGCCACCTTGAGAAATCTGCATTTTAACTTAAAAAAATCTCTGAATTCTCAGAAAAGCTCTAAAGTCATCATTGACACCCCTGATATGGGCAGAAATGTTACGACAAAAACAAAGAAAGGCATCTTTGTAAGCACGTCTTGCCTAAACGCAGCATGTTGAGTGAAGGTATGAGTTGCAGTGAGATATGCTGACTTGTTTACTGCCGCTTAATACGAGACACCCTGCTTAAACTGTCTTTAAAAACATCACGATACATGCCTTTGCTCCGTCTTTCACTTTGAACAATTTTGAAGGATGTTATATCGCGTTATACTCACGAAACACACTTTTACAGGTTTTACTTTCATTTGGAAGTCACCTTGACTGCATCTGTTTACATGTATCAGCAGTCATTCGTGGTGCCATCTACTTCACACTTACTTCACTACCACATAATAACACCCCCACCTGCTGTGATAGTTTCACACACACACACACACACACGAACACACACACACAACTCAGTATACAGTAAATCAGACTGGTCCAAAGGATGCTCCCCTGATATCGATGAGGATTCTTTCATTATTCTTTTAAGGTTTCATCTTTTCTCGCTGTTTTGTTTTTGGCTTTACCATTAAACTCATTTTTTACAGGGCTCTGACTTTGCACTGTTACAGAAACTCTAATTTCCACTGATAAATCTTTGCCAAGTCTTATTCAGAGATCATAAATGAAAGATAGCAGCTTTATTTGAGCAGGACAGTCATTGGGATATGAGGTGCAATGGCACGACTTTGACACCTTGAATACTCCTGCTACTTTCATCCTGCTGTTAATCTGCAATCATCCTCCATCCTGGATTTATTTTATTTTATTGCATTTTTACATCCCAGTTTCTCTAGTAATTGTTTTTCACGTAAAGCCATGATGGATAAAAGCAAACTGACATAATGCATGGTCTCGAAACTAGATTAACTGGAAACTGTAGTTTTGTTTCCGTGGTAACAGGTGTGTCTACTGTTACTGCTATTGCAATGAGCGTCTATGTTCAGGCTTGTATTTTCAGCGTAGTCTCGGCTTTGTTGGAGGAAATGTTCAGTTTTAAACTCATGTGGTTATTTAGAGATGACAGAGTCACCAACATGTACTCACTTCCATAAATCTGGTTTTTATTCTGATTATTACTATTTTTCTATACATTAGAAAACTATTTCTTATTCACACTTGTCTGACTTCTTGAGTCATTGCAAGAACTCTGGATTCACTTCAATAAGGACTTTTTTAACAGACTTTTGTTACTTATATTGTGTTAATGCAGCACCCTTTAAAACCCAGGTTACAAAGTACATTACATAAAAACGCTGGCAAAAACAAATAAGTCACCGCAAGACACAACAACAATCATAATAAGACACAAAGTTGACTTCTGAACTGTATTTGAGTGGCACAAATGCACATTTACAGTTTTAGCTCTACATGTCTCCCAGAAGGTTTGAAGACAGAGACTCTTTTTATGACATTTATACTCCAAGTCTCTGACACACCTCATTCATGATGTCCACTGCAGCTCTGCGAGCTGGTTTAATTCTTATATGCATGTAAAATAAAGTAAGAAGGAGAAATACAGTTGTCTCAGGACACAAGCGGGACAGGAGTCCAAAGTTACCTTGGCTAGTATTTGGAAACGGTAAGAATGGGAGAGTCCGAGAGCTGAAGAGACTAAACTTAATCAAAGTTTCTTTCAAATTAAATCAGCAATGACATTTTGAAATAAAAATTTTAAAAAATACTCATCAAAATACTCCCATAGAAAGGCTCTTTCCCAGTCTGGGACCCAGCATTGCCATTTCATCTTCTCAGTCAAGTGTGAGAAAAGTCTACCAGGCCTTGATGGGACAACCTGAGGCGAGGACAAATATATGATGCTGCAAACACACTGAGTTCTGCAGACAGACTGTTCAAGGCCTCATTGATGTGGAGGATTACGAACTGAAAACGAGTTGACGTTAGGCAGCGATGGGGAAGATATTCTATTAAACCTGATTAAAATATCTATCTACCTACCTATCACTCACTGACATTGGGTGACCAGGAGTTTCCTTTACAAGCCTCTAAGTGGGTCCACTTGAGTTATTAACTCCAGTCTGAGATGTAAACCTCAACACAATTCATATCATCTGTGAATTCAGAAACTAAATTTGTATTTTCATGACCAAAGTATTGAGTTAATTAACTTTTTAAGAAGCCTGTCTGAGTCAAGATGTGGCAACACAAGTCTGACAAAGCAAAATCTAAATATATAACCAGCATAAAAACTGGTGACATTTGATATTTGTTCATAGTCCAAATTAGCTAAATCAATAACTCAAATTGTCCATCTGAAAGCACTCACAACACCAACTGTTCCCAGTTCAAGACAAATGGAAAAAAGAGCAGAGAGGCAGGTAAGAAACAGACACTCAGGTACGTGTCTGAGTTCAGAGCCTGCAAGAGGTTCAGTTTCTTCACAGGCTGAGAAAATCATTGTGTAATTCTCGCAAACATTTTAGAAAACCCTTAAGAGTTTTGAAACCCTTCAGCTGAAAACCGTTTGGTTTTGTGAAGCTTTTTAAAAATGATAGCTTAGGTGTTAATAGGTGTTAAAAGGAAATCAGGGGTCTTGTGTGTTTGAATATGGAACAAACTGAGACCAGCAGATGTGAGGAGGTGTGGCTGCTGAGCCTCCGGCTGCAGACTGCTCACAGATTAAGGTCTGGGATCAGCGGGTGGCTGCTGGTCTGCAGGTCAACGGTCCCTCTAAACGAGTTCACCTTATAAAGACAAAACACTGTGACACCGAGTCCTTGTAGTTGGAGCTAAACCTCACATACACCATGTTACAATGAAAATTGCTGCAGTTCAAGCAGTTAATTCAATTTTATAGCATGAGGCAGATATTTATTGTCACTTATCCATAAATTACTTTTCCTCATCATAGATGTGAACATTTTCTTTTGTCTGCATCTTAAAAAAAATCCAGCTTCACTAAAAAATGCACATAAAAAAAGAGGGACCTATTTATTGTTATGCAATTTTTCTTGATGAACATATTCCAATATTAATTAAAGCTGGACAAATGTTTACATTAATTTGAGGGAAAATGGTATTATTTTAAGGAAGTGTAATCTAACTCTTGCAGTTGTCCATCCCTACTATCATCAACTTTTGATTCCCATTACAGTTATCGCTTATGACAACTGCGTATTGCTTTATGTCTTTGTCACAGATCAGAATCAACTAATTTAGCTCACAGAGCTACAGTGGATGTCATGGCAGAGACAACTAAAACGCCACAAAGTAATAATGCAAAATAAAACAAATGAGGTTGAGTACAGGACCATGCAAGACTAGTTTTTAAATGTGTGTAGTACATACTAAACAGACAACGTGAAGTACAGAACTGCATACTGGTTTAACAGTCATTTTATAAAATAAAAACAAATTTTACAACAAATATTACTAATGGAAAAAGGTCACATGACTGCTCTGACTGGCATAGTGCTGCATCACGGTCTGGGGTACAATATGAAAGGCAGACTGGTCAGCTGAATACTGAACGATTCCTGGAAGTAGCAAACTAAACTTAGCACAGAAAATAAGGACATTTGTGTTTGGTAGATTATTTCTTTGTTGTAACAATGCTTCTTGGCAATAAATCGTATACTGTTGGAAAGCCTATTTCTTTCCCTTTTAAATGGCGCCACATTTGTAAGGAACATGAATTTGTGGGATGAGCAGCAGAGCTGAGTATGGGGGTTGCGCCCGTGAAAAAATCTGCCAAATTTGTCAAACTCTCACTATGCTTATGGTTGCATTGATAGAGTAACATCTTTTGTTGGAGGCAGTGTGATGGTGTGGGGCAGCATCTCCATCACTGGAAAAACGAGGCTCGTCACTATTGGAGGCGGAGACCACCGAACACCGGAGACCACCTCCAAAATCTGGGAGTGGAGAGGATGGAACGGCCTGCCAGCAGTCCTGACATCAACCCCCATGAACACTTGTGGGATCAGCTTGGGCATGCTGATCGTGTAATGTTGCCTCTCAGCTCGATGCTTCCTGGTTCGAATCTCAGCTGAGGCCTTTCTGTTCGGAGTTTGAACATTTTTGTTCTCGTGTTTTTTACTCAGGATCATCTGGTTTCCTCTTGCAGTTCAAAAGCATGGATGTTTGGCTGACTGGTGATTTTTAAATGTCCAGAGCAGTGAGTGCGAGTGAGTGTGTCTGGTTGTGCATCTATATTTGCAGCTCTAGCAATAGACTGGCAAACTGCCCAGGGTGTACCTTTAGCATGAAGACAGCTGGGATGGGCTCCAGCAGACCCCAACACCCCGAAACAAGCAGGTCTAGAGGATGAATAGATGGCTGGGTTTTTTTGCTGATCAAATTAAATATGGCTCTTTTTAGATCTAGATCAGTGTTTTTCAGTCCTAGTCCTCAGGTATCACTGCCATGCATGTTTTAGGTGTTTCTGCAGCAAACCTGGCTCATTATTAAGGAGTAATTGACAGACTTATGCAGACCTAGGACCTAGTGGAACATGAGGAAACAGAACTAAAACACGGTTAGTAAAACTCTTCTTATTTCTGCTTCTTCTTTCTTATTTTTGCCATTTCATCTTTTCTCTCATCTATCCTCCTGCCTGTTAAAAGAAACTTAATTCCTACATATGTGAAAGTGTTTCCTTGCATCTAAAATGCATCTGGAAGAGACGGGAGAGAAGCTTAAAGGATGTTGTAGCTGTATCTTCAGCAGACACCTTCTCAGCACGCAACAGAAAGTACATATGATGTGTACAGGAACACAGATGTTACAGCAAAAGCTATCTGCCAGATTTCACAGCTGTGACAAGTCATTTTTAATTACCACAGTTTAAAAATGACAGCTTTAAAGTGTTACATGTTTTTGCATCCTAGGTGGAACATGAAGAGAGGAAGCAATATGAAATAAAGGTAACTGTTGCAGTGATCAATGAAGATTTTCATTGATTTTTTTCTTCTGCAGAACAAACTTTCGGAGGACTTCACCTACACAAAGTTTGCAAACTTTAACTTTGTTTTGCAAATGTTTCTGTCAACATATTGCATAGTCACGCTTGTTCGAGGCTGACAACATATACTATGAGTTGTGTCCTTTGTCATTCTGGATGAGAAATATTTATATTAGCGCCTATATATAAATATGACATCAGCAGCTGTTGCTGCCATCACATTTTTAAAATAGATTATGAACACTTTTCAGAATTATCTCTTCTTCAAATGACTAATGCGAAAACAATGTTTTAGTCACCGGGAAATAGTCAGTTCTCGTTGAGTCCAAGTCAACAGAAAGGAATGTTGTCAAACGACCTTTGTTGTGTCTGCGTGGGGAAACTTTTGGTGACATCGATTTAAAAATTGTGTTTTGAGTAAAACTGTTACAAAGCAAGTGGTGCATGTGCGCTCACGTAGCATAACAAGTGGAGCAGACGTAGGGCCAAGTCCTGCAGCCTGCAGCCTGCAGCCTGCTGCCCGCAGCGCAGCTCCGCTTCTGGCTGACGACTGATCGGCTCAGTATTGCAACACCGAAGCTCCGCCCCACTGGATGACGACGCCGCGGGAGGAACAACGAAACCAAAACAGACCCGGACCCGGAGCGAGTCCTCAGTCCGGCTCAAAGTTCTGGAGACCAGCAGCGGCAGGGTCAGCGGAAACCAGCGAGGACCTGAACCGGACCGAAGTTGTTTTATTTAAACTTGAAAACGGACAGAGAGACAGACGAGCAGAGGACCCGCTTTGTTCACTTCAGCTCCGGATGTAAAGGAAAAAAAAACCTAAAGTTTTATTTATTTACGAGGGTTTATTTTTTTACTCCACAGTCGAAACGTTTTTTTCTGTCGAATAACCGTCTTAGTTTCTTTAAATGAGACCACAGAATAAGCTCGAAAACTACCAGCTGAAGGACTGACGACAGGTTGCACAACTGCGACTGTAAGAAACAAAGACGTCATTACCTCATTCCCAGTCCTCCCAGTAGCGCGGCCACTGGTCCCAGTCGGAGTTCACCTTGAACAGAACAGGAAACTTTTTACGCCTTGTTTTTTCTGCCGACGTCTACATCACAGACAAGTGGTCATCAGGCTCCCAGTGACTGTATCGGCTTTGCTCCAGTTTCCTGGTCCGGACCAGTCTGTCGTTCAGAAGGTAAGAAAGTGACCCAGTAACAGCACTGGGTCAAGTAATCTGGTCAAAAACTGGAAATGCACTTGAACAATAAATGTATTTAGGCATTCGGAGAGTTTTATCAGTGATATACAAATGTGCAGAAAGTTTCACAAAAAGTTGTGTGCGAATTAACAGACTCGATTTTATGAAAAGTTCATTGTAATTTTCATTGTCTATTTATTGGCTTTTTCGAGTTGGACTGGTCTTCACCAGGTGATTGAAAGTTTATTCTTTTCACAAGGAGATGGCCTTGTGGGGTAAAATAATTTCGTCGTTATGGTTTAAGAGATGCGTGTGCGCGTTTGTGTTTATTACGGAGGTTTTGATTTGTTGACCTCAACGTGACATGATTGAATGATCCGGTGTCGGGAAGGACACCCCGGTGGCCTCGCTTGATCCATACGTGTTTAATCTGTCGTCAGCTTGAGAGTACAAACTGATTTAAATATTTAAGCACGGGGTTACAGCGGCTTGGGTCGTGAACGTGAACAGAAATCTAAAAACAACACTGGCTCATACACAGTTAGACAACCTGGACAACTCAAATCGGGAGATTAAGAACTAATTTAAAGACATACAAAAAGGGGAAAAAAAAAAACAAAAACAAATCGTAATTTGAAAGTTAGAAACTAGCAGTTAAAACTTAATTCAGCTCCAGGAGCAAAACCTCCTCCCACTGACAAATGTCAACTGTTTGACTTTTATACAGCAGAGAGGAAGGTAATTTGCATAAAAATAACATATATAGCTGCCGAAGTGCATATTTTAGTAGTTGCAAAAGGAACTTGATTTGCATTGAGCCTATGCCTTCGTAGTTTAAATATTACAATAATGTACATATTTTTAAAATGGTAAATATTGTGATCACAAGCAGAAATGTGTTTGGATTAAACTGGCTTTTTTTTTTTTTTTATTTTATTTTGCCTGTGCTCACAATATGTAATATTTATCTAACTTAAAAACCTTCTCTAAAATCCCTGTTTTTTTGTTTTCTGGTCGTGGATACTTGATTGGATGCCGATTGTTTTCAGAGATGAAACGTCTGACTTCAGGGACACACTTTCATTTTATCAACAAAGACGAATTAAATACCAAGTAAGAGATTGCGTCACTTTAAGTTTCAAAGTCTAACAGGAAGCATCAGAGTTCATTGAGACCCCATTAGTTTGGTTTTTGAAGCCGCTCGTAAACAGTCAGATCTCTGAGGGATTCTCCATCACCTTGTTTTGAGCCGCAGTTTCACAATCAAAAGTGTGTGTGTGTGTGTGTGTGTGTGTGTGTGTGTGTGTGTGTGTGTTTGAGGGGGTGGATAATGCTGCCATGGTGATATTGTGACTCAGGGCGTTTCAACAGGAGTGAAAGCAATGTTTGCTCACAGCAGGTTTCCACAAAGTGTCACTAAGGTAACCACAAGTTATGAAAAACTTTGTCACACACTCACACACCCTGTGTGAGTGTGAGTGTGTGTGTGTAGTTGTTGACTGTATTTAAAGCGTTTTTAAACTATAAACTGTTGTGTTCTGATGCAACGATTTGAAAGCTGAGGCGCCTGTCAGCTTACAGGAAATTGCATCATGAAGCCTATAGACACCGACTGTGTAACATGTGAGCAGCAGGGATGCAGAACACAGCGAGATTTGATATTAATACGACTTCTTACTTATGTGGAAATGTTGCTGAAAAGGGATTAGTGAGAGGTGGAGGCTTAGCGGCCGTGTCACCTGCAGAGGGCGCTGAAACGGCTGCATTGTTTGCACCGAGTGTGCAAACAATGCAGCCTGTTTTTATATATATATATATATATATATATATATATATATATATATGTGTGTGTGTGTGTGTGTGTGTGTGTGTGTGTGTTTAATTACCATATAACATTACAAACCTTCAGTTTCACACTACGCAAAACATTTATTGTGTGGTTTCACGAATTCACAAGATAACATATCACACTTATTTGGGATCCATAATTTTATTCTTGTTATCTACTAGGCTTTTATTGTTTGCAAATAAAAACCAAGAACTTATTTTTCCCCACACGGTGCAGTTTTCTGTCAGAAGCGCTGAGTTTTGGGTTGTGTCTGCTGAAAGGTTACTTCTTTTTCTGATTGGTCACACGATCATCTTTGTTTTTTATCGCGTGCTATAATAAGTTACTAGTCATGCAATAATGTTTCAGTGTGACAAATAAAAGAAGGAAATGTTGAGTCTTAAGATGAGGCATTTCTGTGTGCTCAGCAGCAGTATGTAGACTTAAACTCTGCAGAGTTTTTACATGCACAAAAATAATGATGGAGTATTTCAGGAAGAGAGAATGACATGCATTGATGTGGATAGGCATTAATTAGTCTGCCGCTTGTTTCCTCCAATCGCAGATGAGCATGGGAGTGGCCACAGCCAAGTCCCAACTCTGTCTGAAGAGGCTGCTGGACAAGCCCCAGGATGATTTACTGAAATGTAAACAAGCCCGTCTAGACCCACCCCCTCCTTCCACGAGCCTATCACCTTGCCTCACACACACAAACCCCAACCCCAAATCCAGCCACCGCCAACCCCCATCCAAAGTTGGACCATATCTCCTCTTCAAACACTGCGAGAGGGAAGAGACCTACAGGGCTGTGCACACGCAAACACAGCAGCAGTACACTTGCCAGGTAACGAAGACACTGAAATGTCCAACATTACTGTTAACAATAACCCATGAAATCCTCTCATGACTCTTTTATGTCGCTATGGTTGCAGGTCCTCCCTCTAAACGGTTACCAGGAACGGTTGGCGGCCTACAACCGCATCGGTAAACATGACAACATCTGCAGCCTGCTGGACGTGGTGATCGGTCATGACAACGTTTACACTTTCCTGCCCAGTCACTACGGAGACATGCATGCGTATGTGCGCAGCAGGAAACGCCTGGACGAGGAGGAGGCGGGGCATCTGTTCGCTCAAATGCTCGACGCCGTGGCGCACTGTCACTGTCACGGAGTCGTCCTGAGAGACGTGAAGCTCCGTCGGTTCGTCTTCACGGACAAATACAGGTGAGATTCAGGGGCAGGTGCTCTGAGGATGATAATAAAACAGTAACACTGAGTGCTACACTGCTCCTTATGAAAATAGCAGGAGAAAGATCATTTGTGGTGTCGATGAACACATTAATACAACTATCGCTCTGAAAGTGTGTCCTCTGATGATTGTTAATAGTAACGTCTGATGTGGTTTTTTTCCTCCTCCAGGACAAGTCTCGCCCTGCTGGGCCTCAATGACAGCGTCATCCTGTATGGTAACCGTGACGATGACTCTCTAACAGACAGACATGGCTGTCCGGCCTACGTCGGCCCCGAGCTACTGACCAATGGGACCGGGTCTTACTCGGGTCGTGCCGCAGACATCTGGAGCCTGGGCGTGTCTCTTTACACCATGCTGATTGGACGATACCCATTTCAGGACACGCAGCCTGCCGTGCTGTTTGCCAAGATCCGCCGCGGGGTTTTCAGTCTGCCCAACTGGCTATCGCCGCAGGCCAAGTGTCTGATCGGCTGCATGCTGAGGAAGGCGCCTGCTGAGAGACTTAAAGCGTCTGAACTGCTGATGCACCCGTGGCTGACCAGTCCGCACAGGTCGCACCACAACCTGCACAAGACACATCACAACCAAAACACAACACCACAGAATAAGCAAGTGGACGAGGACCAAGTGGTGCCGACGTGGACTGAAAAGCACTAATAGTCACCCATTTGTACTTCCATGCTCGTAAGAACCTGCACTGATGACTCTTCATAGCCAGCAGCCACAACATGATCCCTGGTTCAAACATTAAACCGCACGTCAAAGCCCAACAACCCTTTAAATACAAGAGACGACAAATCCACGGGTTCTCGTAAGTGCAGACACACAAGAGCAAATAAACACTATAAACAACACGATCCTGGATTACTTGAACCTCAGGTGCCTTTTTCTCTGCAGCTTTGTTTCATCCTCAGTAAGAATTTAGTCTCAGAAAGTTACCCAACTTTAGGCTTGAACTTGCTGCTCTGAAAAAGTGTCTTTTACTCAGTATTTACACGCGTGGTCCCGTGCAGTGATTTAGAAAGACGGGTCACTGCTGGAACCTCGCTAGCAGCACGAACCCACCGAGAAACTGAACCCAGATGTTACGGAGCAGTAACAATTAATGCTATTTAAATATGAATATATGTTATTGTTCACATCATCTGCTGATGATCCCAGTTTGTAACTGAGCAGAGCAAAACTGTTTTTTTTTGTGTGTTATCTCGGGTTGATATATTAATTTGCTAGTTTTCATGACATCTTATTTTCATTGCTCTCAAAAAAAGTCACCTTACTTTCTGTGCAATGTTTCTGCTTGGACATAAACTCAATAAAGTTTGAATTGAGAAATACCTTTTTTGAAATTGAGTTTATTTCAGCTTCTTCAGCACTTCTACAGTCATGTTTTATTGAAAGACCATCTCAGAATTGCAGGGATGAATTACGATCACCACTTGTTAACGTGGAACAAAATAATGATTCATCATAAAGAGGAAGAAACAAGGATTTGGTATTTTTAGTAAGTGCTGGTATTAGGTGGTGAAACGGTTGCTATTCCACCAGTGTTTGCACTCACATAAGTTTCATTTCACAGACATAAAGGCGTCACATTTGTTAACCAACTTCCTGCCTGAGAACAAACAGCTGCATGTGCAGAAACTCTCCTTTATTTCATTCTCTAAATAAGTCATGACAACTATTAGAGTAGTCGAAGTTACAAAATCATCACAGAGGACAAATGTCTCATCAAATGTTGATTTTCAGTTTCTTTAATAGTTATTTGGGGATTTTACAAAAATGTACAAAGCAGTTAAAACAAGGCATCTTGGCGTTCAGAGAAATTGATACAGTTGTTAATAAATGTGAGATTATTAAAGTCTGTTGTAGTCGGCACCAGTTACTACAAAAAAAAATAAATAAAAAAGTCAACCGTGTCGGCTGATGAAGCAGACGGCGGGGAGGAAACGCCATGACAAACAAGTGACCATGAGCACAGACAGCCTCAGTGTCATTTCACTTTCATGTTTTATTAGAAAGCACAATGATTCCTGTGGTCCTCTAAATCATCTCTGAACTAAACCACATCACATTAATGTTTGACAGAAACAAAGAAACTCTGTTTTGTCTTCAGTCTGTGGAAACATCTGGTCAAGTGTCTGCAAACTGTCCCTCGTGCTCGTCCAGGGGTCAGCAGCAGCAGCTAATCAGGGCCCAGTGTCAGTGTCCATGTCGTCGGTGTCGTCGCCCTCAGAGCGGCAGATCTCCTCCAAGGCCAGTTCTGACGTACATGAGAACAATCCGGAGAGCAAAGGAAGTGACTTTGTTACTCAACTGTGTGACGCAGCGAGCAGAAGATAATGATGGTATAAATGTGTAATATTAGCATGTCGACAATAATCTGACAAGGGTTTTTTTAATACAATTACTGCACAAACTGAGGCTTAATGAACATTAATTTGCATAAATACACAAGCCTTCATCACAGGAGCTGCTTACTTCACATCCTTGAATGTTGCCAGTAATACAATTCATCACGTTTGGTTAAAACTTTGAATGTTTTTTTACCCAGGTGATGCAGCACCAGTCAGTGTATGAGTTTTGTGCGAGCATCTATACCCTCGCTCTCGCTCAGCTCCGGGATCTTCCTCAGCGTGTCTCGTACGGCGGGGATCATCTGGTCGTACATGTGCAGCAGGGGCCTGCAGCTCTCCGAGAAGCTGCCGTGATGCAGCAGCAGCCAGTGCAGCTGCAGCAGACACTCTCGAAGCAGAGACGCCGCCGGGCTGCGCCACCAACGTGAGCTGGAGCGCTGCTGCAGGGAGGTGACTGGAGGAGGAAAAAGAAAGAAAAAAAAAATCTAGTTTTTAGTTTTAGAGAGAGATTTTTGTCTTACAGCATCGTGAACATGTGTACGTTTCAAGAGAAAGCGGAAATGTGACCAACCTGTCGAGTTCATTAGTTCCTGAGAACCACGAATATCCAGCCACTGACGATGGAGAACAATCACAACTGTCTGAACGAGCTGTGAAAGAAGAAGAGACATTCGTGTAGAGCGATGCAACATTAAATCCAAAAGAAAGTACCCACAGCGTCCGGGAGCTTTACCTCAATGTAACAGGGACAGGCGCGCTGCTCGTTGGTCATCCAGGTCTCTGCCCCCTGAGTGAGCCTGCTCAACAAGCGAACCACCTGCGAGTCACAAAATAAACATGAACAAGACAGTAAACCTTCATCTATTTAACATCAGTGGAGACAATGTCCTATTTATACCTGTGCTGAAATAGTTCACCTGATAATTACAGTATAAAGTTCACATTCAAACTACTTACTTCATCAACATCAAACCCAGGTCATATTCTTTAAAGAAAAAACAAATCTGCATGATTCATCCAGTGATGAAATCCGGTAAGATAAGGCGGGTTAAACTGTTTTTCAATGAAACCAGCGCGGATGCCCACGTGCCTGTAATTTTTTTTTCTTTTAAGTCGTCTGGTTTAAACATTGTCTTATGAGTGAGGCCCGATCAGGTTTTTCATTCAGCATCCTAGTTTGTCCAGATACAAAAACAAACAAAAAAAGCTGTCCTCAGGTCAAGTTAAACAACACAAAACAGTTTGTAACAAACAAACGACGCATTAACTTGTGCACGTTTACCTGGAGGTCCAACAGAACCCAGTCTGTGTGTGTTGCCCGGTTGTCTGGTCTGGTTCTGATCCATTTGAACAACTTCAGGAAAATACAAGGATCTAGAGACGATAGAAATAATTGATTCTTTTTATAATCGGTAAGAATTTTAAATGAAAAATAAATCAAAAGACGGTTACTCAATATACAAGTCATCAGATAAGGTGATGGCAGCAGTCGTGCTGCAGCAGGGGTGGCGCCTCACCGTGTTGAGAGCAGAGCTGTTTGGCCAGAGCCTCGTGATCGGACACCGCGGAGAGAACAGACACGCACTCTGAAACTGTCTGCAGCCGGCTTTCTGCTGTCACACACATACACACTACGTGCAAAACACACTGCAACCTGAGAGCGAGAGTAACAGACAATACAGATGTGACCAGCGTGGCCTCATATACTGGGTTTATACAAGCTGATATGAGCCAGAGTCGTCCCTGAGCATCCGCCACTCACTGCAAAAGCCCAGAAAATTATGAAAGCACACAAATACTTCCTACAAAACGATTGGCTATCCAGTTAATGCAGTCATTTTTATGGTAAAAAACAGTTGTGGGGCCTTTTATCTTTTCACTGAAGGAAAAGCTGCTGAGACACATGAACACACCAGCACTCATGGCCCAAGTTCATGACATAAGGAAATACAACTCACTAAGACAGAGATATATAAGATCATCAGTGCACCGCTGTGACACTCAGAGTAAACATCAACGTATCACAGTGGGATTGAACAGAAATTCATAACTTTAGCACAAGACTGAAGACAGTCAGATGGAGTTCCAGTAGTTTATCTTTAGACTAAATGCTTTGCCCTGGTCTTGTTTTTATTTTTTATGTGTTTAACCAAGTCTGACAGTCACAGTTACCACAGAACCTGTAAGCGACTGCTCGCAGTTTATAGCTGTTGCATAATGCGAACAGCAAGTGGCAGAGTCCTGCTGTGTACCAGACTACTGACAGTTGCATCATGTGTGTGATCCTGCAGAGTGATCAGAGGATTCAATAATGTATCAACAGCGTTTCATGTGACTTTCACTGCTTCATGGACTACTTGACTAATGTTTTACAAGTCTTTCTTTTTGTCTTCTCAACATTTACATTTTAACTATCATTACGGAAAAGCAGAATTTTAATGTGAAAGCTTAAGAACAACGTTGGCCTTGAACAGTGATAACAACCAGTGTGTTGCGATCATATGTGTGTGTGTGTGTACCTCTCGGAAAGTGTTTGTGGCGTCCTTTCAATAAGGACACACAGTGTGTTCAGAGCGCTATGGACCAGCTCGTCCCTCTGCGAGCTGTTCCCACCGAGCCGTGTGTCACACAGCCGCAGAAGCGAATGCAGCAGGGTATTCTGGGAGCAGGGACCCAAACTTGCTGCAGAGCATTCAGTCTACAAACAGGTGGAAACATGTTGAAGCGAAAAGCAGATTCTTAACACCATGAATCTCTACAGTAAAAAAAGAAAAACATCTATCATATTAAGCTCATCACAAATGATGCATAGTTTCACACTGCAGAATTTATATTCCTCTGCAACAATTAAACCAGGCAGGAATAATTATAATAAATTGTGTTCTTGTACCTTGTTGCTTGTACTGTTAGTCTCCTTTAACAACACAGCATCCACCACCTGAGAACACATCAACAGATTCAAAAATCCGGGTTCAGAAACAAATAATGTGCACAAACTCTTCAAAAGCACTGGGCTCCATTCAAAAAGACCCATGTGGTTTGTTACATGTCTGTATTTCAAGTGTTGTGGCATCACCTCATCACTGTGGGCCAGCAGGACACAGAGGAGCCTCAGGGCAGCTAAGCCAGCGTCTTCCACGCTGAAACCGGACGGGCCAGCTTCCTCAGGCCTCCCCAGCCCAGGAAAGGCCGAAAGTGAGCAGGTGGCTGTCGAGTCCGACCCTCGGCGGCCAGAGGAGGAGGAAAGAAGTGAGTCCAGAACCCCACAGACCTGAGACAGTTGAAGGTCCAAGAGCGGGAGGAGAAGGATGGCGCCGGGACACGACCTGAACACACAGAGCTATTATTTTATTTGGTGCTCAGATGAGTGCTGATGCATCTGTGCATTTGTAAGACATTATTGAAAGTACTCCAAATATTGTTTTACTGATAGAGTCATAATTTAAGACAGGTTACAACTAAAGTTTTTACTGTCAGAGGACGCAATAAATATTTAGTGATTATTTTCATAAGCAACGTGAAGTCATTTCAAAACTGCAGTTACAATATTCGACCTCAAGAGGGCTCTGTTGACCACAGAACTGTTGAGATGAGAATTTGCCCTTTTGGATTCTTCAGCAGGGAAGTTACAGAGATCTCCTCAGTCCGTCTACCTGTTATGTCTGTGGCTGGCTGGGGCCGCTGGTTGGCTCTGACTCAGCAAGTTCAGTCCGGTTACAGCCAGGCTCTGGACCAAAGTCAAAGTAGCTCTGGAGGATCCAGCTCCATCGACACTGGCTACAACAGGTGGGTCAGAGCGGAGCTGAAAGCCTGCTGCCAGCTGACTGAACACAAAGCAACACAAAACAATAACACATCAGTTAACATAATGAGTTCACTTGATCTGTGAAAAGGTTCTGCAACTACTGTTGTTGACACTATGATCATTAGAACTTCAAAGTATAAATGCCACAAAAAGGGAAAAGAAGAAGCAGGAGCATGCCAAACGATTTGTCCTTAACAGGCCACTGTAGAAACCTGCTACTAGCTCATAAAACGGATCTAATGTGTCACATTAAACTACCGATTGCCTGTTTGGTTGTGTTGCTTGGTCCTGCCTGGGCCACCCCTCCAACTACTGCAGCTCTGTAATGCACGGGTCAAGCGTTGTCGCCGTTCATGCTGTGATGGTTACTCGCCGCGTGTTTACCTGGAGTCGGCCGTGGCCTGCAGGTGGGAGAGGCGGAGGCTGCTGGGAAACAGAGGCTGCTGCAACAACAATCTAAGCAGGACCCCACCTGGGTGATAAAACACAACAACACACACTGATTACAACAAGTTCTTCTATTTAAAGAAGAATCTAAAGAAGAAATTACAAAAGAGCTGCTTTGACATTTATATAAATGGGTTGTTCATGAGCAGTTACTTTAGGCTAAGAGTTTAAGTTGTGGAATATAATAAAGCTACGAACACTCAATCACAACTTTAAATGGTTATACAGACACAGAAAGTCTTTTAAGGAATCAAAAGACAGAACCAAGTCTGTGGGTTCCTAAAGATAAGTACAGGAGGAGCAGAAACCCCGACCTCTGTGCTGCAGATGAGCAGGCCTGACAGACAGGAAGGGGTCTGGACGGGGCGCTTCAAGTATGTCTCCAGGTCTGCAGCTGGATGCTCCTCTATCTGTTACACACAAAAACGTGCAGATGTTTAACTGGGAGCAGAGATCAGGTAAAGCTGAGGAAAAAAAAAAAACAAACTGCAATTATGTTCATCGTAGCACCGGTCATGTAACCCACCATCTCTCCGTGTCTTCACTGGTGTCATTTTGGATGAAGTCTGGGCCTCAAACATCCCCTTGGGGATGAAACCGTTTCCAAGAGGAGAAGAGGAGCTACTGCCACTCCCATGGTGCATCTGGGCCAGAGAGCTGAGGACTTTCGGACTAAGAGAGGAGACCACCAAATCCGATAAGACGTGAGCAGAAAACTATAAGTACATTCATGTGTGACTCCAGCTGACTGTAGGTCAGTCGAACTTCTGATTCCTTCAGACACAAGTGTATGGAAGGAGCAACTCTGGCAGCAAAGCTCTCAAAAAGATCTTTGTCTGCTAACAAACACGGACTAATAGCCTACTTTTATATCACATTGCCATGAAAGATGCAATAAAAGAGAAGGACAACAAATATGACCCTCAAATGGCTGAAGGTAAAGTCTGATAATTCAGCACGCGTCACTTCAGTCTACATTCTTCATGTCAAGTTCATGAGATGCCAGGTTACGTAAACGGGATTGCACCTAATTATACTGTTACGATCGGTTCATTCAAACACATGCTCATCAATACTCAATGTTATTTCAGGCAGTCTCAGTGTAGTCCTTTTCTTTATACTCTGTAAATGCTGACTGTTTGCTGAATGTTTGAATATGACCGTGTTATCTATGGTACATTCTTAAAAATTAAGTAGTGGCAAAGGTCATCAATGAAAAAAGACTTGAGTCTAAATCTGTAAAACTTCCTTCAGGTTAAGTAGAATCAAAACCGCAGTAACTTGACTTGACCTCAGTGACTTCACAGTTTCTTAACCCCCTGACTTTTAAATTGGACTTAATTTGTCAAAAAGGCAGCATGTATTGTAATCATAAAATTATTATTTACTTTTAGTGAAGAAGCAGCACATTATTGAAAATGTCTGAGGTTTTTTTGTGCTAATCTTCACTTGACTCACAGTCACGTCATGAGCAAAAGTAACACTACAATGAAAGTAACTGACCTTTTCTTCAGCTCAAATCTTTTTCTTTTTTCTTTGGTCAAGACAGAAGTTGACAGATTTTTATCAGTTTACCAAGATTCTGTTTCTTCCTAACTGAATATCAAACATGTCTTTAATAACTCTGATGACTCCAGACCTGTTTCTCGCCAGTGGCGATGCCATCTTTTTGTCTGAGTTGAGGAGTTTGGTCTTCATCTCGTTGATTTCTGCTTCTTTAAACTGGAGCTCAGACTGCAGCGACTGAACCTGCGAACAGAAAACATGTCAGAGAGACTCTAAAGGGTTAACAGCCTTTAGTTTACACGTGTGTGTGTGGGTGGGTGTGTCTCAACCATCCTCACCTTCCTGTTGAGCTCCTTCTCCTTGTCACTCTGCTCCTTCTGCCTGTGAGTCTCCTGCTGGATCTGGTTTTGTCTCTGAGTCTCCTTCTCCTGCTGAGCTGCTTTCAGTGAATCCCTCAGGACCCGGATCTCCCCGCTCTTCAACACGATCTCCTCCTCCACCTCCTTCAGCTTATATACACACACACAACAGACTTGACTAAATTTTATGTTATGTACTACAAATGATAAAATCCCATTTGTTCTTAATTCTGTTTAATACTTTGCACACCTAGTCTTTCACAGAGTGCTGAAACCCTCTGAACATTTATCTGGGATGCTTTTTATACCCAATAATGTTACCAGCTTGTTTCCAGTAATTCTTATTAGGTGTGAGATGTGTACAATTTCCAAAAGGTAACCAAGTGTACACATTTACTAGTTATATTTCTCTGTATTTGCTTTTAGGTAAATATTTTACCTAATTAAGGTCTGGAAAAATATCATCATAAACTGAGAAAATACATTATCAATCAAACATCATGAAAGCTTTTCATTCATTTTCATTTTTCCATTCTTGTCAGTATGTATCTCATGATACACACTGAAATTCGGCCTCTGCTTTTAACCCATCACTTGTTTCATTCGGAGCAATGGGCTGCTATTCCAGCACCCGGGGAGCAATTGGGAGTTAAGGGCCTTGCTCAGGGGCCCCCAGTGATTCAACATTGTTGCCAGCCCAGGGACTTGAACCTGGGTCCTCCAGACCCAAGCCCACCACTGTAACCACTAGGCAAGTAAAAAAAAAGAATGCTGGAAGCCTGAAAAGTCCCTTGAAACTCAGGCAACCGAGGTTGGACTGTTGTACACTTTGTTTTTAAGTCTCACCTTCCTCTTCAGCTCTGCGTGCTGGGCCTCCAGGACGCTGTATGAGTCCTGTCCACCTGATCCAAGCTGCTGCATGTTACCTGAACACAAAAAACAACTGGGTTTTGTTGCCATACCCAACAGACAAAACTAGAATTGACTAACATTCATACTAGTATTTCTCTTATTTATTAATGTTTCTGCAAGCAACTCTTGTTTATGCTGTTTTTTCTTCCACACAGATTTATTATGTTTGGCCCATTTCACAAGACTAAACCACAAATCTGTAGTGTAAATGTACAGGGTATCAACAGGAGCTGAATATGTCAGTCTGCACATTTATTCTTCAAAAAGGGCAGAAAACTCAAGACCACACACACAAAAGAACACGACTGATGCCAGGTGAACAATAAAAACACTGTACTCTTCTAAAAGAATAATCTAATAATCCAATGTGTCTTTGTTCAAAGTGGATGTTTGACTCCCTGGCTTTTTATCTAATGTAAAACAGTTTTAGGCAAAAACAGAAACTGATTCACTGAGCACAGACTTAACAGCTACATTCAACTTTCATGGAAGGCAAAGAACTGCAAAAGTGAAACGTATCGATAAATTTACTTGGTACATTATCAAAGGGAATTAAGCAGAAGAGAATGGAGGTGTTCAAAAAATAATAATGATAACAATAATAATTCTACTCCAAACTCACCAAGAGGTTCCCTGCTGGGTTTTCCAGCATTGCCTCTGTGACCAAATGAATTATGTCTGCTCTGATTGGATGCGGTTTTGCTCTGCCCTTCAGGCGTTGGTCGAGTGGGCCCGCTCAGCTTGGTTCCTGGGTTAGACCCCATCCCTGTTCCTCCTGCTGCTGAAGTGATGGCCTGTGAGGCAATGATGTCCATTTCATCCAAGTCATCCTGGGTGAATTCTTCATCATCTCCAAAAGGGTCAGTGAAGGGCACGGCCGTCACTACGTCCTGGTTCAGGCCTCGGAGGCGCTTCGTAGGGGGACAGTTCATGCTGAAACAGATAAGCAGTGACAAGTCAAACTGACCGAAAGTGGATAATGCTGTATGCATCATCTTATTCATGTTCACATTCATATTTAATACTGTAATAAACTAAAAAAAATTGTCTAAACTCCCTAACATGTTGAAAGAGCAGGAATAAGCTGCATTTGACATATAACAACAGAAGTCATTGACTGGAACGCACCGTCACAGTAGCATTTGAGACCTGAAACTACATTTTAGGTCAAAGTAAAACATAGCTTTAAACCTAATGCCACAAGCATTTTTATTGTCAAGGTCCCTTATTTGTCTAATATGGTCTAATTATTGTATTGGAGTCCTTACAAATAACTAAATTTATTTGCCAAATGTTAACACAGTGTAGTCAGCATAAGCATTGCACTTCAGTATTTTATACTTTTCTTTTTTAATATAGCACAATTATTATCATACTATTATCACACAAACACTTCTTTGCCGAAAAGCCAAATCGTATTTGATATGCATGTTTCCTTCACAGGAAAGAAACTTTCAAAAAAAAAAGGAGCTTTGAAAAAATAACCTTTTAAGTCCTTAAGAGGTGAAAAGCTGAAGCCAAAGACAAAACTACCTGTAACTAAAAGCTGCTTCCAGCGTTGCAGGTCGTCTTGGTGCTTCTACAGCTGTTTTCATTCCTGCTGGTTAATGAACTGGTTAACGACATGATCTGGTTAATATCAACTGCTTCATGACATGAACTGGTTAACATGAACTAGTTAATATAAATGGGTTAACATGAGCTGGTTCACAACATGAACTGGTCAACGACATGAACTGGTTAATATCAACTGGTGAATAACATGAACTGGTTAACACGAACTGGTTCACATGAACTGGTTACCGACATTAACTGGTTAATATCAACTGGTGAATAACATGAACTGGTTCACATGAACTGGTTCACATGAACTGGTTACCGACATTAACTGGTTAATATCAACTGTTACATGACATAAACTGGTGAATAACATGAACTGGTTAATATAAACGGGTTCACATGAACTGGTTACCGACATGAACTGGTTAATATCAACTGGTGAATAACATGAACTGGTTCACATGAACTGGTTAACATGAACTGGTTAACATAAACTGGTTACCGACATGAACTGGTTAATATCAACTGCTTCATGACATAAACTGGTGAATAACATGAACTGGTTAACATGAACTGGTTCACATGAACTGGTTACCGACATTAACTGGTTAATATCAACTGTTACATGACATAAACTGGTGAATAACATGAACGGGTTAACATGAACTGGTTAATATCAACTGCTTCATGACAAACTGGTGAATAACATGAACTGGTTAACATGAACTGGTTCACATGAACTGGTTACCGACATGAACTGGTTAATATCAACTGTTACATGACATAAACTGGTGAATAACATGAACGGGTTAACATGAACTGGTTAATATAAACGGGTTCACATGAACTTGTTACCGACATGAACTGGTTAATATCAACTGGTGAATAACATGAACTGGTTAACATGAACGGGTTAACATGAACTGGTTCACATAAACTGGTTACCGACATGAACTGGTTAATATCAACTGCTTCATGACATAAACTGGTGAATAACATGAACGGGTTAACATGAACTGGTTAACATGAACTGGTTCACATGAACTGGTTAATAACATGAACTGGTCAACATAAACGGGTTAATAAAATAAACTAGTTAATAAAATAAACTGGTCGTGCCGGCCGTGTAATTAGCTTGCTAAGCTAAATAAAGCCTGGTTCCGTCACAACGGCACGTAAACGTCTGGTATCGCGTAAGTGAAGATAAAGAATACATGCCTGATAAAAGAGCCTCTTTACATCGTCCCTTTAAAGCTAATTAAACCAATAATTAACGTGTTTATTGAATAAAGTTAAACTTGTGTCGATAGGTCCACACGGCATTGTTGAACAGCCCGCCCCACTACGTAATCTGACCAATCACGTCACAGTTCTGATTCAACAACCAATCACAGGCGGTCGACTGAACGAGGTCCTCTACGGGTTACCATTTAACACAAAATTACTAAAGGCGGATAAATAAATGAAGGTTGCGATTTTAAGTTATATCCTTGCTTAAGTTTAATTAAGAAAGATGACATAACGACTAGCTTGCCTTCGTGCTCATTATAAATAAGTGGAAAGTACTCAGTGGATTGCCAGTATATGTTTTACGAACCTGTTTTTCCTCTTTATAAATAGTTTCAGTTATGTTGTGCCACCCACCTGCCTGTTATTGGCTGATTATCTGTCATTGCCAATCGATTATTTCATAAAATTGATATGTGAAAACTACAGGTTATGCTTGTTCAGATGTTTACTAAAGGTCAAGAATCCTTTCTTTAAAAAAAATCTATGTACATTTATAACAGTAGTCAGATGCTCCCTTGTGTCCCACTCGTCTTCTTTCACCTTTTGTCTTCTAGGAAACCCTACGCCAGATCTTCTTCCATATCTTCTGTGTCTTCATCTGTTACAGGAAAAAACTGCATTTCCTTGTTCACTGCATCCAGAAATCTTCCACTTTATGTCCTGCCTCTTAGTTTCATGTTTAACTTACTTCCACAAATTTACAAATCCATCTTTTCTTATTTTTCGGCCAAATCAGGAAAACCGATCCACTTATCTTTTGGCACCTCACTCACTGGCCCACTCCTCCCTACTCTCTCCATCTATCTATCTTTATTAGCCTTTTCTTTCATCTGTACTTCCATGTTCCTGTCCTTAATGTCATACTTGCCAATCACCTCCTCACCTCCTCTTTCTCTTTCACAAATTCAACTGCCAACCGCCAGTCTCTTACTGGGAATGTTCTCCAATTTCATCATCAAACTTACTCCAGAAACGTTATCTATTCCAACTCAAAGCCAACTTGTGCGGCCCAAGCACTGATAAGGTTCATCGTCAAACCTTGGATTTCTATATTCATACTGTCTGACACCACGCCATTTCCAGAACACCATCAACACACTCCTTCATCAGAATCTAGATTAAGACTTACATTTGATAGAATAATGTAAAAAAAAAAATTACAAAAGGATAGGAGAAGAAGGAGAGGAAGGGGAAGGGAGTATATAGAAGAAACACTATTTGGAAATAATTTATATTCACCAGATTCACAGATTCTGACAGATGAGGATGTCAAGGCTGGGTATGATGGAGCATCAATCAAAAGCTGAGGCCATTCATGAAACCATATTATTTAATACATATATACTGAGTTTATGCATGATACAGCAGAAGTGTGTCATAGTATCGTTCAAGTCAGAGAATCATTGATCGATTCAAAATAATATCTCTATCTGCAAAACGGGAGAGAGTTGGAATTCCAGCTTTTAAAGTGCACAAACATATGTTGGATGCGCTTGACCTTCCAGCTCTCAGCTGACTCCTGATCTGCCACTCTGATGTGTGATGTCACATGGATTTGGGGACTGTGTTCAATCATTGTCACTTAAAACAATCCAAAACTGCATCCAGAAATGAAGCTCAAAACTGCATCATGCAAAGATAAAGCCATAAATCCTCTCTGTAAAGAAATAGTGGATGTTCTCTGAGCAGAAACTCGTCTCAGATGGTCAGAAAGACAAAGGTATTTGTGGTCTGTGACTTGTAAATGTGTGAAGGTACCATTCATGCAGATGAATAAATAAGAATTTTGCGGAGACGTATGTGGTCATCAGGCCAACAACCTTTTCTAGGAGATCCATGTTTTTTCAGTTGGACAATCCAAACCTCATTCTGCACATTTTACTTCACTGTGGATTCATATTTGAAAATGCATGGCATATCATGAAGCGGAGAGCTTTTGGAACAATATGCTCACTGTTTAAAGAGTCATCTCATAAGACAGGGTGACAAGACATGTAAATATGCCTTTTTTCCTCTTGCTTTCATTTCTAAGGTCGTCACTGGCAGAAAATGTTTGTTTTGTTTATTGATCAGGGAAGACCCTGATGTGAGTTTTTTCTTCTGTTTGTCTCTTAAATAAAGATTTAAGCAAATTCAAAAATCTCATATTTAAGCTTTTGATGGATTTTGAAATACTCTAAACCTTTCTGGAAATGGAGTTTGTACAAAAATGAACAAAAAGAATACATTTAAGCATATAAAATAAATATCAGTCAGGAAATCTCTAAGTTAAAATGTCCTTTAAATAACACCTGCACCTTAAAGAAGAAACCACAGCCTGTCTGATGTGGAGGCACCAAAGACACTCCTACACTGTTTAACACTAACCTGGATAATATTAGATTCATGCATGTTCATGAAAATCAAGTACACAATCTGCGTCATACCTCGATTATGCGTGAAACCAGAATTGTACATTGCAGAGATGAATCTTCCTGCAAACGTATCACTGTATTAGATATTTGTTTATCTAATGAACAGACTGATCCTCTCAGAGGTGTCAGTGGATAGCTCATAATGGGTCCTGGAGCTTGTAATGAGATGAGGTGAGTGTGTCAAGATTTTTGACTTTCAACTGGATGGGCAGAAAACACACCCAAGAGTAATTTTAGCAACTCGGTTTTTAAAGTGGTGGAACCTCATAATGTGTCACTACATCTAGGTGTGAATGTGAATCCCGGCATGTACACTCTCCTCATACATAGCCTTCTCGTGGCTTCTCAGCAACAGCAAGTATGTTTTCCATTTTTAGCCACAGACAGGTCTGTGTCGCAGCTCAAGCTCGACAGTATATATATGTGCGTGTAACTCTCACACATGCTCACTCTCCTGCTCTCTCCGCCTCCGCACTTCTGTACAGAAATGGCAGGGCTCAGCGACAGGCATCCAGATGCACCAGTCATCACCACCATCAGCAGCAGAATCAGCAGAAGAAGTGAGACGTGCAGTCACCGCTCACATCTGCGGCTTCATAGTATCACCAGTAGCATTAATATTCAGCAACACTGCACATATTTAGATCCCATAAGTCTTTAGAAGATAATTCAGGGAATTTCACAAAGCAACACATGCTTGTACATATTTGGCAGGCAAGCTGGTTACCATAGCAACCGAACAGCTAAAGCCTGGTCATTCATAGTGAATCACATAAAACGAGGCCTAAGTATAGGGAACATGCAGCTGGCTGTTAAATGGTTGTGCATAAATGTGAGCGTTACTGACAGTCTTCTCCTGCAGCCTCCTCTCAGGAGAGCTCTGCAGTGACAGCCAGCTTTGCTGTCTATTGTGAACGTGAGCAGTGCTCAGGTGGGACGGATGATCCTTGTGATGTAGGAGCTGCTGACAGACTGAACTTTCTCAGCCAGAAACCTTCAAGTTCATAAATGGATTCCCCCAGAATAAAACAGTAACACAATGGGCCTAATTTGACCCTTTTCCCCTACATCCACCCCTCATCCGGTAATGAAATGAACTGTCTTTACAGCTAATTCTGACATTGATCATGTATTCAGCCCTGCTTCCTTAATAAAGCTGGCTTTCTTTATGGCGTACTCAGAGGCAGAGATTATGGAAAGGATTGCCACTAAAAGTACAATATTGTGTTTTTTTTTTGCAGTAAGGATTTTGACAGAGGAAGAAAAATAATCAGCAGTATCTTTAGTTTATTGATGAGAGCTTACTGATCACTGATAGATTTTATAATTTAGCCAGCAAAGCTTCAGCTGATGATGAGGATGAGCAACAACACTCCTCCTTCCTCTCACAGCTTTAGCTGGATTCATTATTTATTTTTTGCACTGCCGTTCAATGTCACAACTTTACATTTGGAGTCTTCTTAATTCATTGTAGGTCAGATTATGTATGTAAAGTGCTTTAATGTATATTCATTAATTCATCATGCAGATGGGAGAAAAATGAAAATGAGGATTTGTGTTGTCCTTGACTTGTCCTGAGTTGCTGGATAAACTTTAATTATATGCACAAGAGATGAAAGCCTAGATGAGAAATTTATTACAATAAACTTAGAAGGAACAACTTACTTCAACTTTTGTATAAATACTTCAGCTTTGTACTAATGTTTTGTACTCTGCAACATATATAAAAAAAAGCTTTTTAGGCCGTAAAGCCTATATCACTTTGTAGCATCATTGTTCCTGAAGCGTTTTCAGATGTTAGTTTGTCTTCCTGCGAAAAAATCTTAAATTGTACAACAGGAACAGGTCATAAATGGGTGTTGATTTCTATTTAGACTTTCTACAGCATGAAGCAGATGACAACTTTCTTAGATTATACGTTGATTCTTAAATGGGATTGTGAGGTCTGTTTAAATTTACAGCTAAAATCTCCTTGGTTCTCTTCCCTTCCCTTCCAGATGGGGTCTCAGAAATTAAACATTTATTTTCTCAATATAACTAATAATGAAAAAATAATATGTACATTGGTTTTGGATTGGAGACCGGGCATAGGTTTAGTTGTAATCAAATTCAAGCAGTTTTACTCAATTTACTACATCTCCCAGCATGCATCTGCCGAGGGGGATCCTGGATGAAGAGCTAGAAGATCGATGATGGGATGATATGTCACCTCTGCTGCTGTGTTCATTGCTGCGGTAAAGGGCTGCTTCCTGCATGAATCTTTGCTGAGGAGTTTCAGTCACAGAGGAAAACATCCACAGGGAGAGCACTGTGGATGATTGGCTGATGACTCTTTAAAGGCCACCAATCAGACACCAACCTTGCTGTGTGACTGTGTGTTTCCCCTCTCTATCTCTGAACCCACTGTGTCAGCCTGCGCATATCTCGATGATTGCAGTGCTGCATGCATGTGTGCTGTTTCTGTCTGTTTGCGTGTGTGTGCAGGATGCTGAGATCTGGAGGCGTCAAGGAAGGGGAGGGGGCTAGGATGGCAATGCTAAAGAATTAGATGAAAAAGAAAAAAGGGGGGCACAGAGAAGACGAACGGCTTGGACAGTGTTAAGAGAACAGATGCTGAGGAGCGGATGATAGTGAAAGGCACACGACGGAAAGAGAGCGTGTGAGGAGGAGGAGGTGGAGGAATTGAAGATCTGCTGAAGGGAGCACCAGCATCACTGATTTTCACGAAATCCTCTTCTGTTGCCGTGACGATGGGCTGCTGGCTCTCTGGACCATGGATGGGTGACCAAACGGTGAGCCACAAAAAGACCCAGCTGAATGCTTTAAGTGGGTGTTTTGTGTGTGTGTGTGTGTGTGTATCTGTTTGTGTGTGTTTTATAGCATCTTACTTGAAGAAGATGAAATGGGGCGGCTGGTATTCGTGTGTGTGTGTGTGTGTGTGTGTGTGTGTGTGTGTGTGTGTGTGTGTGTGTGTGTGTCTGCCTATGCAGATGCAAAATGGCATCATGATTTCTGCTGCACACTGCATGGCATGTGTGCGTAAGTGTGTGTGATACACACAATCTATTTGTATTTTAATCTTTAATTACATACGCCAATTTGTTTTTGTTTTTTTTTTACTATGTAGAAATTTTCGTTTCGTACTAAAGGTTGTGCTTCATGTTTGTCAATTCCACATACTGGAGGCTCACACTCGCTCTTCTGCTCTCCACTGTTTCCACACACAGGTGCCATTTTGTGCTTCTCTGGTCATGCTCTGCGTGTGTGTGCGTGTGTGTGTGTGTGTGTGTGTGTGTGTGTGTGTGTGTGTGTGTGTGTGTGTGTGTGTGTGTGTGTGTGTGTGTGTGTGTGTGTGTGTAGTTGAATGTAGCAGAGGGTGACTCATGGTTGTGATGTTCTGGAGTTAACAATACTGTTCATGCGTCTAATTTGATAGCTGCTGAGCTGCTTGTGTTGTGTGTGTGTGTGTGTGTGTGTGTGTGTGTGTGTGTGTGTGTGTGTGTGTGTGTGCATAAAGTAGGATGAGGTTTATACTGCTTGTAACTGTTAACCCTTTACTGCAACCATGTCCATATTTGTCATATTTGATCACTGCAATTTTGCATTTTGCAAGTTTCAGTGTATTTTTTGTTGATTGATTTAGTTCGTAGTTTTTTAAAAATATACTAAAAAAAACAAACAAACCAGATGACGTACCCCATAATGATAGTGTGCACACCAAAATTTGATTGCGGTGTGGATGGATGCTGTTTTTTCCACGATGCATGACAGGACTCGAGCTCTCCTCCAGAGAATCCCATGATGCCGCTGTGTAGCATATGGTTATTAGGAAAGCAGCCCCCCTTCTACATAAGTCTGCACCTCCAACCCAGTTTTTGACAGGGACTTCCAGTTATAGATTTGTAGTCTTTTTAACCAAGCTGGCATATTACCAAGGATGACTAAAAGGGCTATTGTTTCCGGACTTGACAAAAGTCCCTCAGCACTGAATAAATCATTCAGTTTTCACACTCTGAAGAGGATTCACCACGGTGAGTGGTCTTTGTAGTTTATCTGAGAAAATACGATGATTTTGTCACTTAGACAAAACTAAAATTATAATATTATAGCTTATTCCATACCTAAACAGGCCAAACATTTATACTGGAGGGGGGGGGGGGGGGGGGGGGGGTCATGTGTACCGATTCTGAGAATTAGGGTGTGCAACAGGGTCAATACGGTTAAATGAACTCTTGTAGATTATCTGCTCTTGTGGCTCATTTAGAGTGTGTTGTCTATGTCTCGCTGAGCACAAAATGAACTCTGGTTCAATTAAAAAATTAATCAACACTAAAAAAGGGGATCGCAGATTTCAAGTCTTGCAGCTAATCTAAGTGGCACATCCATCATTTCTTTGCTGCAATTCTGGTAAAAGCCAACAAGCACATTTAAATGGAATCATTGACTTTCGAAGTTGTAAATTCTGTCATTACAGTGTTTGTCAGATAAACTGTATGTGCGTAACCATCTTCAGATGTTTTAATTTGATCAGGAATACAGTATGTTCGTTCAGAAAACTGTGTCACATTTAAATTGCACCGGTGAAAAACAACTGAACTGTTTAGGTTCAATAAGCATCAAGTAAACAGACTCATCAGGATTTTTTCTCTCTCTCTAACAAAGTGTCAGAACAGGTTTGTGCTCGGATGGTTTGACATGCTCAAAAGATGGAGAAAGAGTCTTCGCATTTGAACGTTTGCATCTGCCGCACTTTTAATTCATCCTAATTTCCATTTACAAATAATCCATAAAGAAGCAAAGGGAATTTATGTGCAATGGACAAGGTTTGTTTTACTGAGCTTTTCTAGGCATTCTGGTTTTCGGTTTGTAATTATTTTGGCCAGTTACATTTGAGTCTTTAACTTATGATGTACAAACCCCAATCTCCAAAAAAGTTTGGATGCTGTGTGTGAAAAAATATTCTACAATGACTTGCAAATCTCATGAGCCCATCTTTTAGTGACAGTAGATCACATAAGCGGCATCAAATGCCGAAAGTGAATAATTTCACCATTTCACAAACAGTCAGAGCTGATTTTTAAATTTGATGGCAGCATCACGTCTCAAAATAGTTGAAACCTTAAGAAGAAAAAGCTGCATAAGTAAGTAGCGCTAAAAAGAAACATGTGGAGGAACATCTTGCAAAATATAATTAGCTGGACTCGCAACAGGTCAGTGACATGATTCAGTGTAAAAAGATCATCTTAGAGAGGCAGAATCTCTCAGCAATAAAGACGGACAGACAAAACTGTTCAATATGTGAAACAATTTAAGGATAAACTTCCAAAGACTTTGAATATCTCAACATCTAGAGTACATCATATAATTAAATGATTTAGAGAATCTAAAGAAATCCCTGTATGCATGAACAAGGCTGAAAATCAAGATTGGAAGCCTGTTCAGACCCTCAGACAGCAGCGCATTAAAGACAGGCATACTTCTGTCATGGAAACTTTGCCTGGCCTGCAATCTAAGAGAAGGGTATAACTTCCACAAATAAAGGTTAAAACTAAATCATGCAAAAAAGAAACCAGATCTGACTAAAAAGGAGGACCATCCAGCTTGTTAACGGTGCTCAGTTCCAAAGCCTGCTTGCACATCAGGAAAGAAAACATAAGTAGTAAAAAAAAATTACAAAAAATTACAAAATCAAAAGGCTAACTTAGTCACCAATCCCGACTCTTCACTGACTGCAAGTATTTGCTGCATTTTGACATGAAAAATATAACAAAGAAAACCCCAGACTAATGAGAATCAAAATTTTATCAAACAAGAATGACAAAACCTATCTATTCTGAGATGTCAGCATCTGGTCTCCTCAGTTCCCAGGTGTGTATGGACTGTTGTGGAAAGATGAGATGATGGTACACGGTGTTCAACATTTCCCTGTCCCAGTTTTATTCAGACACATAGATGTCTTCAAAATTACTTTTTTTTTTTAAGGTGGTTCATGTCCTCGGTTTAAACTCTGACATGTATTTTAACAACTATTGTGAATAAAACTGACATTACAAATGAGAGATTATACATTTTTAAAGCATTTTGTTTTCTTTTTTTTGTTTTTTGATCAAGAATTCTGGCTTTGACTTTAAGAGGATTTGTCATGTGACTGATGGGTTTCCACAGTGAAAACATACAAATTAGAGGCTCAGTGGGAAAAAAAAAATGTGAATATCAAACATTTTTGGAGTAAATATGTGACTTGCATGCAGTGAATATACGATGAAAGTAAACATTATGATGATCATCATACGCTGTCAGCTGGATGTGGCAAACAGCAGGTTTCCTAACTCATGTCCCTTCTTATAAATCCTCATGACTCAGATAAACGGGAGGAGTCTAGCACACCTGAGCCAGCGAGATGCTCTTCGGATCTTGGCAGCAAGCCAGCGTCCAATTACCTTGCAGATCAAGGGCCATAGGGGGCGGGGTTCTGAAGCGGACAGAGCATCCTGGGAACCCCTCCCCCTCAACCTGCAGCACCTCAACCTTCCCCTACCATTGATGGGAGTGGGGCTTAACACCTCTAGCCCCTCCTACCAAGACAGGTACACACACGGGTAATGGTTCAACATCAGATAAATAAATAAATTCACCTGTGCATCACTTTGCTAAGAAAAAGTAAATACACTATATGACCAAAAGTATTCGCTCACCTGCCTGGACTCGCATGTGAGCTTAAGTGACCTCCAATTCCTGATCCATAGGGTTCAATATGACGTTGGTCCATGCTTTACAGCTGTAACAGCTTCAACTCTTCTGGGAAGGCTGTCCACAAGGTTTGGGAGTCTGTTTATGGGAATTTTTGACCATTCTTCCAGAAGCGCATTTGTGATGTCACACACTGATGAGAAGGTCTGGCTCTCAGTCTCCGCTCTAATTGATCCCAAAGGTGTTCTATCTGTTGAGGTCAGGACTCTTTGCAGGCCAGTCAAGTTCATCCACTCCAGACTCTGTCATCCAGGTCTTTATGGACCTGCTTTGTGCACTGGTGCACAGTCATGTTGGAAGAGGAAGGAGTCAGCTCCAAACTGTTCCCACAAAGTTTGGAGCATGGAATTGTCCAAAATGTCTTGGTGAAGCATTCATCAAGCATTTTCACTGGAACTAAGCGGCCAAGCCCAGCTCCTGGAAAACAACCCCACACCATAATACCCCCTCCACCAAACTCCATTCGTCACTCCATAGAACTCGTCTCCACTGCTCTGGAGTCCAGTGGCGGCGTGCTTTACACCACTGCTTCCGATGCTTTGCACTTGGTGATGTTTGGCTTGGATGCAGCTGCTCGGCCATGGAAACCCATTCATGAAGCTCTCTGAGCACTGTTCTTGAGCTAATCTGAAGGCCGCATGAAGTTTAGAGGTCTGTAGCGATCAACTGCAGAAAGTTGGCGACCTTATGACTCAATGCGCCTCAGCATCCGCTGACCCGCTCTATCAGTTTATATGGCCTACCACTTCGTGGCTGAGTTGCTGTCGTTCCCAAACACTTCCATGTTTTTATAATACAGCTGGCAGGTGACTGTGGAATATTAAGGAGCGAGGAAATTTCACGACTGGATTTATTGCACATGTGGCTTCCTATCACAGTTCCACGCATAGTTGTAAAAACAGTCTGCATGCCAAGGTGCTTGATTTTATACGCCTGTGGCCATGGAAGTGATCGGAACACCTGATTCCCATTATTTAGATGTGTGAGCAAATACTTTTGGCAACATAATGTATGTAAAGTAAGTAAAGAACAGTAAAACTTTGCAGCATCATTGAAGAATCGACTTTATAGTCGACTCTTCAGTGTAAGACTTTAAGTCTTATATTGATGTTTTCTAATAACTAAATTGTCGTTGTCTCTTACAGGCATTTTTACAGTCATCTGCCTCAAGATCATTGTGACAGAGGACGATATAGCTACCTGTCTAACTCCCCACAGGACACGGTGGACATAAACCACCAGGTGACATCATGAGACACATATACAGCAACAATATACATAACAAACTGAAAAAGAAAAAAACACCATTATTCAACACCAATTATCTTCTGTTCTGCTGAGACAACAACGTCCAGAGTGAAGCAGCTGTCATGTGGTTTGTTGGTCTGTTGTCTGGATCGACAGATTGGACCCAAATATAATCCACCCATGGGAGATCAACAGATCATGAAACAGATTTCAGATACTTTGTCATCTAATAAATTGATGATGTATCCATGTGTTGACTTCATTTAAACACTTACAGTGTTAGAAATGGTATTAACGTCTTTGTCCGTGTCATTACTTTAGTCAGTTTAGGTATTTAAGAGCTTGCATGCTGCCTCATTTGGCACAATATCTTGGTTTGGAAAAGACTTATCCCACAAAAAGTGACCATTTTATTGTTTCTCATATCTTTGTTTGTAAACCATGAATCTCTCAGGATCTCGAATTGATGAGTCGTCGACCAAAGAGAAAGAACTGCCTGATGGGATGTTGTAATCCTGACTTAGACGAACCTACCACATGCCACAGCCAGGTATCTGAAACTGTCCTCTTCTACAAAGACCACAATAACTTTTGGATTTAGGGCCTGGATCAAGGATCATCTGTCTTCAAAGTTTAACAAATCTTGCTCTGCATATAGGTTAAGTGTCTCTTCAGTGAGCCACAGAGGATTTCTTCAGAATAATGACAACCTCACTGTTTTACAGTTTCCAGATACATGACTTAAATGTTGCCCAAACTGTCATACAAGAATAAGTTCCAAAACAAGAAATCTAAGATTGAGGCCTCGATTTGCTACTGGCCTTCAGTATTTGATATCTTTTTACTGTTGATCTTTTCAGTTTACTCAAAAGAACTACAGTGCAGTAGTAGTACCACAGACAAGATAGTAAACATACAATGATAAGTACTTTTGGTTTGTATTTTTATGTGATGATCTTGGGACTGAAGGTGTCATGTTGTTGCAGACTGATGATGAAGACTTTATACTGGAGAAACCGATGGGCTTCTTGCCCCTTCATCATGAACTGGATAGTGGTTTGGGCTGGACCGATGGTTCCCTCCATCAGGGTGACCTCTCAGGACTGGAGACCGAGGAGGGAGGCCTAGAGGACTGTCATCCACACGGGGCCCTTGCCCCAGGAGGGTGTGGGGGATTCGGAGGTGGTGGCTCTCCTTCCTCAGAGTCCTTCATCTCCTCAGAGCTCAGCGACTCGGGCTTCTACAGCGTGAGCACCGGGGAGTTCAGGCACTTCCAGAGGCTGCTGGAGAAGCGAATGCGTCTGTACAATGCCAGGCTACAACATCAGGGCGAACCGTGCGAGAGGCGAGAGAGGCGCGACAGCTGCCCCAAGAGCCACCGTGAGCTGCTTGAGGCCATACCGGAGACACTGACGATGCAGCCTCAGTGTCAGCGCTTGCAGCACGGGATGGAGGAGGCTGCTGGGCCTGTCATGGATCTCCCGCCGCGGGGACTTTTCAGGTGATTATAAGACCATCTGGTTTCACAATAGTCTTTTACAAATAAGTCTAATGCTAGACGGGATTTCATCAGTTCCACACAAATTAAATAGAATAGAATAGAATAGAATAGAATAGAATAGAATAGAATAGAATAGAATAGAATAGAATAGAATAGAATAGAATAGAATAGAATAGAATAGAATAGAATAGAACGACTTCTTCTTTTAAAGCTGGTCAAATTGACAAAATTTCAATCACAAATACTGGTATTTCCCATGATTGAGAGAGGCCACTGACAGTTTCTGGTCCTTCTTAAGTATAATCTAGTCACGAGTCCAGTTTTGATCTCGCCCAGGTTGCTAAAAAAAGCTGAGAAGCTGAGAAAGCTGCACCACAGATAAGACTTCTCAAGTAAATGAAAAGCCAGTAAACTGGTAGTGCACCGGTCCAATTCATCGTTTAAATTTTTAGAAGTAAATTAAAGAGATGATCATCATATTGACAACATTTCACCAAAGCTTCACATCAGTTTCCAAAATGGGCTTTCAATGCTGATACAAGCGATGCACTTGACAACAAAATTCTCACTTCCAAGGTACAGCAGCAAGTTTAACGTTGGAGATAAAGATAGAGAAGATGAATAAACATTGAGAAAAAACATTGCACATCTAAATAACTCATGGAATGACATATTTATGGATGAAAGTACGACATTTCTGATTGCAAACTACACGTTTTGCATTAGACAAGACTAAAGACTTGTGATAATATGTTTAAAAAAATATGATTTTGTCCAAACACAAAGACATGACAACAGCTGACTCTGACGGGCTCCATTTGCCACCTTACATCTGACATCGCAGGAGTGCACCCCAACTGAAGCCATGACTTTACACGATTTTCTTCCAATCGTTGTTGAAATTTGTCTGCAACCTTAACCTCAATTTTAAAAACATTAAGATCAGCAAATACCATAAGCGGAAGTAATGATGGAAATTGATAGAATGACTGAAGAAGAGACCAGACATGAGTATATATTGGATGAACGCCTATAAATTTAATAATCAAACTAAATCATCAAGTAGAGCTAACTAATTCTTAGATTAAATGCTGAAAAACATAGATGAATTGACTCGTGTTATGGTTTGTTTTTTTTAATGGCAACATTTGATTGGTGTGTAAATGTGTTAGAATAAGCAATGATGATGGCTTAATTAGTTTTTGTCTCAAACATTTCACAATTTGATGATTGAAGTAAATTGTTAAAATGCAAACCTTAATTTTGAGCTTTTGTGTCTTTAAACCTATTTTTGTTTTCAGGGTTTCATCAGTCCAGTTCCACAAAGCTGACAGGCCATGTCTAAACCGCCACAGCTCCAGCAGCGGAGCGCTCTTCAACCCCTCCCATAGCCATCCTGCACGAATGACTGGCCCAGTCCTCTCCACCTGCAGCACCCCGTCCAGCCATCGGAGACCTCAAATGTCCATGCAGCAGCAGCAGCACCTTCACCACCAGGGGTCAAGCTCCGTGGGGATGCTGAGGAGAAGCCGAACGCTGCACCATCGCCCTCCCCCGCAGGAGTATCGCCGCCGGGCCAGCCATCCAGCATCCCCCTCCTACTGCGCAGCAACTCTCCACCACTGTAGTGGTTTTGCACCACATAACGTCCTACCAGCAGGCCTGCCAGAGGAAGGTGAACTAGAGAGCGGTGTCATAGCTTCTCACTCAGCAAACCTTGCCCACTCACCCCAACAACATCCAACAGCTCTGGGACACATTAGGGTTACCAACAACCATGAGCATTGCTATGACAACAACTCTAACAGCCAGATCAATCACCATGACTGGTGGCACTCTCAAGAAAGAGGTTTGATGCCTGAGCCAATGATGACAGACAGGGACAGAGAGATAGAGAGGGAGATGGAACAAAAAAGACAAATGCAAAAGGAGAAAGAGTTGGAGAGGGAAGCAAATATGCAAGAGGAGAAGGAAAGGGAGAGGCAGCAGGAGATTGAGAGGAGTCAAGCCAGAGAACAGCAGCACCTGGACCACCACCCTCAGGCCGGAGACGTCAATGACACCTGGCCAAAACCAGCCACTCGTCATTCCCTCGGAGGCGGAGGAGGCAGGGGTCTCTACAGCACTCTGGAGGGCTACGCAGGTGCTGGAACTGCTGCTGGATGGGACCCAAAAGGACAAATGAATGCAAGTTTAAGTCCTAATCCAAGCTCTAGTCTGCAACCAAAATTTAATCTGATCTCTAAACCCAACACAACCTCACGGGTCACAAGGAACCAGCTCCTCAGAGATCGGGCATCTCAGTTGGCTGATGAACGTAGTGGGATGAGCACCGATGAGGAGACCAACACTGACAAGTTAATGGGTCGGTACTGGAGTCGAACGGAGAGAAGGGAACACTTCCTTTTGGCCCGTGAGCAAAAGCAGCAACAGCTGCAAGCTAGAGGAGGACCGGGGCGAGATGGCTTCAGCAGGGGAGGAGCTTCTATTGGAGATGTGGGAGTTCTGGAGAGCAGAGGAGTTGGACCTTTTGCAGAGGGACGATGCAACACGGTCCTGGAGATGAGCCAAAGGAAGCTGAGTCGTCTGAGGAACAGAAAGCTGTTGGATGACTGGACGACAGTAGAGGAGCTGCTGACTCACGGGACCAGGCTGGACAACCAGGATGACATGCTGTGCCCAAGCTCCCTGTTAACGGTCACAACTGTCTAACTGAAGGGATGCCATGCTTGACTAAAACTTCATGTGAGAGTGAGTGTGATTTTAAATTAACAATACAATATTGTGTATATCTGCTTGTTCTGTCTTCCTCTGAGTCAAAAGAGAAAAAGAATATGAGCTGGTGTAGGCTACATGACCAGTCCTGAATAAAACCTTTAGAAAAAGACTTGAAGAAGAGGAGAAGAGCCCAAATTAACATTAACAACTGGACGAATCAAGGGACGAATTAAAGAAAATCCCCCAAAATAAACTGAAATGTAAACTTACCTTCCTTGTAAGATTTCAATGACACATTTGGAGTGATTTTAACTTTTAAAAAGGATTTAGATTGCTTATGTCCCAAAGTTAAATGATCCAAAACATGTGCTTAGCTAAGTTCTTCAGAAGACATTTTATTCAAAAGAGCTGAAACAATCTCAGTTTTCATCAGGATGAGTTTGTTTTCTGATCAGACTATGTTGAAACTTTGTGTTTCTTTATCTACATGAGCAAACATGTCTGAGTGGCATTACTGTCTTTGTGAAAGCAGAACTTGGTAATGCTCAAAACAAGGCAAACCTGCTGGTCCGTTTTTTTCTCCCTCTCTGTTGTGCTTCAGCTCTGCCTCCAAATTCACCAGACTTAAAGCAAACATCAAGCCCAAAACCTATTTGAATAGCCATGTTTATTTTCATCTGGTCATGTCATACTGTTGATGGTTTACCATCTATTCTGCTGCCAGTCTTTTCTATAGTACAGTAGTAACTTGTTTTCAGCAAATGCAGAGCTAGTTTCTCTTTATTTCTATTAAAGCACAAATATTAATCTGACATTAATGTTCTCGTTGTCTCTGGAGGACACAAAACAAGAGGTTTTACACAATCGTTGGATTGTTCCTTAAGCAAATATGTGTGAAAGAGGGAACCTCACTGTAATTGCAGTACATCACCTCAACTTATAGCTTTATGTGTGGGTGTGTGGGCACTGTTCAGCTCTCCGGACAAAACGCGTGAGTAAGTGCATGGCGCTCGAACTGACAAACAACCGGACAAGGTCAGATGAGCGTGGATGCTTGCACCATGTGTCTCATAATACATTTATTTTGCAGAATCTTTGAAACAATAATGAAAAAATTTGAATTTGGAGTCAAACCTAATTCCGACCAAATGTTTGGGGAGCAATACTATTACGCGAGAAATGTGTGCTTGTTTGTGCACCAACAGCACATCCCTAAAAACTTTTTGACTGCACTGTAGCAATGCAGACGACGACGGCTGAGATTTGATACCTTATCCTGAACATATTTTTATACTTAATGTTTACAAATAAAAATAGAATCCACGTGAGTTTTGCCAACACTAAGAAAACGGTGGGGTAGGTTTGCAGAGGACTTTATTTTCAACTTGAATCTGTGAAAAAGAGATTCTGTAGAGTTGGGGGGGGATTTTATGCTGCATTTACCTCATGGATATCAGTGGAAAACCCTCTTGTTGAAAATAGTAAAAAAAAAAATCCAATAGAAACAGTACACTGTAAAAACAACCCCTCTTTAAATAAGCATAGTATTAATAAATCTAGTCAGAATTGCCCCAATGTAAGCAAAAATATCTTTGCCGATGGGGAAGAAAACTGTTATTGACAATGATTCTTAAAAATAACAAAATTGTCTAAACTGGTCTTCAAATTTTCTTAAAACAAGGCCTTTTTTCTTTATTTACTTTGTTAGAAATATATTTTTGCAGCGTAATAAAACTGTTGCAAGGTTTTAATCATTTTTAATTATATGGAAAAATCATTTACCATTGATATGAAATGAATCTGATAATATACTCTAAGTATCTTAAGCAGTTATTATAATAATCACATCACTTCACATTCTCATTGTTTTCAGATGCTATTTTTAATCAGAGTAAATGGATAGCAGAAAGACATGAGAACAAGAGAACTGCTGCTCATTTAAAAAAAAATCCAATTATACAAAAAATTACCAAGTATAACAAAATGTTTCCCCCCTTTTTTATTAAAAGGATGTGAACGCAGCATAGGATATTTGGTCTCTCTCGGCTCACGGCCCTCTAGTCGTTCAAGTTGTTGGCAGGATGTTTACAGATCTATCTACACATGAACAGTTTATGCATGTTTACTAAAAATCTAAAGTGGCTGTTTGACTGTGGTGCAGCAGTTTTCAAGAAAAGGCAAACATTACACTGGGCGCAGACTAACTTCTGCATCGCTTGGACCGGCAGTGACATTCCACAGTGAGCTGGTACAGTCTGGGTAAACTTGAAATCTACAGATTTTCAGGAACACGTGCAATAATACCTCAAACTAGTTTTAAAACAGACAATGACGGTTGTCAGGTTTTCCAGTGAATGCAGTAACCTGTTTTATTCAAACGGATGGCACCAAAGTGACGAGGACACCACAAGTGCACAGTAATCTGGAATCTCAGTGGCAACAGCAAAGGTTGTGTGGATATTAACATCGTTTTTCCATGCGAGTGACCTAAGAAAATAACTTTTTGCACAGCACCTTTTATATTTAAAACATTTCCCTACCTTTCTGTACAGGGACTGAGGCCAGTGGGAAAAACAAAACAAACAAAAAAAAAAACAACAAACAAACTATAGATAGAAAAATAGTCTGTGTTGATGTTTTCTTTACAAACTATTATTGTGATTTATGGAGGAAAAAACATTATTTATCGTGATTGTGTTTAACATATTTCAATATTTTTCTTGTGCCAGTTTTAAAGCCAATGTGAACAGTTTTTATGATCTTTAAAATCTTTCAAAGCTACTTCATTTATTTGGAAGCTGGTGAGACTTTGTTGAATATTGTCTCTTTAAATGGAATTTTAAAGGTAAATTTACTGTTGTTTTGTGTCATTACGATATGTACATATTGATTTTTGCCACACAGTGTGATCGCGGATGGAGTTTAAAAACAGTTTTCAACCTGCTTTACAGGGTTCAAACACAGTTCAGAGATCAAAAATGTGTTATGAGAACATTTAAAATTCACAATACTGTCAGCATTCCCAGATGGCGTTTCGGTCCGCTCCGAATGTTAAATGTGGCATCCAAGAATTACGAGTAGGATCACTGACACTATTACGCTTAAAGGTGACACCGTGACATTTTACACAAACCTTCTTGTTCTGTATCTTCTCAGGAGTTTCAAATGGATTCCAGATGTTTGTTTGGTGGTGTTAACCGCAGATTCTGTACATGTTGCACCTGGTCAAGTTAATTTAGCACAAAAACAGGAAGCAAAATAAATGATCAAGTGTAGTTGAATGAGAAACATATAGATGAATTTGTTGTTTTGTAAGATAACAAAATTTGAAAAAAACATGTGGTGTCATCCACTCTTGTTTTGTTGTATAACATAAAAGCTGAGGGTGGATTATGGGTTTATAGGTTTTTTACCTTCCTCCAGCCATCAGATGCTAATATATATATATATATATATATATATATATATATATATATATATATATATTATATATATATATATATATATATATATATATATATATATATATATATATATTCAGGAGAAGACTTTTTTTTTCACTCCTTGCAACTTTATCTTGAGTCTGAACCACCGAAATATAATATGAACCATTACATCATATCTTATAGAAGAATTCTTAAAGTCCTTAAAAAAATAGTCATCTTACTTTATTGTACTTGCATTTCATCAAACCTTATTAGCTGTACTTTGGGTAATTAAGACATAACACCTCTGACTAGACAATACTATCCTGCCATAGACAGCAATAATCTGATTTTTTCATCTATAAAATGTCTGAGCCACAGAAAGAAAACTTTTATTCATTTATTTCTGTCTTTATTTTGACCCATTTTCTAGTCAGGAAAGTAATCATTACCAAGTTAAACAGCAGAGCATCCTGGTCTCATTAAACTAGATTGATAAATAAATAAATAAATAAATGGCAAATGAGGGGATGGGATGATTTTGGATTCCAGAAATTGCAGTAAAGATATAGTTTTTGAGGTTTTATTGTGAGTTGGAGCCACGTTAAATTCATGGGGTGATTTGTAAAGTTAATTGGGACAACGTCTTAGTTACTGGAAGGAGTTGATTATCACTCTTTTGAAAGAGATGTTCCCAATGCTTCCAGCCTTTGTGCAAATTAACTGTCTATGGGGTGATTGTCATTTCATTGATATCCTTTTTTAATCTTATCCAAAGAAGAACGGAAAACAAGAAGATGAACGGCTATATCAAATTGTTTGTGTAAACCACGTCAAGCACTCGGCAGGAAAGGACTTGGAGTCAAACATCCACCGTGTTTATTTCTATGTTTCCTCCCTCTCTCTCTCAACTGTGACTAAAGCAGACTGAATAATGGATGACGAACAGAATTTTTTTGCTTTCCACCCACCCCCTTTCACCCTCTTTGCTTACGTTACACAAGGACACGGAGTGCTGAAAATAGCGCTGCTGTCCTCATGTGATGTGAAATTAAAAGCACACTGGAGCGGAGATTCTTGCTACTGGGAAACTCAGCACTTGCTTTGCTCCATCTGACAATCCCTCCATCCAGCCCGCAACACCTACTCCATCTGTCTGTGCAAGTATACTTTCACTACAGCAAGATTTTTGAAATATGATGATGTACATGTGATTGTAATAAAGAGATTTTAATTAGCTATGACATGGTGTGTGTGTTTATTTTATTTTATTTAATCATACACTGCCGGTTGTCAGATTTGAAAGGTAAACCTTCACCTTGACAGAGAGACTGGAAAATGAAATAAAATTAAATAAAGCACATTCGCAGTCAACGTTTTACCCATCCTCTACTCCAGTCCCCTCTATGGATATTGGCCGGGACTCACATAAGTTCATCGTGCATCATGCATGAACATGCACAATTAAAGGGTCATTCATTTATTAACACATTACATGAAAAAGTAATGGGCCTTATTTCATTAGCTGCTGCAAAGCTCAGGGGCGGCATGATGGTGCGGTTTAGCAGTATCTTCTGTCACTTTACAACATGAAAGTTCTTGATTTGAATTTCAGCTGGTTTGAAATATTCGTTGTGGAGTTTGCATGGCTTTTCTGTGCCAGTGTGACTTCTTTCATGTACTCTGGTTTCCTCCCGCGACCCATAAACACGGATGTCATGTTGATGGTTGATTTAAATTCAGCATAAGAATCCGGATCAGCGTAAGGGAAGAGGAGACTCTGGTCAACAGCGCCCTCTGGCGCCTGTAGTAGACACCTTCAGGCTGGTCTGAGACCACTGAAGTAAATGTTTTGATGCTTTACAGACATTTTCTTGCGAATGAAAAGCACGCTGTGATTTTGCTTCTTATCATTCTTCTTTTTCCATTGATGGACATTTCCTTAAAAAAATACAAAATTGTACACATGATTGTACGCGGTAAAGCATAATTTTAATGACACAATTCATTTCTCTGCACGGCTATATAAAATTTTCACCAAACTTTGTAGTGTTTATGTGTTGAAAATGTTTTGGAAAGTCTTCTCCAACACATCCCAAAAGTACTCTAAGGTTAAGGTCTGTAGTGGCTCATCCATGTGTGAAAATGATGTGTCATGCTTCCTGACCCACTTCTTCACAGCATTTTCATTGGGGAATATGGGAAATTAAAAAAATGATATAATGATGGAAGAAAAAAATCAAATTTTTGGAACACAGTTGTTCCAAACCTAAACCTGACCAAGTCAAGGACTTTCAGATCTTAATCTTGCCCCATGGGCTTGTATGGATGGCACTAGTAAGATGGTTGCATCACCTCACTCACTGCTCTTCTGACTCCGATGCGCATCACTCTGGAATCAGACATCTGGAATCAGACATCTGGAATCAGACATCTGGAATCAGACATCTGGAATCAGACATCTGGAATCACACATCTGGAGTCAGACATCTGGAATCACACATCTGGAATCAGACATCTGGAATCATCCGGCCACATGGTCGGAGTTGCAGCTGCTCAATGGCAACAGACAGTACTTCCTTAAGATTTTATACGCTTTTTTATGCTTTTAAAGCAAGGATTATATATGTTGAATGGAAGAAGATTTTTTTTATAAAATCAGTTTGTTTTTATGCAGGTAGGTCATCAAAACCAACGGTAAATACAGTTTTATAGCATGTGTATATAAACATGACTAGGTAGTAATAACGAATGTTTGAACAGCGCTAAGCTCCAGGAGGAGGAGTGGCAAACCTTGACATATAACCATAGTCCCATAATGTGTTGTATAATAAGGCACACTTGCACTGTCAAAGCAGTGTCAAAGCAGTGAAAAGACGGGGTGTGAGAAGCTGAAAGAAAACCACTCACAGAGCCGCTGAGGGACAAAGGATGCTGACCTCTGACCTGAAGGGATGCAGAGGATGAGGGGAACTGTGGCAGAGTTAGCTTACTGTTAAAGAAAAAAAGAGTCAAAATGATCAGCTCTGAAAATGTAGCGCGATGTAAAACAGGCAGATAAAGTTGATTAAAAAATATAACTATACTGTAACAGCTTAGTATCGTCCATCCATCTATCATCAATATCGCATGGAAAGTGTTGTATAAATGACATAAATACACAAAGGTTTGCTTGATTAACTGAGTCTAAAACCTGGGTTTTGAACAGTGCTGTGCCCGTATTGAAATGTGTACACAGTTATTCTGTTTGTGCACAAACAAGCAGCAGAAGAGCTCCAGACAACCAGTCTGATGTGCATGTTCAGTCACGACAGCAGCAGACTGCTTTCCAGTGGGATTTGGCACAAGTCACCACCAGCTGTCTCAGCTTTATGGCACTGAAAATAGAAAGTGAAAATGAAGCTTTCATGCTAAAGTTTGTTTTTTTTCTTTTCACCGTAAAGAACTTTGAAGAAGATTGTCTGTTGACTGTTGACAAAAACTGGGTGCCTATATGTCTGATGTGACATCAGATCTGTGAGGCAGCCAGTCATGTTTCCCTCCAGATGGTTGGTGACGTTGGATCAGTCTCATTGAGAGCACACGACCAGCATCGGGGACAAAAGCACCTTCTCAAAGTCACTTTGTGGTGCACTGACCACTTCTTTTAAAGACTGAGTGGGAAACTCAGAGAGACATGGTGCTCACTTGACTATTGCTACATCTGAACAAAAGAACTTTATCTCATTTTAGACATGACCGCGGAATTAAAGGGGAAATTCACACTGATATAAAAAATAAAATAAAACAAGGGAATATAACTTATTACATAGACGCTGTATACCCAGGATGTGCACACCTGCTGCCACTAAATTATGGATAAGTAATTTAGTGCATCACAGACTTTCTCTATATAAATACAAAAATAAAATGCAGATATGATGCGTTGTTGGTGTGAAGGAATGATAAACATGTGGTCACAGATGCCAACGTTAGGCAGCAGATCTGCTGTCTCAGTAAAATCACCGTAAAGACGCCTGCACCTGTTCCCCTGAGATCTCACAATGGTCCCTGATCACTATGGCCAGTGGACATGTGGCAGGCCAGACCTCCATTCTCTCTTGTCCTGCAGTCTGATTGGTTGGGACTGTGGGAAACATCAACCAGACCGAGACCCACACATTCATATGGAGATGTGGGACTATAAATAGGAGGGATGAAACCAGCAGAGATCAGATTCTCTCGACAGAGACTTCTACAACACAGAGATCCAACCATGGGACCTCCAGTCACTGCAGCAACGACCAGCTCTCAGGAACATCTGACTCTGACACACAAGGTAAATATGAGATACAACCAAAGTCTGTCACCAGTTCTGTAAGACATTACACTCCAGGCAATATAGCTCTAAAGAATATGTTTCTTAGTGTTGTTGTTCTTGTTCATGTAGCTCAGAAAGCCTCTGGTGGAGAGTTTCTCAGAGAGCGAATCAACGACAGCATCAAGAATGTCAAGTCTCTCCTGGGTCCAGAAATCCACAAACAGCAGCCAGACTCCAAGATGGAGAAAGGAGACATCCTGGAGATGACGCTCTGCTTCCTCAGACGACTGCAGGAGCAGCAGCAGCATCACGCTGTGGACTCAGCAGCTGTGGATCAGGGCTACTCCAGATGTGTCCAACAGGTGGTGCACTTCCTGTCCAAGGAGGAGGTGAAGACACTGTCCCAGAGAAGACTGCTGAGCCACTTCAACCAGCTGAAGTCTTCCTGTGAGAAGAAGCTGAGAGATGCTGACTTCTCTTTTCTGAGCTCCACAGACCAGAGCAGCGTCACCAAGGACAAGAGTGCAGACAACAGCGCCCTCTGGATGCCGCAGTAGACACCTGCAGACTGGAGTTAATTTCAGACAAACTGAGAAGACCATGTTGGTCATTGATTAACTTGAATTCCTTATAATTCTATGAACTTGTTCTTTTGAATGAACTAAAGATTTGATTTTGTGATTTTTTTTTTTTTTTACAACATGGTATTTCCTGAAGAAATCACAGAAACATTCTTTCTATTTAAGAAAGAAAACTTCTTGTTATAAGAAGAATATCTTATAAAGACCATATTGGTCAAATATAAGGAACCTAATTCAAATAAGGTCAGACTTTTCTTTTTTTAATTTGGTTAAAATTTAGATCTCAACGGATGGTTTTGTCTTTGACAGCCCATATATTTTTATATGTTTACATATTTTACTATTATTATATATCATATATATTTTATTCAGTTCTGTTGTTGTAATATTTAGTCTTTTCATCACTTGTTCACGTTTTCACCATAACTTACTAACAAAAAAAGAAGATAATTCAGACTTGAGCTGGGGCTCGTGTTAAGGAGAACACATACATATTAACATGCTCACTTTTGATCTTGTTAAGTGGTATATAATTCAGAATCCAGTGCAATAAGTTAGGCAAATGTGTGTAGACTGTGTTTTTTTGTATTATGCTAAAATCTTACGTATTGTTACTGAAAGTGTTTTTTTTTTGGTCAGGAGACAGTGTAGGGGTGAAGTTTTGGCATTTATCACTGCATCATGATAAATACACAGCGTCTTCATTGTGTCAAATGTCTTGCATTTCATATACCGGTAATAAGGATAATAAAAAAGTCTTTAATCAAACTGTGTTTGAGACATTTATTGATCAAATCCTGAATCTACTGAGCACTTGTGGGTACACAGTAAATTTCCATTACACACTTTTATTGTCTTATAGTATAAAATGCATTTATCAGTGTAAAATCGAGTGAACATGTTTAAATATACAACTGAAAGACATAGATGGTCTCTGAAGGTCAGCCAAGCTGTCACTGTTGGTTTATAGGTCTCACTTTGTTTTTGGTGTCTTTTTTGTTCTTTGAAGCCACTCCTGAAGTCCTCCTGTAGCTTTGCGCTTCGTGCCCATCTTGCTGTCTTGCTCTTCCTTGTTCTTGCTTTTGCCGGACTCCTGCTTCTTTGAATGGGGACTGCTTGACAGCCAGCTCGTCATCATCATACTGCTTGCAGTGGGTTTGGGTTTCTAGACATCAAGGGTCAAATTTGTTGGCTGAAAACTCTTATTGCAGCTGGCAACAATACGTGTAAAGTCCCATGTTTCAAACACAGTGAAATTACTTATTTTATTACCTTTTTGGTGTTGGGATCCACTGGCTGGAGGCATTCAGGAGAGTTGCAACGTGAGTTATTGACTAGAGAGGACACAGGGTGGTACGTCAGGATGTTTTTAGACTGAAGCAGTTTCAGGGCGTCGAGTGACTTGACTTCCCCAAAATCAAGCCACATTCTCACTTCTTTCTCTCCATCTAGGACCGCCGGCATCCTGAAAAACAATTACAAAGATGTCTAAGATCAAATACATCCACAAAGAGAACAGGCGCATGTCTTCTTGCCAGTCACCCTCACCTGTCATGGATGGTTTTCAGATTTGGGGAAGCATTCACAGTAATTACAGTGTATGTGTAAAGGGGTTCTCCACCATCAGGTGGTGTCCAGCAGTCAAACACTCCAGCCATTGTGAGCAATCTCCATCCAGTCCACTCAGCTGCTGCTTCCCCTTCCTTGCAAACACAAAAATGGAGGAGAAGGTCAAGTCCCCTTACATACGTGCATCCTTTTCATCCTTTATCTTCTCAACTCCACCTCTTCACTGACCAGAAGAATTGAGGACAGACAGAGGGGGGATAACTATCATCCATCTATCTATACCAGCTTATTCCTATTCAAGGTCACGGTGGTCTGCCGGAGCTTATCCGAGCAAAAGAACATTTATTTTAAATTAAATTCATCATGTAGGATTAAAGGATACACTTGTACGTCCTTGCTTGTCATCTTCTGACAAGACTGCTATTTTCAGGTGAGATTCATCCTTCAAAATACACCGTTGCCAAAACAGTTGGAACAAAACTTCCTTTTCTTACATCTTCTCATGAAATGACTGATTTCTGGAAATAAAACTATTCTCGCTTTATGGGCAACATGGTATATTTTGTTTTCTTATTCTGGTGCTATATCTAGATGATAAGCTTGTAATCTTATATCTATGTTGAACTAAATGAACCAGTGGACATGCAATTATGTAAAAACGACGACTGAACAATAAATAAACAATAAAAGTCAGGATATGAGTAACCATCAGCTCCTTATATGGTATTAAAATTATGCAACACATTAACTTTTTATGTGTTTGTCCAAATGTTTTTGTCTTCGTTCTTTCCTTTACGTGAAATTGTTTTTATTGACATAGAAAACCCAGTCCAAACCTCTGACAGAGCGGGGGCAAGGTATCCCCTGGGAGGGAACACCATCTCTGAATTCTCCTTGGGAGGATGGGTCTGAGGGAAGTAGATGAAGAACGGCTGGCTTCCCTTTTCCATCTTCTGCCACTCGTAAAAAACCATCAGCCAGGGATAACGCAGCGCTGTCCCTTTAGTAAGGGATTCTTCAGAGAGAAGACAAGGCAGTGAGACAACCTTGCACACAGAGCAAAACATAAAAAAGAGATAGTATAACTTTTCACAACTGTGCGCACCTTGTATGACTTCTTCTCTAGTATGTTCTCACTGCGGCAATTGATGGTACTGTAGTGCATCTTGCTTGGGTCGTTTTCCTTGAACCATGAAGGTACGAGACCCCAACGCATGGAAGTCAAAACGCATTCATCCACAGGGGCGTTCTGGGGGCACATGAAAGCAGCAGGAAAAGGAACATTAGTGCCTTAAATAGCCTAAAACTGTTCAAAACTAAGCGTCAGCAATAGCCACCTACTTTAGTACTGACTGCATCAGTAAATATCACTTTCCCTGCTTTTTTTAAGCAGTTAACACCTGGTCCAGCTCAAAAACTGTAACACTTAAGATTTCTCAAACATAATTAGATTAGCTCTTTGATAATACAGACTATATGACTCAGTTTGTGGTATGTAAAACCTGTATTTCTATTTGTGAATATGCAAAACAGGGCCATTTCCTATTTACTGGTTTGGCAGTTAGACCACCACAGACTAGGTCCAGTTCAAAAACCACAACTCACAAATCCTACTGTATAAAAAAAGAGAAGTGGCAGAATTGCCTTTTTTACATTTTTCCAAAAATAGAGAAAATGTTTCAGTTCTTACTCATTTCAAGAAGACAAAAAACCCTTCCTCAAATTGATTTAAATAACCCAGTGACACAGAAACACAATCTAAAACATAGACATGCAATAGTGCCTATCGATTAAGATAATAGCTTTATATTTTTAATGTTTTTTAATGTCTCCTATGTCCTTTACTTTACTGGCCACAGATTGTCTTCTAACTTTCTTTCCATTTTACCATTTCAATAAATCATTTGTGATACTGTGATATTTGTTTTTAAGTTGATAAATACTGTTGGCCGCTGTTTTTAATAACGCTGTATTTGTTAATTTAATACAATTTGGGACTTTTAGACCTTGAAATTGCAGGTCCAAATCTGCCTTCATTGTTAAAACTCCTAAAGTTACACGAACCAGATATAATTAGGCTACAAATAAACCAAACTCATCATTACACACATCTCTTGACAAAATCAAACTGTACTCTTCAGATGTGTTTGAGTGGTAAAGTCAGAACTACTGTTGTGCTGTAGGTAAATGGATGAATAAGAAGAAAGACGATGTTTCCGGTTATCTACAGCATGAACAGTGTGATGACATGCAGCCTTTATTTCTGTGCAAAGGGGCACCTATTATGAACTATAGTCTTTGTTGTTGTTTTTTCTGTGGAAACTGGACCAATGTGACGCACATCGTGGGCCTCCAGCAGCTAGTGCAAGTTGCAATCATTTCAGCTGGCTTTGTAAAAATACTGTGGAAGCCAAATGACCAGAATTATGATGTTTACAATATGAACTCTCTCCCACGTCTTCTTTAAAATAAAATAAAAAGTCCCAAACGTTTGAGTTGGGTTGACTTGAGCTGGCAAAATTGCCTGGCGACGCCTGGAAACGTCCCACCTGGCTTCCCCTTTAAGACGTACCTGTGTCACATTTTACGTTTATTTCCACCGGTTAGTGACTTCTTAATGTTTGTTTGCCGTGTTTCAACTCGAGGAGAGACCGTTTGAATATCCGTTACACATGAACGTGTGTAAACATCGAGTATAACCTCAGCGCACGCTTGAGCGAACACGCACGTACCTCGTCAAAATGCCTCCGTGACAGCAGCACCGGGCTGCTGGACTGCGGGCTTCTTGTTGTACGAGGCTCGTATTGGCCCGCGTCTCCGTCCCTCCAGCGGGCTGGAACCGCTGTGCCCCCTGCGGTTCCTGTAGAAACCGCAGCCTCGGCTCACCTCGTCAGGAGCAAGAGTGCAGGCAGTTCTTCCGCACATCTCACCGGTCAAAACCGCGACAACACCGCTGGGAAAATATTCAACACCGTTTACGCTTTAACACGTCTTGTTGGGATGATGCACCCAACAAAAACAAAACATTTAAGTCTGTCTGAGTGTATCTAAGAAACTGTACGCGCCTTACCTGTTTTCAAATGTTGTGTTATGTCACGAAGCCGAGCTGAGTTTGAACGGAGGAGACAAACAAACTACAATCATGAAGGCGGAAGACCAGCTGACCGTGTCCAACTTCCGCTGACATCGTGGTTGCCAAGTCCGCTATTACAAAGCGAGTTCGGGCTTTTGTTTTGATTTGTATGTCGCTTTAAAGTATCATCATTAAGAGGTTGTGGGGTCTTTGGACTCGTGTTTTTTCGAAGACGTGGCGCGTAATAACCAAAAGATAATTCAAATTACTCACTGAACGCAGTGCTTTATTATTTTGTCACACATTTGCATGCCTCTAAATGAATGCTTTTCTATCAACGTGTATGTTCAGTGTCAAATGTTGTTCATCGTGGCCAGTTCAGGGCCACTTCGGTAAACTATTCAATAGGGACTTTGCAACTTTCAATTTTATAATCATCCGTAGTAGCAGTATCCGACGAGTTGAATCCGGTTCTGTTAGTAGTAGCCCATTTGAGTTGAAAGACTGAGCAGTCATATTAGAGATGATAGGTTGGCCACAGGTCTTCATGTTACTTGCCATGTCTGTTGCCTCCATTAAGGTGCATTACATCACATAAACTTCTCTCTCTCTCTCTCTCTCTCTCTCCAATCTCTCTCATCTCTCTCTCCTCTCTCCTCTCTCTCTCCTCTCTCTCGCATCTTTCTTTTTGTTTGTTTATAAAAGCCGCTCACTTTCCTCGTGAGATCTGGCAAACCCTGAAAACGCGTGCTCAATCGCGGGAGCGCTCACACTTCTGATGGCGCGTACAAACCTTTTTTTCGTGTTTATTTATTTAGAAGATGATGGCATCTCTAAAACTGAATACTTATGTTCTTAGTCAGTGTTTTTGTACAGAACAGCTCTCGGACGACCTGTTTAGAGGCTAAATCAAACGTTTATAGACGCGTTAGGAAGAGAGGTTTTTAAACGTGTTATATTATATTTGCCCCAATAAAGCTACATTTATAAGCTTGTGTTGACAAAAGTGTTTGAGTCGTTTAAATCTTATATATCTTTCCTTTATGTAGATGAAGATTGCATGCATGCTTATGATAACCTGATAAACTTTCCACTGTATTTTTGTATTATTATTCCCATCAAGGGCCGTGACTGACACTTTTGTAGTAAGTCTGAAATGGTGGTTGGAGGTGTTTTCTACGAATCTTCTTCACTCTGGGTAGCCTATATAACATATAAAAGTTATAAATGCATCTGAAACAATGACAATTTGCTCACTTAATCTCTTGAGACATTGTAGGATTGTTGACATTTACATCTGTTAATTCAAACCCAGGTATGCAACTTATGACGTGATTAAAATCGTTTAATTCCAGACTGTCATTAGGACATGACCAGCAGAGTACTCTTTCCATCTTTCCATCACACTCCTGGGCACATATTCTATACACTTCCATCTATGTTTCTTAATCACCCAAGTCTGCACGTCTTTCCATGTCGATGTTCTCTGCCTCACCAACCCCTGTAAAGCCATTCTCATGCTCTTTGCTGTACAAACCTGCATGCAAATCATTGTGCATCCTTTTGTTTGGGCTTTGCCACCTCTGCCGTCACCGTCCTCACCACCCAGATCTTTCCCCAGACTTCTCACTGAAAACCAACGTCTCGGTCCGCCTGCAGTTGTCTACCACGGCCTCCAGAGGGCGCTGTTGACAGGACTCTTGTGTTTGGTTCTGCTGCTCTGGACGGTGAAGATCAGGTCATATTTACCATTGTGAATCTGACTCAGATGATCCTGAGAGCTGGGAATTCTTATCTCTGCTGGCGTCATCCCTCATTTTAAGTCCCACATCTCCATATGAATATGTGGGTTTTCTTCTGATGGAAGTATTGGCACAATGTCAACCAATCAGAGAGCAGGATATGAGAGGATGAGGTCCAGAGTGCCACATGCTGAGTGGAGAGAGCTGTGATCGGACACAGACTGACCTGATGTCACCAACCATCTGGAGGGAAACGATGTGATTGGCTGGGTACCATTTCTTATTTGTAATCTCTTAAATGGCCAATGATACGGCATTAGCCTTAAAAAAAAAAATTAATGTTTCATGCTTGAAAGGGAAGGTTGCAGCAGCTGTTGAAGTGTGCCAGCTCTCTCTGGACAATAGTTGGCTGCAGGTGTTTCAAAACATGCAAATTTACTTGAACTTTGACCCTGCTCCTCAGAACATTCCCACACTCTTTATACTGATTTGCAATGTTCAAATCGGCACAGTGGTCTTTTCTTGTCTTTTAACTTTTTCAATCTAAGATACAATCTTTAAGATTTTCCTTTTAAGTGTCAAAATCATAAACTTGATATATTAAAAAGGGTATCCACAAACAGATCACTTTTGCTGGAAACAGATTATTTGCAAAAATCTCCACAAATCTCCTTGATTGCATTAACCTGTTTTCCTTTAAGGTTTTTTTAAATTATTATTATCATGTTTCATTTAATCTCTGATTGTTCAGGACACAGGGCTGCATTTGTTGTCAAATGAGATCCTAATAGCAGCTTTTACCAGTTTTCCGGTATTTCTTTAAACATACGTTACTGAAAGATGCTGGAATGTGTTTTAATTTAAACCTCTTATCTTCTTCCTCTTCTCTCTCCTCTCTCTCCTCTCTCTCTCTCTCTCTCTCTCTCTCTCTCCTCCTCCTCCTCTCCTCTCTCTCTCTCTCTCTCTCTCTCTCCTCTCTCTCACCCCCCTTTTTTAAAATAAAAGCTTTTCATATAACCATGTCACATTCTATCACAAAGTGCTTCATAATAAAATACAGTCTGATTTTAATTTTGAACTCAGCTTCTTTGCAAATATAATTTAAAATAAAAATATGTATTGATAACTTGACTGGGGACGTGCAAACTTTCAGAGCAGATCTATTGCTTTGTTAGATAAAGCATTTTAATTAACTCTATCCCTCTTTGTGTAAACGTAATCAACCAAATCCAAAAGACTGACATTTCTACTTTTGCTGCATTATGATTAACTGTCTTTGTTTCCCACTTTGAAGAGTCGTGACAGTTAATTGAACATGCTGTATGATGAGGCACACTTCTGCTGTTCCTGCGGGGAGAAGACGGCGTGTGGAAACCAGAGGAAACGTCACTCTCAGAGCCGCTGAGACCGTCTGATCTGAAGAGATGCAGCTAACATAGATTACAGAATATCAACAATTTGAAACTGAGAAAAAGAGAAATCATTACAACCATGATGACCACATTCTGAAAAGCTGTAAAGACAAATAAAGAAGCAGACAAACAGTCTGGGAGCATTTCCAGGCAAACATGACATCATCTCACTTTGGAAATGTCGAAAATGTCAAAATGAGTCACTACTATTCATAGCTTTAAAAAAACGGTCACCTTCTTATTTGGAAGAATCGTTCACTGAAACATTTTAATAATTTCAAACAGAATGAGTAACGTGTCATATCTTGATCAGGCATGATGCAATGGCCCGCGCTCAGTGGGACTCATTGATCACATCAATAAACAACAGATCTGGTCTCTAAAAAAGAAGTCACAATGAAGACTCGTCCACCTGTTCCCCCAAAATCTCACGATTGTCGCTGATTACTATGACCAGTGGACATGTGGCAGGCCAGACCTCCATTCTCTCTTGTCCTGCAGTCTGATTGGTTGAGACTGTGGGAAACATCAACCAGACCGAGACCCACACATTCATATGGAGATGTGGGACTATAAATAGGAGGGATGAAGCCAGCAGAGATCAGATTCTCTCGACAGAGACTTCTACAACACAGAGATCCAACCATGGGACCTCCAGTCACTGCAGCAACGACCACCTCTCAGGAACATCTGACTCTGACACACAAGGTAGATATGAGGTCCTTTGAAAAACCGTGAATGTTAAAAAAAGTTCTGCATTTCTTGCCAAATGTATGTTCTTGAACCACTTAATTAATTATGTTTTTCATTCTCTTGTAGCTCAGAAAGCCTGGGGTGGAGAAGTTTCACAGAGCCTGAATGAACAGCAGCATCGAGCAGCTCAAGTCTCTCCTGGTCCAGAGATCCTCAAACAGCAGCCAGACTCCAAGATGGAGAAAGGAGACATCCTGAAGATGACGGTTTGCTTCCTCAGACGTCTGCAGCAGCAGCATCACGCTGTGGACTCAGCAGCTGTGGATCAGGGCTACTCCAAATGTGTCCAAGAGGTGGTGCACTTCCTGTCCAAGGAGGAGGTGAAGACACTGTCCCAGAGAAGACTGCTGAGCCACTTCAACCAGCTGAAGTCTCCCTCTGAGAAGAACCTGAGAAACCTTAACTTCTCTGCTCTGAGCTCCACAGTCCAGAGCAGCGCCACCAAGGACAAGAATCCAGTCAACAGCGCCCTCTGGAGGACGTGGTAGACACCTGCCGACTGGAGTTAATTCCAGACAAACTGAGAAGACCATGTTGGTCATTGATTACTGACTTGGATTCCTTTTAGAAGTCGTTCATCTGTATGAACTGAAGGCCTTAATTTGTTATTTTTATAGGATCTTCAACCTCTGTTTGTTCAGAGATAGTTTTTCTACTGACAACAGCAGTATCTTTTTTCTCAAAAGAAAATGAGTTGTCATGAAAGAAATTTCAAAGACCATGTTGGTCAAGTAATAATGGAACTAAGTTCTATAAAAATGTTTGTTTTTAATCCGTATGTACAGAACATTGTTAGTTTTTTGTATATTCACAGTTTTGTCATTTTCTTTCATTTTAAGAAAGACCTGCATCATTTTAACGTTTATATTATATCAAAATTAAATCAAATAGCATTGTTACATTTAAAACTAGAATGGACGTTTTCTGTATTGATTCAAGTTGAATCAGTTTGCTTATTCATTATTGATCTTTGTTCAGATCTTAAAATCAATTATTCCTAAGGAGAGCTTATCGACATGGTCCTGTCTGGCCTGACAGTGAACTCTTCTTTTATAAAGAAATTATAAATACTTTACTTGTTGTGAATCTGCTCCCATCACTTTGTGATGATATTCCCCTGATGTGTTCCAGCATCAGTGTTTTCACTGACTTTCTTATAAAGTGCAGTTTATAATCATTATGAAAAATGTTTTTTTGTAAACCAGGATGATGTGTCATCTTTCAATGTTTGTGTCTTTTGTAAAGACGACTGTTCCTCTGCTCTTTGTGAGTTAACTGTCTTGGATATTTCACCAAGTTATTGTTGTGATGCATCATCACACGTCTGTGACCCCAGCTGGAGTTTGTCTTTGTCTTGAGTTGTTTTCAAATAAAATGAAAACTCATTCTAAGTCAGTTGTATTTCTATTTAAGTTTTCACTCTTTATACACAGCCAAACTGTAGCAGTGAAGGAGAGATCCTGTACAGGATTAAAACGGGTATTTAAAATGGATGGATGGATATTTATCTGGACTGATAAATAGTTAAAATAAACCAAAAACAGTTAAAACAGGAGATGGATGCTGGTCATCCGCGCTGAATGAGGCTGCAATGACGTCACCAACCGTCTCGAAGGAAACAACATGAACAAGTGTGTTAGACCATGTGAGGTATTTTGAGTAGGCAGCGACCTCTGCAGGTGACACATCGACAGGCTGAGACCTTTAGTATTTTTATATAAACACATGAATTAGACAGAGAAATAGAAATAAACCAAAGAGATGCGTAACGATAAGGATGTGTTGTGGATTTTCTACAGATGAAGCTCAGCCTGAACCGGCCACTTGTCCAGAACCTTTTTCAGTTTATTCAATTTTTGATTCAAATTAAGGAAAAACATTGTTTAAATGATAAATCTCTCCATTAGTCAAAATTAAAAACTCCACGGGATTTGGTTCAGATATGGTTAAGGTTCCCCTGGGATTAATGAAGTTTTCTGATTTTGATTCTTAAAGTCAAACAAAAGCTTTTAAAACTGAGTGTTTTTATGTTTCAAACAAACACCATGTAGCTGAATTTAATTCCAGGTTATATTCAGAAATAATTTATTTATCCCAGAAAGGAAATTAAGTAATTTAAATGATCAGAATTAACACTATTATCTCTCTTTTAACTCTTCTTCATCTGAAAGTAAACACACACACACACACACACACACACACACACACACACACACACACACACACACACACACACACACACACACACACACACACACACACACAATTTGTTTCTGTATTGTTTATTTCAAATAAACTCAATCAAAACTATGAAAACTCCAGCTGGGGTCACAGACGTGTGATGATGCATCACAACAATAACTTGGTGAAATATCCAAGACAGTTAACTCACAAAGAGCAGAGAAGCAGTCGTCTTTACAAAAGACACAAACATTGAGAGATGAAACATCATCCTGGTTTACAAAAAAAACATTTTTCATAATGATTATAAACTGCACTTTATAAGAAAGTCAGTGAAAACACTGATGCTGGAACACATCAGGGGAATATCATCACAAAGTGATGGGAGCAGATTCACAACAAGTAAAGTATTTATAATTTCTTTATAAAAGAAGAGTTCACTGTCAGGCCAGACAGGACCATGTCGATAAGCTCTCCTTAGGAATAATTGATTTTAAGATCTGAACAAAGATCAATAATGAATAATTGCTATTTGATTTAATTTTGATATAATATAAACGTTAAAATGATGCAGGTCTTTCTTAAAATGAAAGAAAATGACAAAACTGTGAATATACAAAAAACTAACAATGTTCTGTACATACAGATTAAAAACAAACATTTGTATAGAACTTAGTTCCATTATTACTTGACCAACATGGTCTTTGAAATTTCTTTCATGACAACTCATTTTCTTTTGAGAACAAAGATACTGCTGTTGTCAGTACAAAAACTATCTCTGAACAAACAGAGGTTGAAGATCCTATAAAAATAACAAAATAAGACCTTCAGTTCATACAGATGAACGACTTCTAAAAGGAATCCAAGTCAGTAATCAATGACCAACATGGTCTTCTCAGTTTGTCTGGAATTAACTCCAGTCGGCAGGTGTCTACCACGTCCTCCAGAGGGCGCTGTTGACTGGATTCTTGTCTTTGGTGGGGCTGCTCTGGACTGTGGAGCTCAGAGCAGAGAAGTTAAGGTTTCTCAGGTTCTTCTCAGAGGGAGACTTCAGCTGGTTGAAGTGGGTCAGCAGTCTTCTCTGGGACAGTGTCTTCACCTCCTCCTTGGACAGGAAGTGCACCACCTCTTGGACACATTTGGAGTAGCCCTGATCCACAGCTGCTGAGTCCACAGCGTGATGCTGTTGCTGCAGACGTCTGAGGAAGCAAACCGTCATCTTCAGGATGTCTCCTTTCTCCATCTTGGAGTCTGGCTGCTGTTTGAGGATCTCTGGACCAGGAGAGATTTGAGCTGCTCGATGCTGCTGTTCATTCAGTCTCTGTGAAACTTCTCCACCCAAGACTTTTTGAGCTACAAGAGAATGGAAAACATCATTAATTAAGTGGTTTGAGAACACACATTTGGCAAGAAATGCAGAACTTTTTTTAACAATCACGGTTTTTCAAAGGACCTCATATCTACCTTGTGTGTCAGAGTCAGATGTTCCTGAGAGGTGGTCGTTGCTGCAGTGACTGGAGGTCCCATGGTTGGATCTCTGTGTTGTAGAAGTCTCTGTCGAGAGAATCTGATCTCTGCTGGCTTCATCCCTCCTATTTATAGTCCCACATCTCCATATGAATGTGTGGGTCTCGGTCTGGTTGATGTTTCCCACAGTCTCAACCAATCAGACTGCAGGACAAGAGAGAATGGAGGTCTGGCCTGCCACATGTCCACTGGTCATAGTAATCAGGGACAATCGTGAGATCTCGGGGGAACAGGTGGACGAGTCTCCATTGTAATTTTGAGAGGAAGGAGATCTGTTATTTGTAGCTTGAATTAATGAGTCTCACTAAGCACACGCCATTTAATCATACATAATGGAGAATGACGTGTTACTGCACGTATGACAAAATTAACTTTAAGTCAGGAGCTGATCTGAAATTTCAGACATATACTAGAGGCCGTTTCGGTTTGACACGTGCCAAATCCCTTTGGTGGGGGTTCACAACTGCACTCATGTGATACTGTTCTGAAAAACGTTCCCACACTCCGTCCACATGGTGACATTAGTAAGTGTGTCTAAATGCATATGAACATTTTCAGGATTTCAACACATAGACTGCAAAAATACATTTTTAAGAATGTAAAAAAAGCCTATTTTCATAAAATAATTTAGTCTTACTTTTGTCTACTGGCTAAACTATTTTTTAAGTTTTAAGAATTCCAGTTAAGTGAATCTTTTTTACCCCACTGACAGTTATTTTTGTTTGACAGGAGACAGTTTGCCAAGAACAATGAGCAGATATGAAATATTTAGAAAATTCCATGTTGCAATAACTACAAGTTGATAATATCTGGTACCTGATTAAAATCAATGTCCTTAAAAAGAAAAAAAGAGATAAATTCCTAATGTTTTATAATTTTTTAAATGTTTACTCTTTATTTAACTTCAGAATATTGTAATCCATGAATGTAAATTAGATTAACAAAACAACACATGAACTTTTCAACATCCAGAGTTGTAATAGTTTTGAATTTGTTGTATAGTTTTTATTTTTTATTTCAGTTTGTTTGATTGTTTAATTTTAATTTTAGTTAGTTTAACAACTGCATCAGCAGTTTTAGTTTAGTTTTAGTTTTTCAGGTATTGACGTAGAGATAAACAATAGAAATCTCGGATGAAGGAATCCTATCACCAGTGGCATACAGAACAAAAATCCTTTTCTTTCTTTTGAGTCATTAGAATTAGAATAAAATAATTACTAATTTAAAAAAAAAATGAAGCTTCAAGCATAAAAAAACAAGGCACAAAGTGAAAATGAAAACGATGTTAATTTTACCTGCGGTTCTATGTCATTTAATTTGTTTTTGCATTGTTAATTTTACTTTTATAAAAACTTTAGTTTTTATTGTACTTAATTGTATTATTTTTTCACTACTAGTTTCAGTTTTAGTCTTAGTTTTCGTTAACTATAATAACTGTTGTGCCAGCCAGAAAATCACATAAGCAATTCTTTTTTTTTTTTTACTGTTTTTTGAGAAACAACTTCAATTATGCTCCTAAATTCCTGCAGGCTCCTGTTAGCTGCGTCTCTTCAGGTCAAAGGTCTGGATCTATTGTCCCCGGCAGCTCTGAGACTGACGCGCCTCTGGTTTCCCACAATCCGTCCCCCTCCTGCAGGAACAGCACAAGTGTGCCTCATCATAAGTCACATAAACGAACTGTCCCGGCTCGTTAAAGAGCGACGTACAAGAAGTTAACTAAGCTTACTAATAAAATCAGCAAATATTGAAATACAAAAAAAAAAAATCTTGTTTTAATACAATAAACACATATGAGGATAGTTGTGAAGAATCCATTTACATAAAAAAATGAATTAAAATAAGAGTTTGCTCACCATCTATTAAATGATAACCTCTCAAGATAAGACTTTACCAAATAAATTTTGAGAAGGTTTTATCTTAGAAAACAAGCAAGAATTTTTGGTGGAAAGCAAACTAATGCTCATCTAGCTGACTTGTGCTTGCGTATGTAAGAGTGTGGGAACGCTCTGAAGAGGAGGGTCAAAGTTCAAGTTAATTTGCATCTTTAACAACACCTGCAGTCAAACTATTGTCCAGAGGGAGCTGGCACGCTTCAACATGCAGCTGCTGCAGCTTCCCTCTCAAGAACAAACCAGAAATCGGAAGCTTCTGCTGAGAGGAAAGATTCATTCGAGAAGTTATTTAACTGCCTGCAAATAAAAACTGAAATTCTGGAAACAAATATATTTCAAGGTTTTCTTTAAAAACTCAAGGCAGCATCATCATATTTTCCCTCCAGATGGTTGGTGATGTCAGGTCAGTCTCTGTTGGAGCACATGACCAGCATCCGTCACAAAAGCTCCTTTTATTTTCTTTTTGTGGTGCGCTGACCTCGTCATTCAGAGGGAGGGTGTGTGAAACTGAGAGCAACTTTCTCCTCACACCAACTGCAAACCACAAGACACGCCTGCTACATCTGGACACCAAGAAAATGTCCACCAGTTTAAATATTTAGGGGGTTAAAAAGAAACACGTAGAAAGAAAGAGAAAGCCGTCTTCATGCCTAACAACTGTGCTGGTGGATGTCTTGATTAAAAAAAAAAAAAAAAGGATGACTCAATTAACTAAGAAGAAGTAACGGTTGCTTCCAGCCCTTTATGACACTGATGTCTTGCTCTGTCTCCTGGTTTTACTCTCAATCACATCCTAGTGAGTTTTCACTTTCATGCTGACATCAAAAACTTTTCTTATTTTTGACTGATTCAGTCTGCATTTAACAGTAAGTCTTGTTGAGCTCAAGAAGGTGTTGGAGGTGTTCTGAAGAGACTTTCCTCTGGAGTCACATGATCGCATCATGCAGTTGCTGCAGATTTGCCAGTTACACGTCCATGATGAGAAGCTCCTGTTCCACCACATCCCAAAGGAGCTGGACGGATTTCACATGTGGAGGCTACTGGAGTACAGTCAACTCACCGTCTTATTCAAGAAACCAACTTGAGATGATTTGAGTATTGCCCCAAAAAAGTATCCCCCACACCATTACTTCAAGGGAGGATGGATCCATGTGCTCAAGGTTTTACTGATTCTGACTTCAGAGTCGAGACTCGTTAGACCAGGCCACGGTTTTCCAGTTTCCTGTTCTTAGCTGACAGGAGTGTCATCCAGCGTGGTCTTCTCCTGCTGCAGTCCACCTGCTTCAAGGTTCGATGTGTTGTGAGTTCAGACTTTGTATTGTGCATTATTTGGTTGTAACAAGTGGTTATTTGAGTTCCCGTTGCCGTTCCATCAGCCTGAACGAGTCTGCTGGTTCTCCTCTGACCTCTGACCTATGACATCAGCAACTCATTTTCATTCACATAACTGCTGCTCACTGGATATTTTTTCTACTTTTCAGACAAGATCACAGATCAAGTCTGTCAGTCACGTAAATCCGCTCCAGATGGGACGTCAGCTGACCGGTAAACACCACTTGGCTCAATTCTTAATTTAAAAGTAAGTGGACAAGAGTGTTTTCAGTCTATTTAAACTCTTCATCAAACCATTTGAATGTTAAACATAATTTTACAGACTTAAATACAATAGAGGTCTCAAAAGGCATAAATTATAGATTAAATAATTTGTCTTTCACACAACAATGAAACTGTCGGTTAAAAGGAGAAACATTAAAACACAAATACATTTGATTTGGATTCTACTTTATTTATTTTTTAAAAACAAAAAAAAACAAAAAAAAACAAAACAAAACAAACTCCAAAAACTCCAGCTGGAGTCACAGAAATGTGATGATACATCAGCAAAAATTACTTGGTAAAATCTCCAAGACACTTTACTCACAAAGAGCAGAGGAACAGTCATCTTTACAAAAATATAAACATTAAGAGATGAAACACTGCTGTTTTACACAAAACATATTTAATAAAGATCATAATCTGCACTTTATAACAAATGCAAAGTAAAAAATTGATCCAACAACAGATCATGTTAGGATCATCAAGTGATGTCAACAGTCATTTTTGTAAATGAAACATTGTTCTGTCTTCATAACACACATTTCAATGAATAATCTGTATAATCAGATCATAATATGAACTTTATCGCAAAGAGTAAAAAAAAACAACTGATCCTTGAACTGATCAGGTTAAGATCATCACACAGTGATGTGGGCAGGTTCACAACCAGTCAATGCAGTTTCTTCAAAAAGAAAAGTAAGTATGAAGCTGCTACACTTTCCAAAAGGAAATAAGAATGCCAATTCATATCTGGACTCAATTCTGAGTCTGCCAAGTGACTGAAATTAATTCAATAAAGAAAAACATCCAACTAATGGATAAACATGTTTTATCCGAATGATAAAACTCAAGAAGTAAGTTTCTTTCATCATGTCCCACAGAGTCCTGTATAATTTTGTAATAACATGTTATATTGGCGGTTATTTGATAATTTAGTTTTGATCGCATTCATACATCAATACTAAAAAAAGAATCTTCCTTAATATGAAACGAAATGTTTTTTCTACCATTTTACATAAGAAATTGTGACTCATAAAGTAAATTAATCAACTATTGTTGCACACGGAGGAATTTGTCATTGAATTTCATGCAATTCAGATGGTTAATATCTGAATAATGTCTGCAGAGTTAATCTTTCTCATGGAGAATGTTATTTTTTCTTTTTCATTTGAAACAGATTATAAGGATTTTCTCAGAAAATGTCATATTGTCAAAAAAAAATCATAAAGTCTTTAACTTGTTTAAAAGAACAAATTCACAGAATTTTAAAGCTTTCGGTTCAGTCACCTTTGACCAACATGGTCTTCTCAGTTTGTCTGGTATTAACTCCAGTCTGCAGGTGTCTACCACGTCCTGCAGAGGGCACTGTTGACTGGATTCTTGTCTTTAGTGACGCTGCTCTGGACTGTGGAGCTCAGAGCAGAAGTCAGCATCTCTCAGGTTCTTCTCAGAAGGAGAATGCAGCGGAGAATGCAGCGGGCTACTACAGCAGTCTTCTCTGGAACAGTGTCTTCACCTCCTCCTTGGACAGGTAGTGCACCGCCTCTTGGACACATTTGGAGTAGCCCTGATTGACAGCTGCTGAGTCCACAGCGTGATGCTGCTGCTGCAGTCGTCTGAGGAAGCAGACCGTCATCTGGATGTCTGCTTTCTCCATCTTGGAGTCTGGCTGCTGTTTGAGGATCTCTGGACCAGGAGAGACTTGAGCTGCTCGATGCTGCTGTTCATTCAGGCTCTGTGAAACTTCTCCACCCCAGGCTTTCTGAGCTACAAGAGAATGAAAAACATAATTAATTAAGTGGTTCAAGAACATACATTTGGCAAGAAATGCAGAACTTTTTTTAACAATGATCATCTTTCAAAGGACCTCATATCTACCTTGTGTGTCAGAGTCAGATGTTCCTGCGAGCTGGTCGTTGCTGCAGTGACTGGAGGTCCCATGGTTGGATCTCTGTGTTGTAGAAGTCTCTGTCGAGAGAATCTGATCTCTGCTGGCTTCATCCCTCCTATTTATAGTCCCACATCTCCATATGAATGTGTGGGTCTCGGTCTGGTTGATGTTTCCCACAGTCTCAACCAATCAGACTGCAGGACAAGAGAGAATAGAGGTCTGGCCTGCCACATGTCCACTGGTCATAGTAATCCGCGACAATCGTGAGATCTCAGGGGAACAGGTGGACGAGTCTTCATTGTGACTTTGAGAGGAAGGGAGCAAATCTGCTGTTTGTTGACTCAATGATTGTCACTGAGCACACGTTGTTCAGTCATACGTGATGGAGAATCACATGACTGAAATGTGTCTTTCTAATCAATGTTTACCCAGTAGCCTCAATATGCCCTGTTTATCCAGTTTGTAAAACTTAAAATTTTTAGACTGATACCTAAAATATTTACTTTGTAAAAACTGATTATGATCAAATATAAAAATAATCAAAAGGATGACCACAGTTGTCTTAGCTGTGACAGATTATAAAGCTTGAAATGACTGTAAATCAATCAGTGAAATATTCATATTATTGATTGCATCGATACACTTTGACCATCACCAAACGTTGATTCTTAATCAGGAGCTGAAGATTTGAGCGGTTTACACAAGTTTGGGATATTGAGCCAGTTTCCGTCACACATGTGCCAAATCGCTTTGGAGGACGCTCGCCTGCTGGTGGGGTTCACGATGTCAATCACCTCACACAGCTCTGAAAAATGTTCCCACGTTGTCTGTTCAGTGAAGTGAAGGCATGCGCCTAAATCCATTTAGCGATTTCTGCTTTCTTCTTTCAGTTCACAGCTGGTCAGATTTGAATGTAAAACAGACGAACTCCGTGACAACAAGCAGAGAGCAACACACGAAATATCTGGAAAAATGTTTGTGTTGTAAACAGCATCTAACCTTAATGATATGTAGCAGCATGTGAAACCTGGGTGGAATGAACCTCTTTGAAGAAAAAGCAGCTCAGACCTGTGTGGTATCATTAATTCTTGAGCTGAAACTTGCTCCATGTTAGCTGAGTGCCTTCAGGTCAGAGGTCTGGATCTGCTGTCACTCAGCGGCCGGACACTGAGTTTCTTCTGGTTTCTCACAGTGTGTCCCATAACTGCCTTCATTAGAGGAACTATAGAAGTGTGGTTCATCACACGTCACGTTCAATAAACTGACGCTTTAAAGTGGGAAACTGACTCGCTGGAAATGTGAAACCTTCATAATGACATAATCGTCATTACAAGAAGAAGATAATGCATTTCATATTATGAATATTAAATCCTGACATACTCTAGCTTTATAACATTTATACTATTTCTGTTGAAATCGTCCCTTACTTCTGCTCTCACACCAAAATATATCCTGCGGTTTCACCTGCAAAATAAACAAGGAATGAAAAATTAAAAGTACTGCAAACATCGTTTACACTACAAAGTGCAGCAAAGAACTTAGAGCTGTGTGGAAAAGTTCTGAGGAGGAGAATCAAAGTTCAATTTAATTTGCATCTTTAACAACACCGGCGGCCGACTATTGTCCAGAGGAGCTGGCACGCTTCAACAGCAGCTGCTGCAGCTTCCCTTTGGAAATACGAGAAATACAAACATGAAATCCGAGTCTTCTGGCGAAGAAATGATTCATGTACAGTAGTTGTTGAAAAAACTGAAAGAAGTGAAATATAAGGGATGTAGTTTGGATGAGTGATTCAAGGATTTCTTAAAAAACTGTAGACAGCCAATCACATGGTTTCCCTCCAGATGGTTGCTGACGTCAGCTCAGTCTGTGTTGGAGCACACAACCAGCACCCGTCACAAAAGCTCCTTTTGTGGTGCATTGACGGCATCAATCCAAGACTGACTGTGGGAAAGTGAGAGCAGCGCTCTGCTCACACCAACTACGAACCACAAGAAAGACACAAGGGCCACCTGCTGCATCTGGACGCCAAGAAACTGTCCACCAATTTATACTTTTATTCTTCTTTTGAAGAAAATAATACAATACAGAAAGAAATGTGCTGTGATGTTTTTAATTTAAAAAAAGTTGTATTGTAGTAAATTTTCAAATCTCTACGCCACTATCATCATAATGTCTCTCCTGAAACCCAAAGCGGTGTAAGAAATATATCTTTCCTCTTTGATTTAATGCAGCTACAGATTTGAGACTCTCGTGCACGCGCTCCACCTCTTCACATGAGTGATTAAATGACAGGAGAAAGTTACTGATCTCTACAACAGACACATCTTCTCACTCCAGAGTCACAACGTTCACAGATTCTCATTGAAGATTCATACTGTGAGTCTCTCTCCATCGCCACCCCCACCCTGGTCATCCATCTGTTCCTCTGACATTTATCTCCCGCTAACATGACCACCGGACATGTGGCGGGACACACTTCACTTCTCTCTTGTCATGTGCGCTGATTGGTTGAGACTGTGGGAAACATCAACCACACTAAAACCCACACATTAGTATGGAGATGTGGGACTATAAAAGGAAGATTGGAACTGCTAAAGATCAGGTTCTCTCAGAGACCTCTACAACACCGAGGTCCAACGGTGGCACACTGCAGCAACGATCACCGCTCAGGAACGTCCGAGTCATGCTCATGAGGTAGATATGGGATTTATGAAGAACCTCTCACCTTTCCATTGAAATTTTGAGTTCCTGGTAGTGTAATTCTCATGAATTTGTTTCTTAATGGCTTTTTTTGTTGTTTGTGCAGCTCAGAAAGTCTCTGGTGGAGAAGTATCACATCATTGAGCAGCTCACATGTCTCCTGGGTCCACTGATGCTAAAGCAGCAGCCAGACTCCCAGCTGGAGAAAGCAGACTTCCTGGAGATGACAGCCTGTTTCCTCAGACGACTGCAGCGGCAGCATCATGCTGTTGATCAGGGCTACTCCAGGTGTGTCCAAGACGTGGTGCACTTCCTGTCCAAGGAGGAGGTGAAGACAGTCCCAGTGATGACTGCTGAGCCACTTCAACCAGCTGAAGTCGTCAGGTTTTTTCCCCCGAGAAGAACCTGAGAGACGCTGAGACCTCTTCTCTGAGCGTCAGAGTCCAGAGCAGCAGCACCTAAGACTAGAGTCCAGTCAACAGCGCCCTCTGGAGGACGTGGTAGACACCTGCAGACTGGAGTTGATACCAGACAAACTGAGAAGACCATGTTGGTCATTGATTACTGACTTGAATTCTGTTCTGTTCTGTTTAAAGAGAAAGTCTTATTTTGTGATGTTTTTTTTTTAACTGTATGCAAATGTTTGAAGAATGACAATAATGTCTTTCTTTTTTAAGAAAAGAAATTAGGTTGTCATGAGATAAACTGTATTGACCATGTTGGTCAGATATGAATGAAAATGAGTTTCATTATTTTTAAATGTTTATGTTTCTGTTTGTACAGAAAGTTTCATTTTCAGTGCATTTGACAGTTTCAGGGGTAAAACAATCCTTTGGAAACAGTGAACAAGTTAACATTCTTTAACACTGTAAAAAGGCTTCAACATTTTAGATGCTTAGATGAAATCGAAATTTTATTATTTTATGTAAATTACATAAATCCTTGCTGAAAGGGAGTTTGTTACTCCTTGATATTTATCATTTTGATAAAACATTTAATTGTCCATCGGTTGGACATCTTCCCTTCTTAATGCTTTTGATTATTTGTACTGATCTATATTCAGATCTTAGCATTTTTGTATTCCTTTGGTCTTAAAGGGAAACCTTATCAAAATGGTCCTGTTTGGACTTAAAGGTCTGAACTTTTCTTTTTAAAGAAAACATATTGCTTTACTTGTTATAAACCTGCTGGCATCACTATGTGATGATCTTTACCTGATTTGCTAAGGGATCAGCTTTTTTCTTTGCATTTCTTTATGAAATGCAGTTAATGGCCATTATAAAACATGTTTTTATGTAAAACAGAATAATGTTTCATTTCTTAATAATGTGTCTTTTGTAAAGACATGTTCAGGGTCTCTGAAAAGCGCCAAGAGACAACTTGTATTGTAATAGATGCAATATAAATAAAATTGAATTGAAAATGAATAAAAAACTGTTCCTCCTCTCGTTGTGAATAAAATGTCTTGGAGATTTTATCATGTTATCGTTGTGATGGGTCATCACATGTTTGTGAGTCCAGTTGGAGTTTTCATAGATTTGATTGAGTTTGTTTGCAATAAACAAATACATAAACTAATCAGCCGGATTTGTTTGTCTGTCTTCTACATTCCTGTTAGTTTTTCTGAACAAATCCATAAATCAAGAAACCATGTCACGGTTTTCCTTTGAGAGTGTGATAACATAAACAAAGTGCTGTCACATGTGTGAATGCTCCAACTTGGAGGATGACATGTTGCACTGAAAGTGGCCTTAGACAAACAGTCAATTAGTGAGACCTATATCTTCTGGCATTTATATATGTACATACATGGGAAACTTTTCCTCCCTTTGATATAATTTACACATCAGCATTAACGCTTGAATGTCACAAAATAAGGATATTTTTTCTGGATTAACATCCAGTATTGTGTCATATTTGTAACTACACATGAATTTGACAAACCAAAGAGCTTTTCTTTTGAAAAACCCTGCTGTGAATGAATGTTTAACCAGGTAGGAAGTTAGTTCACCCTATCTGATGGAAGCAACTGTGTCAGAAGATGCATCCTGTGGTTGTGGAAAATATGGTGTTTGGTTTCAAGAAGTTCAAGTCGGTCATCTATATTAAGCAAACAAAAGTATAAAGCTGGCAGGGATACCAATGAATGATGGTGACTGCAGATCACTTTAATGTTTGTTTAATCCCACAGGAACCAGCAGGAATACATCAGGGTATAAAACAGTACAGACCAGCGGGGAGGAAGGGAATGACAAGACAAGATATACTCACAGGACTGACGAGACACAGGTGCAAACAATCAGGGAAGATGGGAACAGAGGAACTAAAACACAGACTTTGAAAATAAAACGGGAACAAAAATATACCCAAAACCACATCACGGTATTATGATCTATGGAAGGTCAGTTTCAAGGCTACAATAATTTGGTTGGACCAAATTTGTGTGCTCAAATCTGAAAGAGTGTGTCCGGGAACATGACACCACAAAGTGCAGATCCAATTCCAGGGAATATTTGAGATATATTGAACAAGATGTTACATATGAGTCTGAGTGTCCCATCTTCATTACAAGGGCTCTGCAAAAGGAAAAAAATTGGGACAAAATATTAGAGTGTGACATGTTCTGACCTGTGTATATGAACAATTTATAATGATGCTGTATACGGTCCCCCGTCAATCTTGAATCTGGTTGAACATTGTTAATGGGCCTAAATGAACATTTTTACTGACCAAATTGTTCCCATGGTCACACCTACTAAAAGAAGGATGTGACGTTGTTAAAATCTGCCCAACGCAGTTTCCCTTTTTGTGTAGACCTGACAGTGTATCTAATGTGACGTATAATGAGGCACACTTCTATTGTTTGTGCACTGAAGGAGAGAGTGTGGGAAACCAGAGGAACCTCACTCTCAGAGGCACTGAGGGACAATAGACCATGACCTCTGACCTGAAGAGACTTAGGCTGAGGGGGAGCCTGGCTTCTGAAATGGAAACTGCTGCATATCTCAGAACTTCATTCAAGTTCTTTTTTTGGTTGCGTCTTTAGAAGTAATTGTTTTTAATACTGAGAGAACTATTTAATCAAATCACCACCCATCTCATTCTTGAAATGACGGAAGGCACAAACATGTTTTTTTGATCATAGATGATTATTGATAGAAGATGTGTACAATAATTATAATTCAGTTACATAATTGTCTGTTTCTGTTGTACTTGATTGTGTCTTTCTGTGCTGATAATTAAAAGCTGAACATTTGTAAAATGTAAAAAGAAAAGGTGAATAAATGATACGTCTAAGATTGTCATTTTACACTGCATAAAAAGCCCCTCCGGAAATAATCATAATATAGAAAACAATTTAGTCAAAATTGTCTTCTTTTTAGCAAAAACAAATCTTTGTCCATGGGGACCAAGATGTTTTCTTAACAAGATTTCTTAAAACTTGCCAAATAGTCCAAAATAGTCTTTGATGTAATTTAATGAGCGGCGTGTGGGAAAGCTCCAGAGAGCAGAGTTGAGCATGATTATCATCACCTCCACCAGCAGATTGGTCTCCAAGGGGATTTGGCACGTGTGAAAAAGCACGGCCACCACCACCACGGCCACCACCATCACCACCACCACGGGCACCACCTTCTGACGCTCTTTTCTCCTGTTATTGTATCACCTATTATAAAAATGATACTGACACATTCGGAATGGTAAAGATAAATAAAACAAAATATAATGTGTTCAATTCTCATACACACACACATACACACACACACACACACACACACACACACACACACACACACAAACACACACACACACACACACACATATACATACATATATTGATGTTGTGTTGTGATAACTTTTTAGCATATAAGGGTGCAATTTCAATGTACTTCAGTGGCAAACAAACAGCAGTTTCCTCGTCGCTGTTTGGTGTTTGTGGTGTTACTGCTGCTGCAGCAGGAAGACACTGGCTTTACTGCAGCATTATGGAGACACTCAAGCTTCAGCAGGTGGAGGCTTCTTCAGGTTGCTTATCAAGGCAGTAGGGTTGTGCTGACTAAGTAGTACCACAAGTTGAGTGGCAAAGTTCATGTTATGGCTAGTCCAGCGCCCTGTTACTCGTTTCCACATCGTGAAGTCACACAGCACTCCTCTTGCCTTGTTGTGCCTCCACTAACTCCCCAAGCTGAAACAGAGGACGCAGAAGAATAAAATGTTACGCATATTAATGTCACACAGTACAGTGGTGCAGAATAAAGTTGTGACGGGGGGAATGCTGCAGTAGATAACGCTTGCGTAGAAGAAAAATCATAGCTATAAAGCTGAAAAACGTATCTTATGAAGCTACATTTCTGAAACTGCTTCAAAGTGACCATGAGAGTAGATTCAAACACAATGTTAAACTCTTATTTATGTGAATAAGGAAAACAATTCAAATCAGCAGTGGAGTCTTCATGCTTGAGCAGTCATCAGTGTTGTAAATACCAAAACCTCTAAGAGCCCCTTCCCCCTAAAAGCGCTGGGTAATGAGACACACTTCTATTATTCTTCAAGTTAAAGATGTGAAAGGACAGAGTGTGGGAAAAGAGAGGAAACTCACTCACAGAGCCCTAGCACAACAATAGATGCTGACCTGTGTCCTCTAACCCTAATCCAGATGAGAGAATACGGTAGGATCAATAAAAAACAAAACAACTCAAAATAAGGCTTAAAGCTTTTTGAAGCCACTATCAGTCAACAACACAAACTCTATGAATATATTGCAAAATACTAAATAAAAGTCATACTTTTCTAACTTCAGTAATGCAAAATTTAAAAATGAGTAATGTGATTACTTTTTAGGAAGCTATTGAACCACTTAAAAAATTTATTTCTAGATGTTCACGTGAAAGTGTACAAGAAACACGAGGAAAAAAAAAGTCATTTTTAAGACAAACCTGCGGTAACTTCACTTACATTTGTGTCAGTGTGAGTGAAAACTTTAGACAACTGATGAGTATTTTTTTAAGCAGCTGTCCATTGTCCAGTGGGGTTTGGCACACTTCAAGACCAGCTGTCACAACGTCTTCAAGAATTTGTAACATTGAATGAGCCGATGACGTCAAGCCGCACATTTTCTACAGCCATACGTTTGAGTCCAGCCTCAGAGGCAGCCAATCACATAGTCCCCCCCAGATAGTTGGTGATGTCAGCTCAGTCTCTTTTAGAGGAAAAGATCAGCATCTGTCACAAAAGTTCCTTTGAAAGTCCTTTTGTAGACCACTGACCACATCATTCAGACTCTGAGTGTGGGAAAGTGAGATAAACTTTCTGCTCCCTCCAGCTAGAAACCACAAGAAACAAAAACACAAAATTCAAAAACAAAAAAAAAAACACACACACAAGGTTTTATCTCAATTTAGGCATAAAAATACCATAAAATGTTGTTGATGTTTTCTTAAATTTAAAGGTGGTTTAATTTAAGCATATAACAAAATGAATGCATGAAAAAATAAAAATAAAGCTTAGAGTGAGTACTTTGCTCAAACATTAAAATTCTCCACAGAATTAATTTAAACTTTTCATTTTCTTTTATGTGATGGAATGAGATGCCCCTGCGTTTAATTAAAGTAAGTCGTTTCAACATCAGACAGCAGATCTGCTCTTTCAACAAACTCACTTCACAGATTCACACAAAACTAAGTGGCTCTGTCTCCATCTCCCCCAGCTCTCCACCTGCTCCCTTGAGATCTAACTATTGTCCACGACCAATAGACCAGGGGACATGTGGCAGGACAGGCTTCAATTCTCTCTTGTCCTGCAGTCTGATTGGCTGAGACTGTGGGAAACATCAACCAGACCGAGACCCACACATTCATATGGAGATGTGGGACTATAAATAGGAGGGATGAAGCCAGCAGAGATCAGATTCTCTCGACAGAGACTTCTACAACACAGAGATCCAACCATGGGACCTCCAGTCGCTGCAGCAACGACCAGCTCTCAGGAACATCTGACTCTGACACACAAGGTAGATATCCTTTGAAAGGTCCTTTGAGGTCCTTTGAAAGACAGTTGATGTTCAGATAGTTCTGTATCTCTTTCCAAATATGTGTTCTTGAAACACTTAATTAATGATGTTTTCCATTCTCTTGTAGCTCAGAAAGCCTCTAGTGAAGAAGGTTTGAGAGAGTGAATCAACAGCAGCATCGAGCAGCTGAAGTCTCTCCTGGGTCTAGAGATTCTCAAACAGCAGCCAGACTCCTTGATGGAGAAAGCAGACATCCTGGAGATGAAAGTCTGCAACTCAGATGACTGCAGCAGCAGCAGCAGCATCAGCAGACGCATCAGGCTGTGGACTTAGCAGTTGGCTTCCAGATGTCTCCAAGAGGTGGTCCAAGGAGGAGGTGAAGACACAGTCCCAGAGAAGACTGCTGAGCCACTTCAACCAGCTGAAGTCTTCCTCTGAGAAGAACCAGAGAGACGCTGACTTCTCTCCACAGTCCAGAGCAAAGACAAGAGTGCAGTCAGCAGCACCTCTGGACGCCGTGGTAGACACCTGTGACTGGAGAAACTCAGAAGACCATATTGGTTTAAAGTTGCTGAATTAAATGTAATTTAATGGACTTGTTTTTCTCTAAGGATAGAGAGCTTGTGCCTTTTTTAAGCACAATATTTTATTTCCAAAGGAGATGAGAGAAACAGCATTTTTCATTTTAAGAAAATGTTGTCATGCATGTTGCCTGAATCTAATCTAGCTGCATCAGTCAGGATTCTTATTTATGAGTGAATCATAAGTACTGGTGATTATATGGGAGCATTTGCGATCCGTTATTTAATAATTTTGATCCAAAATTAAAGTTCCCCTGTTTAAAGGGGATGTTGTAATGACATTTTTCTTATGTTGAAACTTAAATTTAAACTATTGTATAGTTACAATACTGTCACATTTATCTCACTTCATGTGGTGAAAAAACATGATCTGTTTTAAGACCAAAATGTTTAATCTTTTATTATAAAAGTTTTATAGCTATATTGTCACTGTTGTGATAGACCAATTATGACACTTTGATTTTGAAGTGTGATCTGATGTAAAGTCAGTCTCTATAGTTCTTCTCTTCTGCTCATTTTAGAGCTTGTTTTAATTTAAAATGTTCAGTAATTTCTGTTTTGAAATACTGAAACTGGTTTATCTTTTATAAAGACTTCTGTTCCTTTACTCTCTGAGTATCCCGTGTCTTGTAAAAAACAAGCCACAAGTTGCTTTTGTGATGCATGATCACATCTTGCTTTGATATTTTATGCCTTGCGTCCTCATGTGCCTTTATGAATAAACAAACACTACCAGCTGAAAATACTGTCTCTGTGTCATTACATACCCTATAAACTGTATAACGAAGACTTTCCAAATATTCTACCTGCATTCAATTAGTATGCAGGCCAGTATGCAATGGGAATAATTACAGGACAGGTACAAACTGTGACAGATAATCTAAGTACATGTTTAATAAATTAATACACTCAGTTTTATGTCATTGTGACAGCTGGTTACAACCTGTTCTTTAGGGTAGATGAACATGACCATAATGGTATAAAGATTTAGACCAAGAGTACATGATCCCCATTAACTGAAACCAGACACAGAAGTAATGGTAAATAAATGGAATGGAAAATGAAAAAAAAAAAGGAATGGAAAATAAATACTGGAGCAAAGCGGTTCCTGCAGATTTTTGCAAAATCAAAATATTAAAAAAACGACAGAAACAAAAAAACAAGTTAATCAAAAAAACAAGATTTAGAATGAACTGTTTGATGTCTTTGGCATGAACTAAATAGTTTAAACTAAAGAATGTATTATAAATAATACAAGTTCGGCTTTGATGTAAATGATGAGGATGTAGTTAGACCCTTGTCCTGACACCACCTGTTGACTGACAGCAGCGTACCAACTGGACCCTGCTTCTATGTCTAAGTGTGAAACCAACGTGGGGAAGTGATTAGGACGTTCAGCCACAGGTGTGCAGCAACAGGAAGCGATGGCTTCTCTGGATCATTAGCCTGAAAAACCGTGGTTCGAGGAGCATATAGATGACACAAGCTGATGAAACCTAACAGGAAAAGAAATGCATTTTAACTTCTATTGCAGGTGTTTCAGTGAAAAAGAAATTCGAATTTAAAAATGTTCTCATTCCAAGAGTCATGGTCACCTGGTAACATGGTCACACGCACTAAACGATGATTATGACGTTGCAAAAACACGACCCGCCCGATTTCCCTCTTCGTATGGGTCTTACAGTGTGTCTAATTTGATGTATAATGAGGCACGCTTCTATTGTGGCTCTAGTGAAAGCAGTGAAAAGGCAGAGTGTGGGAAACCAGAGGAACCTCACTCTCAGAGGCGCAGAGGGACAATAGATCGGACCTCTGACCTGAAGACATGCGGCCCAGCAGGAGGTCTCAAATTCATTTAGAAATACACATTTACATTTTATTTTATATGACAAAAACTGTGTCAACTTCTGGTTTCCCACACTCCATCTTGAATCTAAAACTGAACACAGTTCTAGGTTCAGTTTTATTTGACAAAATTAGACATTTTCAGGCTCTTTATGTGCTTTAGAAACAAATAAAAAAAAACATAATTTCTGGATATTCCTGTAAAAAATAATCAGTTCTATTGGTTTATTACTTTATTTTGAATTAATCAGCAGCAATTTTATTTTCTTAATTGATATGGACTGAATTATCCACAATAAAGCTGATCTATCTATCTATCTATCTATCTATCTATCTATCTATCTATCTATCTATCTATCTATCTATCTATCTATCTATCTATCTATCTATCTATCTATCTATCTATCTATCTATCTATCTATCTATCTATCTATCTATCTATCTATCTATCTATCTATCTATCTATCTATCTATCTATCTATCTATCTATCTATCTATCTATCTATCTATCTATCTATCTATCTATCTATCTATCTATCTATCTATCTATCTATCTATCTATCTATCTATCTATCTATCTATCTATCTATATATTTGTTACTTTATTTATCTAATTTCCATTTATGTGTTGTTTTGTAGAGGCACTATTAAGAGGGTCCATGGCTTCAGTGAAAAATATGATAAATATCTGTTAAGAAGAATAAGGACAAAACAATTTAATCAATTTAATCAATAATTAATAAGATGCGTTCGATTCATTTAATATCAGTTATATATAAGCACTGTGTTGTTATCTTTGAAGCAAAGTAGACTTTAACCAGAGAAAACTGTAAAGTCATTCTATTTCGTAAGAGTTTATAGGAACGTGATCAAATCCAGGTAAATCTCAGATGGCAGGTAAAGCAAAAGCATCAATGAGAATCCTGGAAATGTTCTTTTAGACTTTGGAACATGCCTTAATGCTGTTTAATGAGCGAAGTGTGGAAAAGCTCAGGAAAACGGCGTTTAGCGCGATCATCAACCCCACCAGCACTCCACTGATCTCCAGAGGGATTTGGCACGCGTCGAAAAGCAGCTGCCTCAGCACCCCCACCTCAACACTGAGCTGACAAACAAACGCAGTTATGAGTTTAAGCTCATACTATATAACCCGGTTTTGTGGTGTTTTCCAAATCTGTAGTGAGAGTTGTTACCCTACACATTGCATTTAATGTGGTCTACAATCTTGGAAAGTATTGTAGAACCAAACTTTCTATTACAGTCCACAACAGACACTAGTAATGTTGCAACATTTAATCAGTAAAGGGTGATTTTAAACACAACCATAAACAAATCTAAATTGATTTAGGTCAAAGTTTGAAAGAAACAGTCCAGTAACCAGAATTAAAAGACAGCATTTGGCATTACAACAGTGATGTTAGAAGCAACAAGGGTGTATTGTAACTAAACATTTAAACAATATGTATGGTTGAAGGTCCTTTTTAAAGTAGAAAAAATCAACTGTATTTTTCAGATGTTGTGATGGGAGAGTGTTCACAAAGGTCACCACTTTCTCAGATTCTCAAAGACCTCCTCCACCTGTTCCCTTGAGAGCTAACTATTGTTCACATATAGTATTACTGCAGACCATGTGGCAGGCCGGATCGCCTTTTTCTTTTGTCAGGCACGGTTATTGGCCAAGACTGTGAGAAACTCCAGGAAGACCAAGACCCACACATTCATATGGAGATGGGGGACTATAAATAGGAGGGATGAAGCCGACAGAGATCAGATTCTCTCTGTGGAGACCTTTACAGCACAGAGATCCAACCATGGCACCAACAATCGCAGAAGCAAAGACCACCTTTCAGGAGCAGCTGACTCTGACTCACAAGGTAAATATAAGCTTTATGAAGGGTTTGTTATCATTACTGTCAGACATTAAATTCCTGCAAATATCCTTCTGCAGAATAAGTTAATTGATGACTTTGTTCTTGTTTGTGCAGCTCAGAAAGCCTCTGGTGGAGAAGCTTCGCAGAGAGCGAATCAACAGCAGCATCGAGCAGCTCAAGTCTCTCCTGGGTCCAGAGATCCTCAAGCAGCAGCCAGACTCCAAAATAGAGAAAGCAGAAATCCTGGAGATGACGGTCTGCTTCCTCAGACGACTTCAGCAGCAGCATCACACTGTGGACTCAGCAGCTGTGGATCAGGGCTACTCCAGATGTGTCCAAGAGGTGGCGCACTTCCTGTCCAAGGAGGAGGTGAAGACATCGTCCCAGAGAAGACTGCTGAGCCACTTCAACCAGTTGAAGTCTCCCTCTAAGAAGAACCTGAGAGACGCCGACTTCTCTCCTCTGAGCTCCACGGTCCAGAGCAGCAGCATCAAAGACAAGAGTCCAGTAAACAGCGCCCTCTGGAGGCCGTGGTAGACACATACAGATGGGAGCTGATGCCAGAAAAAAAGTGAAAACCATATTGGTCCTTAATTACTGAACTGCGTTATCTGTATGAGGAGAAGGTTTAGTTTAGTGTTGTATAATAAATTCTTGAAGAAAATATACAACAACAATATCTCTCTTTTTGAGATGAAAAAAAGTTGTAAAGGCCACATTGGTCAGATATAAACTGAATTTTATGAAATTTAACAATTTATTCTTCTGATTGCAGTAGTTGTTTAATTCACCACGAATGTGAGAGTGTCTTTTGTAAAGACGACTAGTTTGACTTCTTCTACTCTTGTTGAGTAAAGTGTCTTGGAGGTTTTACCAAGTTATTGTTGTGATGTATCATCACACCTTTGTGACTCCAGTTTGATTTTTTTGTATTTTGAAGGAGTTTGTTTGAAATAAACAAATACCAAAAACAATTCAGGTGCATTTGTGTTTGTCTGTCTCTTATCATCCTGCAGTGCTGAAGAAGAGATAATATTGTTAATCCTGTTCTTTACGACACTGATTTGTGTGTTTGTTTGTTTTTTTACTATCAGGACTGAAATCTGGAACATAAAAAGCTCCCTGAATTTTAAAATTTTTAATCAAATCTTCTAGTTTTCAAGTTGACTGATAAAGACATTCGATCACTTCATGTTAACAAAGTCATTGTTTATATTAAAGGAAATATTTAAGGAAATGACAAAAAACCGGTCAGTCAATTTTAAGGGGTTTTAATAACACATTTATTAACGCAAGCGCTTGTTCCCTCTCAGGATATCTTTTGTGTGGTTTTGTCAAAGAAAAAAATTCAATTTGATGTGCTGGAATGTGAACAAATGACATGAATCTTACAAAGGCTGGTAAACCAGCTGTCATGTTTAATGAGGCACGTGTATTGATCCTACAGTGAAAGCAGTACGGGGGGCAGGTTGTCGAAAACCAGAGGAGAAAACAAAAGAGTGAGAAAGGACTAATACTGACTGAATGCTTAAACGTGACTGTTCAGGCGGAAACCAGAGAACATTTTATGATTTAGTTTCAATCTACGGTAAAATATTATCAATCACATTGTTTCCCTCCAGTAGCTGCTGACATCAGCTTAGACGCTGTTGGTTAATTGGCTACAATTGGATGAATGTTTGATGGTTGATCCACCATCAATCCACTTAAACCAAAAATCAAACTTTTTGACCATAATTCCACATTGAATTCAAATCTTTTGCTATCTGGGTATATCCTTAAAATGTTATTTTAAAAAGCTTTTGACTAAACTAAAGGTTTTCTTAGAATATGTGATTTAGAAATTATTTCTTTAAAAAAAAATCCTCTTACTTAAACATAACATTTGTTCATCTAACCTCCGTATTCAGAATAAAACAGTAGTCATTTAATTCATTTGTGCTTTTCATTGAATAGCGTTATTATGTTGTCATTTTCTTATGTGTACTCATGCAACTATTCAAATAAAATCAAAAAGGTGTAGTTTTTCTCTCATTTCACGTGTTTTAAAGTGACGTTTTCAATGTCAATAATTGCCTTCCTTAGAGAAGCCATGCATATCTAATGTGATGCATAATGAGGCACACTTCTATTGTTCCTGGGTGAAAAGATGGAGTGTGGGAAACCAGAAAAGCTTCACTCACAGAGTCGCTGTGGGACAAAAGATCCAGACCTTTGCCCTGCAGGAACACACATTAAAGGAAGCCTGCCTTCAGAAACTTTACTTGGAGGAAAAAAAAAAAAAAAAAAAAAAAAAAAAAAGAAACTTTACTTGTCCTCAATCATGCTGTTGGTTGCAACTGTTGTAATTTTTTATCATAAAATCATTAAAAAAAAAGAGTGACTCTGCTCTGCAGCAGCCCAAACGTCAACTTCACGTGAAGTGATGAAGCTCAAATGACAGCTATCCATCTGACACCATAGACTCCAATGCAAGAAAAACTAATCGTGCATTGGTTTCTGGGTTTACATCAGTGTTCTTTAATGCTGGTCCTCAGGGCCCACTGTCCTGCATGTTCTAGATGTTTCTCAGCACCTGGCTCAAATTAGTGGGCCACTGACAGAGTTCCAAGAGCTTCATGACGCACATATAAATTCACCCTTCTTCTAGTTGTCATGAATGTGAAAACTAGCTGTAGAGAGCAGAACCTTTACTTTTTTATATACTTTAAATAGGATAATTTCCACTGTAAGGTTGGACCTTCTTTGGACATCCACAAGAGTTCCTCAACCATCAAACAAATCCTCCAGAGGAATTTGGCCCGTGCACGTTACAAAACTGCCTCCTCCACATGAAAACGCCCCACACTCAGATGGTAGATCCTGACTCATTTGGAGATGATTACTGTGTAATAATGTTACATAAAGCGCACACACTGAAAACATGAATCTACATGTCATTCAGATTGCTGTTTAGAACAGACTTCTTATAGTAATTTCAAATTTTATAAAATCTCACATTAATTTCCCTCCAGGTGGCTGGTGATGCAGTGTTTCTAGAACGACCCACAGCCGGCACCAGTCACAGACGTCCCTTTATGGTTCATGATCACAGCACGGGGAGCCAGTGTGGGAAACTGGGATCAACCTGCTACTCACACTAACTACAAGGCACGTGTCAAGGATGATTATACTCTTGTCCAGCCAAACAAAAAGGCTTGTGCTGAAATAATCATCTGCGTGACGGGTGGAGCTTTTTCATATGAAATCTGTTGATGCCATATTGTTGTATTCTTAAATACTCATGGCAAATTGTTTCCTTTTTTCTTAAAGAATTAATAAAAACATATAATGTTATGTCAAACCACCAAATGTAACAATAAAAAAATATTTTAACCATTGTAACTAAAAAAACAACAACATATCCCTTTTGTTTTTAAAACCATGTTTTATTCTGCATGCAATAATTACATCACTTTATTCCATATTTGATATAAAAACGTGTGAAAATGAGAAAAGCTCAAACAAAGCGATTGATCCCAGCATCAGGCAGCTTATCAGTTCTCAGGGTCACCACTTTCCCAGCTTTACACAGACCTCTGAGAGTCTGTTCCACCTGCTCCCCTGATATATCTAACAATTATCCCCCAGGCATTAACGAAAGCGTGTTGGTGCCCCACTTGCGTTATTGTCTCGCTAAACTCTCTGATTGGCTCAGACTGTGGGAAACTCTAGCCAGACCAAGACCCACACATTCATATGGAGATGTGGGACTATAAATAGGAGGGCTGAAACCAGTAGAAATCAGATTCTCGCTACTGAGACCTCCAGAGCAGAGATCCAGCCATGGCACCTACAATCCCTGCAGCAACGACCACCTCTCAGGAACATCTGACTCTTACTCACAAGGTACATTTTTTGATTTACTGAATTTTAGCTGCAGTTAAACCACTTCTTAGTAGTTTAAAACAACTTAACTGATGAATGTTTCCTTTCTCTTGGCAGATCAGAAAGCCTCTGGTAGAAAAGCTTCGCAGAGAGCGAATCAACAGCAGCATCGAGCAGCTCAAGTCTCTTCTGGGTCCAGAGATCCTCAAACAGCAGCCAGACTCCAGGATGGAGAAAGCAGACATCCTGGAGCTGACTGTCTGCTTCCTGACACACCTGCAGCCGAAGCGACAAACAGTGGACTCATCAACTGTGGATCAGGGCTATTCCAGATGTGTCCAAGATGTGGTGCACTTCCTGTCCAAGGAGGACGGGAAGACACATTCCCAGAAGTCCCAGAGAAGACTGCTGAGCCACTTCAACCAGCTGCAGTCTTCCTCTGAGAAGAACCTGAGAGACGCCGACTTCTCTCCTCTGAGCTCCACAGTCCAGAGCAGCAGCACCAAAGACAAGAATCCAGTCAACAGCGCCGTCTGGAGGCCGTGGTAGACACCTGCAGACTGGAGTTACCACCTGATGAACTGAGTAGATCGTGCCGATCAAAGATAAATAGAGTGAATTATTTTTTTAACTTGTTATTATTGCATAATAATATTCCATGAGGTATTGACAGTGATATCTTTCATGTAATGAAAGAAAATATTCCACATTCATTTGAATGCATCAGCAATTATCATTTCCTATGTATTTTGTGCATCGTAACGATATGATATTGCATTTATTACATTTGAAAGATTACTGATCAGAATTTGATCAAAATTGTAAAAAGCCTAATTTATGGACAAATTGTAATAACTACATTTATTAGATTTAATCTTTTTGATTAGCCCAAACTAATCTGTTTAAAGATCCAGCTGTTTATTCTTTCTTTCTGAAAGGTGTTGATATGTCTAGATTACCATTGATCATTTTGATCAAATGTCTTAAATAATCTGCTTCATGATTAATATTTAAGGCCACAATGTCAGTTTTGTTCTGACAGAGTTCTTCATCGATTTGAATGAAATGTTATGATCTGTTTTAAGGTCAGATTTCATGGCTTTGTTTTATTGTGCTTATCATGTGCAAAGAAAATGTCCCAAACGGGACCATCCTTGAGTACTGTTTGCTGTCTGTCTTTTGTAAAGACGGTGTTCCTTTACTCTCCTGGAGTAGAGTGTCTTGTAGAAATCTACAAGTTGTTGTTGTGATGAATCATCACGTCTAGTTGGAGTTTCAACACTTTCTTTGGCTACACTCCGTAAATAAACACAGATAGATTAAAAGTTTTCGTCTCATGTCATTTATTACAGCTACTTTATGTTACAGCAAACTGTTTCAAAACAATGAAAAATTACGTTATGACTCTGCAGTTGTGAGGGCCTGGCCCTTTTTTCCTGAGGACTGTTCTGGGGCTTCTAGAGATGATTATACAAATAATAATGCTTCAAAAACTGAAAAAAAAAAAAAATGAATGGACAACACATCTTCAGTCAGAAGCTTCTTCAAATCTGCTGCAACAACACACAGCAGATCCTTTCTGAACGACAGCTATAATATTTTATAATGACTCAAAAAACTAAATTACTAAGTATTATTTCAACACACATTATCTCTTATGAGACTAATACTGAACTAAACTAAACTAAGTTGAAAAGACACTTTGAACTTTGCTCCATGAACATGAGACAGGTAAACCAACAAATTACTACTTATAGTTTATATGGTGAGATCTTGTATTACACAATTAAATAATTAAGACCCCTGGGCCATCAAAGGCAAAGACAGAAATCAAGAACTATAACCTACATGATGGCAATAATATAATGATAATATTAGTATAATGGTTAAAATATAATTAAAATTCTACCATTAACTGAATATTAAAAAAAAGAACCATGCTAACATATACAGCTATATTTGAAGTAAGTTTGGTGACACTAACTAAAAAAATAAGTTATATGATCAGATAAGATCAAGCCTTATATAAGTTATGAGGCTTGGGGCCTGGAGGACCCAGGTTCAAGTCCCTGGGCTGGCGACAATGGTGAATCACTGTGAATCAATTGCTTCCCGGGCGCTGGGATAGCAGCCCACTGCTCCTAGTGAAACCAGTGATGGGTTAAAAGCAGAGGTCCAATTTCGGGGTGTATCGTGAGATACATACTGACAAGAATGGAAATAAGAAATAATTTAAAAAAATGTAAAGATGTCACGTATGTGTATATGCTAAAAAGTTATCACAAAACAACAGCAATATATACATGTATATATGTGTGTGTGTGTGTGTGTGTGTGTGTGTGTGCGTGTGTGTGTGTGTGTGTGTGTGTGAGCAATAACTAAATCTACTGTAATAAAAAAAGAATTCTTTATTGTAAGTGTGTTTGGGGGGGGGGGGGGGTTGCTGGGTGTAGTGGGGTGAGGGTGGTGTGTTTACATATGCAAATAAGGGTGTGGCTAAACCACTGCTGCCATGGCGATGATGATGTCAGTTGTGCTTCATAAGGAGACTGGAGTTCTACAGTAGAATAACTTCATAGTTCCCTTGAGAGACAACAGGTCACACGTGATTATCTCTGACAACACCAATAGTCCTGAAAGCAGAAAAGATGGACTTGAACATCTGTGATATCACAAAACAACTGGAAGAAGAGCGTAAAGAACTTGAGGCAAAGATGACAAAGTTGCAGCAGCTGTTCAAAGTCAAAGAGGAGGAATTTAGAAAGAAACTACTGGTAGAAAAGCAAAATCTGCAGCTGCAGGTGGAAAATTTGGAGAATGACAGAAAACAATTGGAAAAAGAGCGGGAGACACTGCAGCTGGAGAAAAAACAAATCAATGAGACAAAGATTGAAATGGAGAAAACCCGCAAACACCTTGAGACAGAAAAGGAAAAGCTGCTGCAGCAATCCTTACATTTAAAAGAGGAAAAAAAACAAATAGAAGAGGTGAAAAAAACCTTGGAAACTGAGAAATCTCAGATACAGCAATCAAAAGAGAAGAAAATCAATAACGAATTAACAGAAAAAACTAACAGAAATATCTGTGAGACGACAAAAAACAATTTGAAACAACTTGACAAGGAGGAGACAGTAGAGCAGGAGAACAGAGAAGACTGTGTCACAAAGAAAACAGAGAAGGAAGCTTGTAAACAAACAGACACAAAGAAGGAAAAGCACCCACCTCAGCTTTTCAGCAGAGCCAGGTCATGGGAAAAGGATATCAAAGTGAATGGTCACGACATCCACTTCACGGTGGATACTGGTTCTGAGGTGACCATCATTCCAGATCCTGCCTACTCAGAAGAACTGCACGGTCCACTTGAAAAAACTGTTATTGTTTTGCGTGGGGCCAACGGGAATCCCCTTACTGTGACAGGTCAGTTTAATGGGGTCCTGGAGCATAAGGGCAGGACTACAAAACAGATAGTGTTCGTGGTCCAGAACCTCCATACTCCTCTCCTTGGGTTTCAAGCCATCATGGACCTGCAGTTAATACAGCTCGAGGACACTGTGAGTAGAAACGTCCAACAACTGGATACAAAGAAAGAAAAGCTGCTGCATCAGTTCATCCAACAAATGAAAACCTTGGAGAACAAGAAACTGGAAATCCAGAAAGAGATGGATGGATTGCTGAAGAAGAAGAATGACTTGAAGAAAGAAGAAGATAGAATCATTGAAATGAACAAAAAACTGCAGAACAAGAAAGAACTGGATGAAAACAGACTGGTCAATGAACAGAAAGAAATTCAAAACCAACGGAAGAGTTTAGAAGACGGGCTGAAAAAGTTGCATGAGGATGAGAAAATCCTGGAGGAGAAGGAAAGACAATTCCAAGAGCTGATTGCAAGAAAGAGAGAAAGGAGTTTCTTTTCACGGATCTTCAAAAGAAGATCAAGCCAGTAGTTTGTCTTTTTCTCCCAGCGTCTACTTCAGCCTGGAAGCAGCACGTCCACCAGTGTCTCTGTTTCTGTGTGGAGTCACTTGTTTTATACCAGGGAATCAAACCAGGAACCTTATTGCTGCGAGGCAACAGTGCCAACCACTAATCCACCCTGATACCATTGCTTTAAATATATATATATATATATATATATATATAAACCATGTATGTTTTAAGACGTACACCTCACAAGTTTCTGTGATGGACTGGCGACCTGTCCAGGTGGACCCCTGCCTCTCACCTGTAATGAGTCGGGATAGGCTCCAGCTGACCCCGTGACCCTGCAAAAGATAAAGCGGGAACAGAAAATAGATGGATGGATGGACCTCACAAGTTTATAATCTAGTTAAACACCTATTTATGCTCAAAGCACATTTATGTGCTTTTCACATCCTGACTTGACCTATTTTAAATGTTTTGCTTGTCATCAGCTTACAAAATGTGTTTGACCAACCACTTGTCTTCTTCTCATAAGTTTATTTAGGTGAAACCAAATAAAATCAGTTCTGAGGTTTCTCCAAATGTCCTGAATTCCTCATTTGTACCACTAGATGCAGACAGAGATGATGTGTTAATGTTGAACCGGTTGGAAACTTTAGATAAACCAACTCTTGTCCAGATCAGGACTCATCAGTCTTCATTGTTTAATGAAATGTGACCAAAAAAAAGTAAAATATAACATTATTGTCATTGCACATTGTAAAATGAAACTAAAGTCCAACCTTTTTACAGTATAAAATAGGTTATTAAAAATTTAAATAGCTGTCAGTATTATATAAAACAACACATATAACAATCAAATGTTCAAAAGCATTTAGTGCAATTATTGCTTTTGTTTAAAAACTACTTTTTACCCTTTTTCCTTCAATGTTCACATGAATAAAACTGAGTCGATGGAGGGTCGGTGGGCCTGCATCAGTGACGTTCAATGTTTCATTTTCTTTCCTTTTTTAAAGATGTTTAGGAAAAAAAACAATCAGATGCACTTAAGCTTTTTGTTTTCTTTGTTCTCAGTTTCACGGTTTCACTTGCTCATGAGTGCTGGTCCAAATGAGATATGGAAATGATATGTGATTCAGCAACATCTTTGTCCCTCTCAGATCATGTCCCAGTACAGCATTGTGGTGTTACTGGAGGTGGTAGATAGAACTAATGAAGCCATGGAGATATTGCATATTCCTAACAGATTCTAACATTTTAAAATAATAACTATTTAAAATAACGAAATTCTGAATCCCCACGCAAATGTCAAGAGACCAAATCATTTGTCCTTTTATGTTGTGTCTGTTTCCCGCGGCAACAACCGAAGTCATCACTACGACATGATCGCCAGCACCCACCTGGGGAGAAACACCTACAAGGAGCAGTTTGTTTGTTTCTACAGGTGGGCGTGGACTCTGTCAACTCCACATAAAGGAATAATTTTGTCACACACGTTTTAGATTACAGCCCACAACATTAACTATCTGGAGGTTTGTTTGCTGAGACAGTTTAACAAAGTGACTCCCGTGTCAATAGGGTGACGTGTTCCTTCAAATACAACCCAAATCCAAAACATGATTGTTCCACCATCATGCTGATGAATATTCCTTTGCTCATAACTTCATTTATCTTTGGGATTTGGTTTCCAAACCTCAAGAAACTGCTTACTTTGTGGTGGAGAAGGTTGTTTCTGTTGAACCGTCCAAGGTGGTCACGTTTGTGAAGCTGTGCCTGCAATTCAGAGCAGTGCACCATCAATAATCTTCCTGCAGGTCTTCTGTAGCCAAACGAGGCCTCTGGTTTGTGTTAACCAGCAGTCCTACAAAAACTAACCTATAAAACTTCAACTAAACTGCTGCTTTACCTACAACTGTTAACTGTAATAGAAACCACGGTAACGCTGTCTTCTTCGCCACATGGCTGCGCCCCGTACGAGGAAAAACGGGCGTCCAGAAACCACTGGGTCATGTGACCTAACGCTTCGTCCACTGTTCTGTACAGTCTGTGGTCTCTAGTCTCACGACTAGATGTCAAGATTGTTATTTATAATATACATTTATAACCTTTGCAAAATCAAAACAGTATTTCATGTGATCATAGCAATAATTATAAATCTACTGTAATACAACAAAATTCTTTATTGTGTGTGTTTGTGTGTGGTTTGGTCAGTTCATGCAACAAATGAAAACGTTGGAAGACAAGAAACTGCATATTCAGAAACAGATAAAATGCTGAAGAAGAAGAACGACTTGAAGAAGGAGGAAGATAGAATCAATGGAATTAACCAGAAATTACTGAACAAAAAAGAAGAACTGGATGAAGACAGAAACAGACTGGTGAGAGAACAAAAGGAAATTCACGAAGAATGGAGTAGTTTAGCAAAGGGGATGAAAAAGTTGCACGAGGAAGAGAAAATCCTGGAGGAGAAGGAAAGAGAATTCCAACAACTATTGCAAAAAAGAAAAAGAGGAGATTCTTTTCAAAGATCTTTAAAAACCTCAAATCTGACCAGTAGTTTCCTTTTGTTTCCAGCATCTATTTCATCCCCAACACCCGCCCCCCCCAGGTAAAACCCTACCCACATTCCTCCAGCAGGCTAGAGATGCAATGGTTTTCCAAGAAACACGCAGCCAGCATCTGTCTCTGAAGCTCCTTGTGGGTCTACGATCGCCGCTCAGGGAGTCTGTGTGGGAAGCTTGGCTCACCCCCCCTCACACATCCTACCAGACACGTGTCGGCACACTTGTGTGCTTCTGGTTGTCACCATCCTCGTGTAGACTTGGGATCCACACGTCTCCATCCAGTTGCACCAACAATAACCAACATAGCAGCATGTTGTAGCTTAGTTCTTCTCTGTCACTACTTTCCCAGATTAACTCAGAGCTTTCTGAGTCTGTTTCTGCTGCTGGTATATCTAATCATTACACCTCAGGTTAAAATGACATGTTGCCGCCTCAGCATGTGAGAAACTCCACCCAGACTGAGCCAGACCACAAGAGACCGGATTCCCTCAGCAGAGACCTCTACAGAAGAACATCTGACTGTGACACACAAGGAAGTTTATAATTGCTGCAGAAAGGAGGTGACGGTACAGCTGGTTGAGGTGGCTCAGGTCTTCAAACACCAAACACCATCTCTTCCCACTTCTTCAGTCATGTGGCCACATTGGTCAGATGTAAACTGAACTTTATGAAATTTAACAATTTATTCTTCTGAGTGCAGTAGTTGTTTAATTCACCACGAATGTGAGAGTGTCTTTTGTAAAGACGACTAATTTGACTTCTTCTACTCTTGTTGAGTAAAGTCTGGATCACTTCATGTTAACAATGTCATTGTTTATATTAAAATAAATATTTAAGGAAATTACCAAAAATCTGGTCAGTCATTTTTTTCATGTGTTTTAATAACACATTTATTAACACAAGCGCTTGTTCCCAATTCATCAGAGTCATGTGGATCTGCAGAACCCTTTCCCAGTCATTCCTATGTGCCCCCACAAGCACAGGAGGAACATGCAAAAGTCCCCGGTCCAGGCTCAACCCAGGACCTTTGTACCCCAAAGTTTGCATGTATGACTTCAGAGCTGATCATTGCAGCAGAACTGACTGCATATCTTCAGATTCATGTTGAGTCTTGCTGACTTTGCAGAGCTGTTGACTCTCAGTGTTTGACATGTTGATGGACATGTCGAAGAGGAACAATCTCCAAGCGTGGCTGAACAGATGTGGCCGGTTTACCTCAGTCATTGACGGGACCGAGGATCAATTCTCAGCCACACTGTCAGCAACACTGTTTGTGCCGTTATGTCCAGTTTGAAAAATTCACATCTATTTTCTTCTCAGAAAAACCAAATAACCAAATACTTTTGGAATTTCATTTAAAAAGTAAATGAATCAGAGGAAAGAAAAATGCTTAAATTACTAAGTGTTATTTCAACACACATTATCTCTTATGAGACTAATACTGAATTAAACTAAACTAAGTTGAAAAGACACTTTGAACTTTGCTCCATGAACATGAGACAGGTAAACCAACAAATTACTACTTATAGTTTATATGATGAGATCTTGTATTACACAATTAAATCATTAAGACCCCTGGGCCATCAAAGGCAAAGACAGAAATCAAGAACTATAACCTACATGATGGCAATAATATAATGATAATATTAGTATAATGGTTAAAATATAATTAAAATTCTACCATTAACTGAATATTAAAAAAAAGAACCATGCTAACATATACAGCTATATTTGAAGTAAGTTTGGTGACACTAACTGAAAAATAAGTTATATGATCAGATAAGATCAAGCCTTATATAAGTTATGAGGCTTGGGGCCTGGAGGACCCAGGTTCAAGTCCCTGGGCTGGCGACAATGGTGAATCACTGTGAATCAATTGCTTCCCGGGCGCTGGGATAGCAGCCCACTGCTCCTAGTGAAACTAGTGATGGTTAAAAGCAGAGGTCCAATTTCGGGGTGTATCGTGAGATACATACTGACAAGAATGGAAATAAGAAAAAATTTAAAAAAATGTAAAGATGTCACGTATGTGTGCTGTTGAGCTGATCTGAATGAAACTCACAGGAACTGATGAGATCAGGGTTTGTGTTGAGTTTGAAGATGCTCAAACAAAGTATGGCAGATATATGATAATTAATTACAATGTTATATTTTCCTAAATATGTTGCAGTATAATATTTTTTTGCCTCAGTAAAAGTGTGTGTGTGTGTGTGTGTGTGTGTGTGTGTGTGTGTGTGTGTGTGTGTGTGTGTGTGTGTGTGTGTGAGCAATAACTAAATCTACTGTAATAAAAAAAGAATTCTTTATTGTAAGTGTGTTTGGGGGGGTTTCTGGGTGTAGTGGGGTGAGGGTGGTGTGTTTACATATGCAAATAAGGGTGTGGCTAAACCACTGCTGCCATGGCGATGATGATGTCAGTTGTGCTTCATAAGGAGACTGGAGTTCTACAGTAGAATAACTTCATAGTTCCCTTGAGAGACAACAGGTCACACGTGATTATCTCTGACAACACCAATAGTCCTGAAAGCAGAAAAGATGGACTTGAACATCTGTGATATCACAAAACAACTGGAAGAAGAGCGTAAAGAACTTGAGGCAAAGATGACAAAGTTGCAGCAGCTGTTCAAAGTCAAAGAGGAGGAATTTAGAAAGAAACTACTGGTAGAAAAGCAAAATCTGCAGCTGCAGGTGGAAAATTTGGAGAATGACAGAAAACAATTGGAAAAAGAGCGGGAGACACTGCAGCTGGAGAAAAAACAAATCAATGAGACAAAGATTGAAATGGAGAAAACCCGCAAACACCTTGAGACAGAAAAGGAAAAGCTGCTGCAGCAATCCTTACATTTAAAAGAGGAAAAAAAACAAATAGAAGAGGTGAAAAAAACCTTGGAAACGGAGAAATCTCAGATACAGCAATCAAAACAGAAGAAAATCAATAACGAATTAACAGAAAAAACTAACAGAAATATCTGTGAGACGACAAAAAACAATTTGAAACAACTTGACAAGGAGGAGACAGTAGAGCAGGAGAATAGAGAAGACTGTGTCACAAAGAAAACAGAGAAGGAAGCTTGTAAACAAACAGACACAAAGAAGGAAAAGCACCCACCTCAGCTTTTCAGCAGAGCCAGGTCATGGGAAAAGGATATCAAAGTGAATGGTCACGACATCCACTTCACGGTGGATACTGGTTCTGAGGTGACCATCATTCCAGATCCTGCCTACTCAGAAGAACTGCACGGTCCACTTGAAAAAACTGTTATTGTTTTGCGTGGGGCCAACGGGAATCCCCTTACTGTGACAGGTCAGTTTAATGGGGTCCTGGAGCATAAGGGCAGGACTACAAAACAGATAGTGTTCGTGGTCCAGAACCTCCATACTCCTCTCCTTGGGTTTCAAGCCATCATGGACCTGCAGTTAATACAGCTCGAGGACACTGTGAGCAGAAACGTCCAACAACTGGATACAAAGAAAGAAAAGCTGCTGCACCAGTTCATCCAACAAATGAAAACCTTGGAGAACAAGAAACTGGAAATCCAGAAAGAGATGGATGGATTGCTGAAGAAGAAGAATGACTTGAAGAAAGAAGAAGATAGAATCATTGAAATGAACAAAAAACTGCAGAACAAGAAAGAACTGGATGAAAACAGACTGGTCAATGAACAGAAAGAAATTCAAAACCAACGGAAGAGTTTAGAAGACGGGCTGAAAAAGTTGCATGAGGATGAGAAAATCCTGGAGGAGAAGGAAAGACAATTCCAAGAGCTGATTGCAAGAAAGAGAGAAAGGAGTTTCTTTTCACGTATCTTCAAAAGAAGATCAAGCCAGTAGTTTGTCTTTTTCTCCCAGCGTCTACTTCAGCCTGGAAGCAGCACGTCCACCAGTGTCTCTGTTTCTGTGTGGAGTCACTTGTTTTATACCAGGGAATCGAACCAGGAACCTTCTTGCTGCGAGGCAAAAGTGCCAACCACTAATCCACCCTGCTACCATTGCTTTAAATATATATATATATATATATATATATAAACCATGTATGTTTTAAGACGTACACCTCACAAGTTTCTGTGATGGACTGGCGACCTGTCCAGGTGGACCCCTGCCTCTCACCTGTAATGAGTCGGGATAGGCTCCAGCTGACCCCGTGACCCTGCAAAAGATAAAGCGGGAACAGAAAATAGATGGATGGATGGACCTCACAAGTTTATAATCTAGTTAAACATCTATTTATGCTCAAAGCACATTTATGTGCTTTTCACATCCTGACTTGACCTATTTTAAATGTTTTGCTTGTCATCAGCTTACAAAATGTGTTTGACCAACCACTTGTCTTCTTCTCATAAGTTTATTTAGGTGAAACCAAATAAAATCAGTTCTGAGGTTTCTCCAAATGTCCTGAATTCCTCATTTGTACCACTAGATGCAGACAGAGATGATGTGTTAATGTTGAACCGGTTGGAAACTTTAGATAAACCAACTCTTGTCCAGATCAGGACTCATCAGTCTTCATTGTTTAATGAAATGTGACAAAAAACAAGTAAAATATAACATTATTGTCATTGCACATTGTAAAATGAAACTAAAGTCCAACCTTTTTACAGTATAAAATAGGTTATTAAAAATTTAAATAGCTGTCGGTATTATATAAAACAACACATATAACAATCAAATGTTCAAAAGCATTTAGTGCAATTATTGCTTTTGTTTAAAAACTACTTTTTACCCTTTTTCCTTCAATGTTCACATGAATAAAACTGAGTCGATGGAGGGTCGGTGGGCCTGCATCAGTGACGTTCAATGTTTCATTTTCTTTCCTATTTTAAAGATGTTTAGGAAAAAAAACAATCAGATGCACTTAAGCTTTTTGTTTTCTTTGTTCTCAGTTTCACGGTTTCACTTGCTCATGAGTGCTGGTCCAAATGAGATATGGAAATGATATGTGATTCAGCAACATCTTTGTCCCTCTCAGATCATGTCCCAGTACAGCATTGTGGTGTTACTGGAGGTGGTAGATAGAACTAATGAAGCCATCGAGATATTGTATATTCCTAACAGATTCCAATATTTTAAAATAATAACTATTTAAAATAACGAAATTCTGAATCCCCACGCAAATGTCAAGAGACCAAATCATTTGTCCTTTTACGTTGTGTCTGTTTCCCGCGGCAACAACCGAAGTCATCACTACGACATGATCGCCAGCACCCACCTGGGGAGAAACACCTACAAGGAGCAGTTTGTTTGTTTCTACAGGTGGGCGTGGACTCTGTCAACTCCACATAAAGGAATAATTTTGTCACACACGTTTTAGATTACAGCCCACAACATTAACTATCTGGAGGTTTGTTTGCTGAGACAGTTTAACAAAGTGACTCCCGTGTCAATAGGGTGACGTGTTCCTTCAAATACAACCCAAATCCAAAACATGATTGTTCCACCATCATGCTAATGAATATTCCTTTGCTAATAACTTCATTTATCTTTGGGATTTGGTTTCCAAACCTTAAGAAACTGCTTATGTAAAACTTTGTGGAGGAGATGCAGAGAAGGTTGTTTCTGTTGACCCTTCCAAGGTGGTCACATTTGTGAAGCTGTGCCTGAATTCAGAGCAGTGCACCATCAATAAACTTCCTGCAAGTCTTCTGTAGTCAAACAAGGCCTCTGGTTTGTGTTAACCAGCAGTCCTACAAAAACTAACCTATAAAACTTCAACTAAACTGCTGCTTTACCTACAACTGTTAACTTTAATAGAAACCACGGTAACGCTGTCTTCTTCGCCACATGGCTGCGCCCCGTACGAGGAAAAACGGGCGTCCAGAAACCACTGGGTCATGTGACCTAACGCTTCGTCCACTGTTCTGTACAGTCTGTGGTCTCTAGTCTCACGACTAGATGTCAAGATTGTTATTTATAATATACATTTATAACCTTTGCAAAATCAAAACAGTATTTCATGTGATCATAGCAATAATTATAAATCTACTGTAATACAACAAAATTCTTTATTGTGTGTGTTTGTGTGTGGTTTGGTCAGTTCATGCAACAAATGAAAACGTTGGAAGACAAGAAACTGCATATTCAGAAACAGATAAAATGCTGAAGAAGAAGAACGACTTGAAGAAGGAGGAAGATAGAATCAATGAAATTAACCAGAAATTACTGAACAAAAAAGAAGAACTGGATGAAGACAGAAACAGACTGGTGAGAGAACAAAAGGAAATTCACGAAGAACGGAGTAGTTTAGCAAAGGGGATGAAAAAGTTGCACGAGGAAGAGAAAATCCTGGAGGAGAAGGAAAGAGAATTCCAACAACTACTTGCAAAAAAGAAAAAGAGGAGATTCTTTTCAAAGATCCTTTAAAAACCTCAAATCTGACCAGTAGTTTCCTTTTGTTTCCAGCATCTATTTCATCCCCAACACCCCCCCCCCCCCGATAAAACCCAACCCACATTCCTCCAGCAGGCTAGAGATGCAATGGTTTTCCAAGAAAACACGCAGCCAGCATCTGTCTCTGAAGCTCCTTGTGGGTCTCCGATCGCCGCTCAGGGAGTCTGTGTGGGAAGCTTGGCTCACCCCCCCTCACACATCCTACCAGACACGTGTCGGCACACTTGTGTGCTTCTGGTTGTCACCATCCTCGTGTAGACTTGGGATCCACACGTCTCCATCCAGTTGCACCAACAATAACCAACATAGCAGCATGTTGTAGCTTAGTTCTTCTCTGTCACTACTTTCCCAGATTAACTCAGAGCTTTCTGAGTCTGTTTCTGCTGCTGGGATATCTAATCATTACACCTCAGGTTAAAATGACATGTTGCCGCCTCAGCATGTGAGAAACTCCACCCAGACTGAGCCAGACCACAAGAGACCGGATTCCCTCAGCAGAGACCTCTACAGGAGAACATCTGACTGTGACACACAAGGAAGTTTATAATTGCTGCAGAAAGGAGGTGACGGTACAGCTGGTTGAGGTGGCTCAGGTCTTCAAACACCAAACACCATCTCTTCCCACTTCTTCAGTCATGTGGCCACATTGGTCAGATGTAAACTGAATTTTATGAAATTTAACAATTTATTCTTCTGAGTGCAGTACTTGTTTAATTCACCACGAATGTGAGAGTGTCTTTTGTAAAGACGGCTAATTTGACTTCTTCTACTCTTGTTGAGTAAAGTCTCGATCACTTCATGTTAACAATGTCATTGTTTATATTAAAGGAAATATTTAAGGAAATTACCAAAAATCTGGTCAGTCATTTTTTTCATGTGTTTTAATAACACATTTATTAACACAAGCGCTTGTTGCCAATTCATCAGAGTCATGTGGATCTGCAGAACCCTTTCCCAGTCATTCCTATGTGCCCCCACAAGCACAGGAGGAACATGCAAAAGTCCCCGGTCCAGGCTCAACCCAGGACCTTTGTACCCCAAAGTTTGCTTGTATGACTTCAGAGCTGATCATTGCAGCAGAACTGACTGCATATCTTCAGATTCATGTTGAGTCTTGCTGACTTTGCAGAGCTGTTGACTCTCAGTGTTTGACATGTTGATGGACATGTCGAAGAGGAACAATCTCCAAGCGTGGCTGAACAGATGTGGCCGGTTTACCTCAGTCATTGACGGGACCGAGGATCAATTCTCAGCCACACTGTCAGCAACACTGTTTGTGCCGTTATGTCCAGTTGGAAAAATTCACATCTATTTTCTTCTCAGAAAAACCAAATAACCAAATACTTTTGGAATTTCATTTAAAAAGTAAATGAATCAGAGGAAAGAAAAATGCTTAAATTACTAAGTGTTATTTCAACACACATTATCTCTTCTGAGACTAATACTGAACTAAACTAAACTAAGTTGAAAAGACACTTTGAACTTTGCTCCATGAACATGAGACAGGTAAACCAACAAATTACTACTTATAGTTTATATGATGAGATCTTGTATTACACAATTAAATCATTAAGACCCCTGGGCCATCAAAGGCAAAGACAGAAATCAAGAACTATAACCTACATGATGGCAATAATATAATGATAATATTAGTATAATGGTTAAAATATAATTAAAATTCTACCATTAACTGAATATTAAAAAAAAGAACCATGCTAACATATACAGATATATTTGAAGTAAGTTTGGTGACACTAACTGAAAAATAAGTTATATGATCAGATAAGATCAAGCCTTATATAAGTTATAAGGCTTGGGGCCTGGAGGACCCAGGTGTGTAAAAGTGTGTGTGTGTGTGTGTGTGTGTGTGTGTGTGTGTGTGTGTGTGTGTGTGTGTGAGCAATAACTAAATCTACTGTAATAAAAAAAGAATTCTTTATTGTAAGTGTGTTTGGGGGGGGGGGGGGGGGGGGGGGTTCTGGGTGTAGTGGGGTGAGGGTGGTGTGTTTACATATGCAAATAAGGGTGTGGCTAAACCACTGCTGCCATGGCGATGATGATGTCAGTTGTGCTTCATAAGGAGACTGGAGTTCTACAGTAGAATAACTTCATAGTTCCCTTGAGAGACAACCTGTCACACGTGATTATCTCTGACAACACCAATAGTCCTGAAAGCAGAAAAGATGGACTTGAACATCTGTGATATCACAAAACAACTGGAAGAAGAGCGTAAAGAACTTGAGGCAAAGATGACAAAGTTGCAGCAGCTGTTCAAAGTCAAAGAGGAGGAATTTAGAAAGAAACTACTGGTAGAAAAGCAAAATCTGCAGCTGCAGGTGGAAAATTTGGAGAATGACAGAAAACAATTGGAAAAAGAGCGAGAGACACTGCAGCTGGAGAAAAAACAAATCAATGAGACAAAGATTGAAATGGAGAAAACCCGCAAACACCTTGAGACAGAAAAGGAAAAGCTGCTGCAGCAATCCTTACATTTAAAAGAGGAAAAAAAACAAATAGAAGAGGTGAAAAAAACCTTGGAAACGGAGAAATCTCAGATACAGCAATCAAAACAGAAGAAAATCAATAACGAATTAACAGAAAAAACTAACAGAAATATCTGTGAGACGACAAAAAACAATTTGAAACAACTTGACAAGGAGGAGACAGTAGAGCAGGAGAATAGAGAAGACTGTGTCACAAAGAAAACAGAGAAGGAAGCTTGTAAACAAACAGACACAAAGAAGGAAAAGCACCCACCTCAGCTTTTCAGCAGAGCCAGGTCATGGGAAAAGGATATCAAAGTGAATGGTCACGACATCCACTTCACGGTGGATACTGGTTCTGAGGTGACCATCATTCCCGATCCTGCCTACTCAGAAGAACTGCACGGTCCACTTGAAAAAACTGTTATTGTTTTGCGTGGGGCCAACGGGAATCCCCTTACTGTGACAGGTCAGTTTAATGGGGTCCTGGAGCATAAGGGCAGGACTACAAAACAGATAGTGTTCGTGGTCCAGAACCTCCATACTCCTCTCCTTGGGTTTCAAGCCATCATGGACCTGCAGTTAATACAGCTCGAGGACACTGTGAGCAGAAACATCCAACAACTGGACACAAAGAAAGAAAAGCTGCTGCACCAGTTCATCCAACAAATGAAAACCTTGGAGAACAAGAAACTGGAAATCCAGAAAGAGATGGATGGATTGCTGAAGAAGAAGAATGACTTGAAGAAAGAGGAAGATAGAATCATTGAAATGAACAAAAAACTGCAGAACAAAAAAGAACTGGATGAAAACAGACTGGTCAATGAACAGAAAGAAATTCAAAACCAACGGAAGAGTTTAGAAGACGGGCTGAAAAAGTTGCATGAGGATGAGAAAATCCTGGAGGAGAAGGAAAGACAATTCCAAGAGCTGATTGCAAGAAAGAGAGAAAGGAGTTTCTTTTCACGTATCTTCAAAAGAAGATCAAGCCAGTAGTTTGTCTTTTTCTCCCAGCGTCTACTTCAGCCTGGAAGCAGCAGGTCCACCAGTGTCTCTGTTTCTGTGTGGAGTCACTTGTTTTATACCAGAGAATCGAACCAGGAACCTTCGTGCTGCGAGGCAACAGTGCCAACCACTAATCCACCCTGCTACCATTGCTTTAAATATATATATATATATATATATATATAAACCATGTATGTTTTATGACGTACACCTCACAAGTTTCTGTGATGGACTGGCGACCTGTCCAGGTGGACCCCTGCCTCTCACCTGTAATGAGTCGGGATAGGCTCCAGCTGACCCCGTGACCCTGCAAAAGATAAAGCGGGAACAGAAAATAGATGGATGGATGGACCTCACAAGTTTATAATCTAGTTAAACACCTATTTATGCTCAAAGCACATTTATGTGCTTTTCACATCCTGACTTGACCTATTTTAAATGTTTTGCTTGTCATCAGCTTACAAAATGTGTTTGACCAACCACTTGTCTTCTTCTCATAAGTTTATTTAGGTGAAACCAAATAAAATCAGTTCTGAGGTTTCTCCAAATGTCCTGAATTCCTCATTTGTACCACTAGATGCAGACAGAGATGATGTGTTAATGTTGAACCGGTTGGAAACTTTAGATAAACCAACTCTTGTCCAGATCAGGACTCATCAGTCTTCATTGTTTAATGAAATGTGACAAAAAAAAAGTAAAATATAACATTATTGTCATTGCACATTGTAAAATGAAACTAAAGTCCAACCTTTTTACAGTATAAAATAGGTTATTAAAAATTTAAATAGCTGTCGGTATTATATAAAACAACACATATAACAATCAAATGTTCAAAAGCATTTAGTGCAATTATTGCTTTTGTTTAAAAACTACTTTTTACCCTTTTTCCTTCAATAATCACATGAATAAAACTGAGTTGATGGAGGGTCGGTGGGCCTGCATCAGTGACGTTCAATGTTTTATTTTCTTTCCTTTTTTAAAGATGTTTAGGAAAAAAAACAATCAGATGCACTTAAGCTTTTTGTTTTCTTTGTTCTCAGTTTCACGGTTTCACTTGCTCATGAGTGCTGGTCCAAATGAGATATGGAAATGATATGTGATTCAGCAACATCTTTGTCCCTCTCAGATCATGTCCCAGTACAGCATTGTGGTGTTACTGGAGGTGGTAGATAGAACTAATGAAGCCATGGAGATATTGCATATTCCTAACAGATTCTAACATTTTAAAATAATAACTATTTAAAATAACGAAATTCTGAATCCCCACGCAAATGTCAAGAGACCAAATCATTTGTCCTTTTACGTTGTGTCTGTTTCCCGCGGCAACAACCGAAGTCATCACTACGACATGATCGCCAGCACCCACCTGGGGAGAAACACCTACAAGGAGCAGTTTGTTTGTTTCTACAGGTGGGCGTGGACTCTGTCAACTCCACATAAAGGAATAATTCTGTCACACACGTTTTAGATTACAGCCCACAACATTAACTATCTGGAGGTTTGTTTGCTGAGACAGTTTAACAAAGTGACTCCCGTGTCAATAGGGTGACGTGTTCCTTCAAATACAACCCAAATCCAAAACATGATTGTTCCACCATCATGCTGATGAACATTCCTTTGCTAATAACTTCATTTATCTTTGGGATTTGGTTTCCAAACCTCAAGAAACTGCTTACTTTGTGGTGGAGAAGGTTGTTTCTGTTGAACCGTCCAAGGTGGTCACGTTTGTGAAGCTGTGCCTGCAATTCAGAGCAGTGCACCATCAATAATCTTCCTGCAAGTCTTCTGTAGTCAAACGAGGCCTCTGGTTTGTGTTAACCAGCAGTCCTACAAAAACTAACCTATAAAACTTCAACTAAACTGCTGCTTTACCTACAACTGTTAACTTTAATAGAAACCACGGTAACGCTGTCTTCTTCGCCACATGGCTGCGCTCCGTACGAGGAAAAACGGGCGTCCAGAAACCACTGGGTCATGTGACCTAACGCTTCGTCCACTGTTCTGTACAGTCTGTGGTCTCTAGTCTCACGACTAGATGTCAAGATTGTTATTTATAATATACATTTATAACCTTTGCAAAATCAAAACAGTATTTCATGTGATCATAGCAATAATTATAAATCTACTGTAATACAACAAAATTCTTTATTGTGTGTGTTTGTGTGTGGTTTGGTCAGTTCATGCAACAAATGAAAACGTTGGAAGACAAGAAACTGCATATTCAGAAACAGATAAAATGCTGAAGAAGAAGAACGACTTGAAGAAGGAGGAAGATAGAATCAATGGAATTAACCAGAAATTACTGAACAAAAAAGAAGAACTGGATGAAGACAGAAACAGACTGGTGAGAGAACAAAAGGAAATTCACGAAGAACGGAGTAGTTTAGCAAAGGGGATGAAAAAGTTGCACGAGGAAGAGAAAATCCTGGAGGAGAAGGAAAGAGAATTCCAACAACTATTGCAAAAAAGAAAAAGAGGAGATTCTTTTCAAAGATCTTTAAAAACCTCAAATCTGACCAGTAGTTTCCTTTTGTTTCCAGCATCTATTTCATCCCCAACACCCGCCCCCCCCAGATAAAACCCTACCCACATTCCTCCAGCAGGCTAGAGATGCAATGGTTTTCCAAGAAAACACGCAGCCAGCATCTGTCTCTGAAGCTCCTTGTGGGTCTCCGATCGCCGCTCAGGGAGTCTGTGTGGGAAGCTTGGCTCACCCCCCCTCACACATCCTACCAGACACGTGTCGGCACACTTGTGTGCTTCTGGTTGTCACCATCCTCGTGTAGACTTGGGATCCACACGTCTCCATCCAGTTGCACCAACAATAACCAACATAGCAGCATGTTGTAGCTTAGTTCTTCTCTGTCACTACTTTCCCAGATTAACTCAGAGCTTTCTGAGTCTGTTTCTGCTGCTGGTATATCTAATCATTACACCTCAGGTTAAAATGACATGTTGCCGCCTCAGCATGTGAGAAACTCCACCCAGACTGAGCCAGACCACAAGAGACCGGATTCCCTCAGCAGAGACCTCTACAGGAGAACATCTGACTGTGACACACAAGGAAGTTTATAATTGCTGCAGAAAGGAGGTGACGGTACAGCTGGTTGAGGTGGCTCAGGTCTTCAAACAAACACCATCTCTTCCCACTTCTTCAGTCATGTGGCCACATTGGTCAGATGTAAACCGAACTTTATGAAATTTAACAATTTATTCTTCTGAGTGCATTAGTTGTTTAATTCACCACGAATGTGAGAGTGTCTTTTGTAAAGACGACTAATTTGACTTCTTCTACTCTTGTTGAGTAAAGTCTCGATCACTTCATGTTAACAATGTCATTGTTAATATTAAAGGAAATATTTAAGGAAATTACCAAAAATCTGGTCAGTCATTTTTTTCATGTGTTTTAATAACACATTTATTAACACAAGCGCTTGTTCCCAATTCATCAGAGTCATGTGGATCTGCAGAACCCTTTCCCAGTCATTCCTATGTGCCCCCACAAGCACAGGAGGAACATGCAAAAGTCCCCGGTCCAGGCTCAACCCAGGACCTTTGTACCCCAAAGTTTGCTTGTATGACTTCAGAGCTGATCATTGCAGCAGAACTGACTGCATATCTTCAGATTCATGTTGAGTCTTGCTGACTTTGCAGAGCTGTTGACTCTCAGTGTTTGACATGTTGATGGACATGTCGAAGAGGAACAATCTCCAAGCGTGGCTGAACAGATGTGGCCGGTTTACCTCAGTCATTGACGGGACCGAGGATCAATTCTCAGCCACACTGTCAGCAACACTGTTTGTGCCGTTATGTCCAGTTGGAAAAATTCACATCTATTTTCTTCTCAGAAAAACCAAATAACCAAATACTTTTGGAATTTCATTTAAAAAGTAAATGAATCAGAGGAAAGAAAAATGCTTAAATTACTAAGTGTTATTTCAACACACATGATCTCTTATGAGACTAATACTGAACTAAACTAAACTAAGTTGAAAAGACACTTTGAACTTTGCTCCATGAACATGAGACAGGTAAACCAACAAATTACTACTTAAAGTTTATATGAGATCTTGTATTACACAATTAAATCATTAAGACCCCTGGGCCATCAAAGGCAAAGACAGAAATCAAGAACTATAACCTACATGATGGCAATAATATAATGATAATATTACTATAATGATTAAAAATATAATTAAAATTCTACCATTAACTGAATATTAAAAAAAAAGAACCATGCTAACATATACAGCTATATTTGAAGTAAGTTTGGTGACACTAACTAAAAAATAAGTTATATGATCAGATAAGATCAAGCCTTATATAAGTTATGAGGCTTGGGGCCTGGAGGACCCAGGTTCAAGTCCCTGGGCTGGCGACAATGGTGAACCACTGTGAATCAATTGCTTCCCGGGCGCTGGGATAGCAGCCCACTGCTCCTAGTGAAACCAGTGATGGGTTAAAAGCAGAGGTCCAATTTCGGGGTGTATCGTGAGATACATACTGACAAGAATGGAAATAAGAAAAAATTAAAAAAAATGTAAAGATGTCACGTATGTGTGCTGTTGAGCTGATCTGAATGAAACTCACAGGAACTGATGAGATCAGGGTTTGTGTTGAGTTTGAAGATGCTCAAACAAAGTATGGCAGATATATGATAATTAATTACAATGTTATAATTTCCTAAATATGTTGCAGTATAATATTTTTTTGCCTCAGTAAAAGTGTGTGTGTGTGTGTGTGTGTGTGTGTGTGTGTGTGTGTGTGTGTGTGTGTGTGTGTGTGTGTGTGTGTGTGTGTGTGTGAGCAATAACTAAATCTACTGTAATAAAAAAAGAATTCTTTATTGTAAGTGTGTTTGGGGGGGTTGCTGGGTGTAGTGGGGTGAGGGTGGTGTGTTTACATATGCAAATAAGGGTGTGGCTAAACCACTGCTGCCATGGCGATGATGATGTCAGTTGTGCTTCATAAGGAGACTGGAGTTCTACAGTAGAATAACTTCATAGTTCCCTTGAGAGACAACAGGTCACACGTGATTATCTCTGACAACACCAATAGTCCTGAAAGCAGAAAAGATGGACTTGAACATCTGTGATATCACAAAACAACTGGAAGAAGAGCGTAAAGAACTTGAGGCAAAGATGACAAAGTTGCAGCAGCTGTTCAAAGTCAAAGAGGAGGAATTTAGAAAGAAACTAATGGTAGAAAAGCAAAATCTGCAGCTGCAGGTGGAAAATTTGGAGAATGACAGAAAACAATTGGAAAAAGAGCGGGAGACACTGCAGCTGGAGAAAAAACAAATCAATGAGACAAAGATTGAAATGGAGAAAACCCGCAAACACCTTGAGACAGAAAAGGAAAAGCTGCTGCAGCAATCCTTACATTTAAAAGAGGAAAAAAAACAAATAGAAGAGGTGAAAAAAACCTTGGAAACTGAGAAATCTCAGATACAGCAATCAAAAGAGAAGAAAATCAATAACGAATTAACAGAAAAAACTAACAGAAATATCTGTGAGACGACAAAAAACAATTTGAAACAACTTGACAAGGAGGAGACAGTAGAGCAGGAGAACAGAGAAGACTGTGTCACAAAGAAAACAGAGAAGGAAGCTTGTAAACAAACAGACACAAAGAAGGAAAAGCACCCACCTCAGCTTTTCAGCAGAGCCAGGTCATGGGAAAAGGATATCAAAGTGAATGGTCACGACATCCACTTCACGGTGGATACTGGTTCTGAGGTGACCATCATTCCCGATCCTGCCTACTCAGAAGAACTGCACGGTCCACTTGAAAAAACTGTTATTGTTTTGCGTGGGGCCAACGGGAATCCCCTTACTGTGACAGGTCAGTTTAATGGGGTCCTGGAACATAAGGGCAGGACTACAAAACAGATAGTGTTCGTGGTCCAGAACCTCCATACTCCTCTCCTTGGGTTTCAAGCCATCATGGACCTGCAGTTAATACAGCTCGAGGACACTGTGAGCAGAAACGTCCAACAACTGGATACAAAGAAAGAAAAGCTGCTGCACCAGTTCATCCAACAAATGAAAACCTTGGAGAACAAGAAACTGGAAATCCAGAAAGAGATGGATGGATTGCTGAAGAAGAAGAATGACTTGAAGAAAGAGGAAGATAGAATCATTGAAATGAACAAAAAACTGCAGAACAAAAAAGAACTGGATGAAAACAGACTGGTCAATGAACAGAAAGAAATTCAAAACCAACGGAAGAGTTTAGAAGACGGGCTGAAAAAGTTGCATGAGGATGAGAAAATCCTGGAGGAGAAGGAAAGACAATTCCAAGAGCTGATTGCAAGAAAGAGAGAAAGGAGTTTCTTTTCACGTATCTTCAAAAGAAGATCAAGCCAGTAGTTTGTCTTTTTCTCCCAGCGTCTACTTCAGCCTGGAAGCAGCACGTCCACCAGTGTCTCTGTGTGGAGTCACTTGTTTTATACCAGGGAATCAAACCAGGAACCTTCTTGCTGCGAGGCAACCACTAATCCACCCTGCTACCATTGCTTTAAATATATATATATATATATAAACCATGTATGTTTTAAGACGTACACCTCACAAGTTTCTGTGATGGACTGGCGACCTGTCCAGGTGGACCCCTGCCTCTCACCTGTAATGAGTCGGGATAGGCTCCAGATGACCCCGTGACCCTGCAAAAGATAAAGCGGGAACAGAAAATAGATGGATGGATGGACCTCACAAGTTTATAATCTAGTTAAACACCTATTTATGCTCAAAGCACATTTATGTGCTTTTCACATCCTGACTTGACCTATTTTATATGTTTTGCTTGTCATCAGCTTACAAAATGTGTTTGACCAACCACTTGTCTTCTTCTCATAAGTTTATTTAGGTGAAACCAAATAAAATCAGTTCTGAGGTTTCTCCAAATGTCCTGAATTCCTCATTTGTACCAATAGATGCAGACAGAGATGATGTGTTAATGTTGAACCGGTTGGAAACTTTAGATAAACCAACTCTTGTCCAGATCAGGACTCATCAGTCTTCATTGTTTAATGAAATGTGACCAAAAAAAAGTAAAATATAACATTATTGTCATTGCACATTGTAAAATGAAACTAAAGTCCAACCTTTTTACAGTATAAAATAGGTTATTAAAAATTTAAATAGCTGTCAGTATTATATAAAACAACACATATAACAATCAAATGTTCAAAAGCATTTAGTGCAATTATTGCTTTTGTTTAAAAACTACTTTTTACCCTTTTTCCTTCAATAATCACATGAATAAAACTGAGTTGATGGAGGGTCGGTGGGCCTGCATCAGTGACGTTCAATGTTTCATTTTCTTTCCTTTTTAAAAGATGTTTAGGAAAAAAAACAATCAGATGCACTTTAGCTTTTTGTTTTCTTTGTTCTCAGTTTCACGGTTTCACTTGCTCATGAGTGCTGGTCCAAATGAGATATGGAAATGATATGTGATTCAGCAACATCTTTGTCCCTCTCAGATCATGTCCCAGTACAGCATTGTGGTGTTACTGGAGGTGGTAGATAGAACTAATGAAGCCATGGAGATATTGCATATTCCTAACAGATTCTAACATTTTAAAATAATAACTATTTAAAATAACGAAATTCTGAATCCCCACGCAAATGTCAAGAGACCAAATCATTTGTCCTTTTACGTTGTGTCTGTTTCCCGCGGCAACAACCGAAGTCATCACTACGACATGATCGCCAGCACCCACCTGGGGAGAAACACCTACAAGGAGCAGTTTGTTTGTTTCTACAGGTGGGCGTGGACTCTGTCAACTCCACATAAAGGAATAATTCTGTCACACACATTTTAGATTTCAGGCCACAACATTAACTATCTGGAGGTTTGTTTGCTGAGACAGTTTAACACAGTGACTCCCATGTCAATAGGGTGACGTGTTCCTTCAAATACAACCCAAATCCAAAACATGATTGTTCCACCATCATGCTAATGAATATTCCTTTGCTAATAACTTCATTTATCTTTGGGATTTGGTTTCCAAACCTCAAGAAACTGCTTACTTTGTGGTGGAGAAGGTTGTTTCTGTTGAACCGTCCAAGGTGGTCACGTTTGTGAAGCTGTGCCTGCAATTCAGAGCAGTGCACCATCAATAATCTTCCTGCAAGTCTTCTGTAGTCAAACGAGGCCTCTGGTTTGTGTTAACCAGCAGTCCTACAAAAACTAACCTATAAAACTTCAACTAAACTGCTGCTTTACCTACAACTGTTAACTTTAATAGAAACCACGGTAACGCTGTCTTCTTCGCCACATGGCTGCGCCCCGTACGAGGAAAAACGGGCGTCCAGAAACCACTGGGTCATGTGACCTAACGCTTCGTCCACTGTTCTGTACAGTCTGTGGTCTCTAGTCTCACGACTAGATGTCAAGATTGTTATTTATAATATACATTTATAACCTTTGCAAAATCAAAACAGTATTTCATGTGATCATAGCAATAATTCTAAATCTACTGTAATACAACAAAATTCTTTATTGTGTGTGTTTGTGTGTGGTTTGGTCAGTTCATGCAACAAATGAAAACGTTGGAAGACAAGAAACTGCATATTCAGAAACAGATAAAATGCTGAAGAAGAAGAACGACTTGAAGAAGGAGGAAGATAGAATCAATGAAATTAACCAGAAATTACTGAACAAAAAAGAAGAACTGGATGAAGACAGAAACAGACTGGTGAGAGAACAAAAGGAAATTCACGAAGAACGGAGTAGTTTAGCAAAGGGGATGAAAAAGTTGCACGAGGAAGAGAAAATCCTGGAGGAGAAGGAAAGAGAATTCCAACAACTATTGCAAAAAAGAAAAAGAGGAGATTCTTTTCAAAGATCTTTAAAAACCTCAAATCTGACCAGTAGTTTCCTTTTGTTTCCAGCATCTATTTCATCCCCAACACCCGCCCCCCCAGATAAAACCCTACCCACATTCCTCCAGCAGGCTAGAGATGCAATGGTTTTCCAAGAAAACACGCAGCCAGCATCTGTCTCTGAAGCTCCTTGTGGGTCTCCGATCGCCGCTCAGGGAGTCTGTGTGGGAAGCTCGGCTCACCCCCCCTCACACATCCTACCAGACACGTGTCGGCACACTTGTGTGCTTCTGGTTGTCACCATCCTCGTGTAGACTTGGGATCCACACGTCTCCATCCAGTTGCACCAACAATAACCAACATAGCAGCATGTTGTAGCTTAGTTCTTCTCTGTCACTACTTTCCCAGATTAACTCAGAGCTTTCTGAGTCTGTTTCTGCTGCTGGGATATCTAATCATTAAACCTCAGGTTAAAATGACATGTTGCCGCCTCAGCATGTGAGAAACTCCACCCAGACTGAGCCAGACCACAAGAGACCGGATTCCCTCAGCAGAGACCTCTACAGGAGAACATCTGACTGTGACACACAAGGAAGTTTATAATTGCTGCAGAAAGGAGGTGACGGTACAGCTGGTTGAGGTGGCTCAGGTCTTCAAACACCAAACACCATCTCTTCCCACTTCTTCAGTCATGTGGCCACATTGGTCAGATGTAAACTGAACTTTATGAAATTTAACAATTTATTCTTCTGAGTGCATTAGTTGTTTAATTCACCACGAATGTGAGAGTGTCTTTTGTAAAGACGGCTAATTTGACTTCTTCTACTCTTGTTGAGTAAAGTCTCGATCACTTCATGTTAACAATGTCATTGTTTATATTAAAGGAAATATTTAAGGAAATGACCAAAAAAACTGGTCAGTCATTTTTTAATGTGTTTTAATAACACATTTATTAACACAAGCGCTTGTTCCCAATTCATCAGAGTCATGTGGATCTGCAGAACCCTTTCCCAGTCATTCCTATGTGCCCCCACAAGCACAGGAGGAACATGCAAAAGTCCCCGGTCCAGGCTCAACCCAGGACCTTTGTACCCCAAAGTTTGCATGTATGACTTCAGAGCTGATCATTGCAGCAGAATTGACTTAATGCATTTCTTCAGATTCATGTTGAGTCTTGCTGACTTTGCAGAGCTGTTGACTCTCAGTGTTTGACATGTTGATGGACATGTCGAAGAGGAACAATCTCCAAGCGTGGCTGAACAGATGTGGCCGGTTTACCTCAGTCATTGACGGGACCGAGGATCAATTCTCAGCCACACTGTCAGCAACACTGTTTGTGCCGTTATGTCCAGTTGGAAAAATTCACATCTATTTTCTTCTCAGACAAACCAAATAACCAAATACTTTTGGAATTTCATTTAAAAAGTAAATGAATCAGAGGAAAGAAAAATGCTTAAAAGAGAGTATTGTAGCCGAAATTGCTCCACCACCAGCTAAGAACTTCTCCAGAGGGATTTGGCACACTTACGCAATTACTGCTTCATAAAAAAACCTCCCACCGTCTCACCTGAAATTTTGATCCAATTTAACATTAGTAATTAGCATAATAGTGACTTATTTAGGACGGGAGATTTAATACTAAAAAGATATGACACATCAAGTGTCTTTGCGTGTGCCTTATGTCATATATTTTCACCAGAACTCCAACTTTTACAGACTCACAGAGTCATCCAGTGGGCTCGTTTCCCTCCAGACGGTTTATGACGTAATGCTCTGCTCCTCTAACAGCACACTGCCAGCATCTGTCACAGAACTCCCTTTGTGGTTTATTGATCCCAGCCCAGGCAGGCAGTGTGGGAAACTACGATGAACTTGTTACCCACACTGACAACGAGGCACGTGCCAAAAGCCTCAACAGCATCTGCACATCAACAGGAACATCATCTCGGGGTAGCATAATTGATGTTGGATGGTATTGTACTGTTTGATAGTAATGTTTTAGATCGTTTTTTTGATGGGGTCATAAAGAGAAATGATCGATTTTGAGAAAAAAAAAGATTAATCTACCTAATTGTCAGTTCAAAATTAATGTATTTTATCTGTCATATTTCAGTTTGAGGCTTAGCAAGCACTGCATACACACACACACACACACACTCAAACACACACACACACACACACACACACACACATCTCTGTTTATTTTTTTAGTTTTAACTTTTCATATAATACACGATTACATGATTAATATTCTCCTCCCACGTGTGTGCTGGGATGAAAGCGTGTTCTCAGTCAGTTATTGATCCCTGCATCAGGCAGCAGATAAGCTCTCTTCAGGGTCACCACTTTCCCAGATTCACACAGAGCTCAGTGTGTCTGCTCCATCTGCTCCCCTGAGAGCTAACAATTATCCCCCAGGCTGTAATGACAGTATGTTGCTGCCCCACATGCCTTATTGTCTCGCTCAGCTCTGCGATTGGCTGTGAGTGTGGGAAACTCCGTCGAAACCAAGACCCACACTTTCATATGGAGATGTGGGACTATAAATAGGAGTGACGAAGCCAGCAGAGATCAGATTCTTTCTACAGAGACCTCTGCAGCACAGAGATCCAGCCATGGCACCTACAATCACTGCAGCAGCGACCACCTCTCAGGAACATCTGACTCTGACACACAAGGTAAATATGAGAGTCATGCAGAGTCAGTGTCATCATTACCGACAGACATTGTTTTCTTGACAATATCGATGTAATTATTTTAATAATAACTTTGTTCTTGTTTGTGCAGCTCAGAAAGCCTCTGGTGGAGAAGCTTCGCAGAGAGCGAATCAACAGCAGCATCGAGCAGCTCAAGTCTCTCCTGGGTCCGGAGATCCTCAAGCAGCAGCCAGACTCCAAGATGGAGAAAGCAGACATCCTGGAGATGACGGTCTGCTTCCTGACGCAGCTGCTGCAGCAGAACCGACAGCAGAAAAGACTCCTGAACCACTTCAACCATCAGCCGTCTCCTGCTGAGACACACCTCAGAGAGGTGGACTTCTCTCCTCTGAGCCCCACAGACCCGACCAGCGTCCCCAAAGACAAGAGCCCAGTCAGTGAATCACTCTGGAGGCCGTGGTAGACCCCTACAGCCAGGAGCCCAAACGGGCTGGACAGAACTATTTGACATTCAACACTCTTGTACTTCTGTTTGAAGAGAAGAATTTGTGTCCTATTCTTTCAAGTAAAGAAAGAAAACATCATGACATGCACATTGCATGGCGTAAATTTAATTGTAAAAGCAATTCTTTTGATTTTTCACTGTACTTCATGTGTGTGAAGGTTTTGAAGTTATGTTGACTTCTGTTTTCATCTATTCATTATTGATAGTTGTGATCAGAAACTATAATTGTTCTTGTTTCAGGATTAAGCCATCAAGGTCTTTTTTCTTAGTTTTTCTTCAAAGGGGATGTGTTGTAACATCCATATGTTTACTCCTTTTCTCTGAAAAGTTGGTTTAATATCATTGTCACAGTTTTCCAGTGGCTGTCCTGATCTGTTGGATGAGCATCCATGCACTCACACTGAGATTACAACCGATCTGGTTTTTTTTAGGTCTTTTTTATTGCTTTTGTTTAATGAAGGCAGATAAATGAATGTTTGTCTTTTATAAAGACAGTTTTTTCCATCTCAGTCTGAGTGTAACTGTGTCACAGCTGTACAGGTTGTTGTTTTCATGTATGATACCTTCTTGCAGAAACGTTCATACTTTACGTGGCTCATCGAGTCTCCTTAAATAAACAAACACTGCCACCTGAAACTTTTCTGCTCCTGTTTCATATAAACCTAATAACGTTGACTGTATACACATTTTTCTCAGGTCTGATATAATTTAACAATTTATGTATGTACATTTTACACTATCCTCAATATTTCACACAAATTAAACTGATATAATGACCGCAAACACCCTCCAGGTTTTTAGATGATAGACAGCTGATGGTTCTTTTAAATATTTTTAATAATCTATTTCTAAAATGTAGATAGAAATATATAGAATTGAAAAAAAAGTTCGATATCATCACTTGATGTACTTTAAAAACAGGCTAAAAGGAGCAATCCTTGCTCCTGTAAAGGATCTCAAGCAGAAAAACCAAAAAGGGAACTTGGCAGTTTAGGACTTCCTAAACATTAAACAAAAATGATTGCTGGGAGTATCTATTTTAGAAGTTTATCACATACACTTAGTTTTCTTTTAACGCTGCAGCAGCCCTCGGCAATCGGAGGGATCCGTGTTTTACTGTGTGGTTAGAGTAAATACCTTAATACTTAAAGAAAATGTACTATTTTTTTTTAAAAGAAATGTGTGATGATTCAAATTATGTTTAACAACTGAGACCCTGAGGTTGACCTTACTCTATATATTCAACTTCACTGTAACTCAAACTATAAAGGATAGCTTCACAAGTTTTTAAGTTAACCTGTAGGTGAAAAATGTCATATCTCCACATTGTCCTGTACATTAAAACGTATATCATCTGCTGTCGTTGTGTCTCTTTCATGAACTTGTGTTCACACCCACATAACAGATGTGCTGCTGACTAACCGTAAATGCCACCTTCCCCTTTTTCCTGAATAGTTTTCACTTCAGGTTGTGAAACCACTGACGGGGGGACACTGAGCCCACTTGATGACCTATTGTTTGATTTGTCCATTTGAAGTGTCCACACGCTGTTTCTGAACTTTCTGAACATTAAAAATAGATTTGTTTTATTATATAGTACGCAACTGTCCTGCATGCTGTCCTGATCAGTCAAAAACAGAGTGATTGCAGAATTTTTAAATGAAAGATTTTACAATAACCGTATAGGGGTTCAGGCCTTAAGATGTGTTTGGAGAAAGTGTGGCTACATCACAATAGTGAAGGCATAACTGTTAAAACTTTTTTTTAAGACTGTGCAAGCACAATGATCTGCAAAAAAATAGCTTTTTCTATCACTTTTTTTCTAATTAGGCTGTAAGCCCAAGTACAGACATTTACCCAACTGTCTAAAACCATTGTACTGTGTGACTTTAACGTCTTCTAACGGATTAAACCTAAATTAAAACTCACTACATGAACAGGAGGGATTTTTAATGCAACTCTTGAGCTTTGTGGTTTGGGGACATTCAGTGCAGCCCAAGTTCAGATCAGAGCAGTGTGAAGCAGAATGTCTATGGAAGAGGAAAAAAAACTTCCTATAGTGTTAATATGGGTATTTTGCTGTAGTTTAAAAAACTAGTTTTCAAAAAAAATCGTCCAGGGAGTAGTTTATTGTAATTATCTAAGCCTTGAAACTCTACAATGTCAAACGTTAGCAGCACAGAACAACTGAAGCTGACGTGCAGCCAGTCTCAGGTGGGTTTACCTTCCTGCTTGTCTCCTCTCCATCTGTTTGCGTTTCAGTCTGTCGTCTGCACAGAAGCTCAGGTTTCCCACTTCAGCCGCCTCCCCTCCTCCGAGGCCCACAGCTCCCAGCACAAGCCCGAGCGTGCCCCAGTCACACGCCCTCCTCTTTCTCTGCTGCTGGGAGCCGCAGCGACGCACGGCTTCCCACACTTCTGTATGCAGCCCGCTCGGCCGCGCACACAATAGAAGTGTGTCTGCTCCCACAAAGCCTCGGGATCGGTTCTCAGGGAGGGAGAGGACAGAAGGCCACTTCACTGACACGCCATCTGGTTTGGCTGCAGCTCACTGCTGGGAGGGATGAAATATAATTTATATATAACTTATTATCATTATCATTTTAATTCAATGGGAGAAGGTGATGCAAACAAAAAGTTGCATAACATCTCTGGAATCAATGTTTTTATAATTTTTTTTTAATGCATTAAACATACTTTCACACTTACCCTGTAAGTATATGCTGCTGAAATCCAGATATGAACCTATTTGTCTACTTTCCAGTAATTTTTCTACCATTTTGATCAGTTTTATTATAAGATCTGTTTCCTGTTCTAGCTTGGTCAATGTGATCCATGAATCACATAAATTATATTTTCCCACGTCCACCTCATGGAAAACATTTTCCCACTGACCTCGAGGATGGGTGGCATACAGATAAAGCATCCCACCTGTTCTCTATGACAGCCATTAAATTCAATCCATTGTCTGAAGCTTAGAGGCTTCTGATTGGCCAAACAGCAGAGAGAGCGCAGAAGAGGCAGCATAAATGCAGGGCAGAGACGCGCATGAAAACACAGACCTCGTCTAAACCTCTCTGAACAACGGCAGAACCTCTTCCAATAAGAAACAAACCTCGACATGGCTCCCTACTCTGACCTCGCTCTTCAGGACACCGTGAAGGAGGAACTCTTCAGGTGAGCTTATGTGTCCTCTATTTAGTGAGCTTTTCATTAAAATTGTGCAAAGACGTCCTCATTTCATGAAGTTCTTCTCTACTGGACTGATGAAAATATTCACAAGACATACAATTTTGTTTTCCTCAGGTGTAAACTTCACATGCTGGAGAGGAAATGCTGCACAGGAGTGGAGAAGCTGAAGGCTCTCATTGAGGGACACCTGCAGAACGGCTTTCCTGTGTCAGACCTCCTGGAGAAAACAAAGTCCTTCCTCACCTTGAGAAAAGCCCTGCTGTCTCACAGCGGTTACTCCAAATATTCAAGGGACATTTTACGTCTTTTTCCTGATGCAGAGGAAGACGTGGCTCCGCTTTGCTTTTAACAACCAGCGATGGACGGTAGAAAATCACCAAAACTGGATTAAACCACTTCAGTTTCATGACCAGTGAAGTCCAGGTTTAAGTGATGCCACTTGCGTCTGTGCATTGAGTTTCTGCTGATTGTAGAGAAATGCATTATTTGCATTATTACAATTTTTCTGAAATTTTACAGAAGACCTTTTTTTCTAAGGTTATGGGAAAAAATGTTCTATATTTTCTGATTTGGTTACATTTTTGTCTAAAACAGTTGCCAGAGAGACAGAGAGAGATTATTGGATTCAGTCAATGACTGTCCTGAAGACTGCAACGAACTAATGTTGTGCTGCTATTTTGATGAGATTTTTATATTCAAGTAGCTGTATGTCTGTTTTTTTTGTTTGTTTGTTTGTTTTTATTGCTTAAATAAGATCACTAAACAGAGATCCAGTGTCTCATCTATGCAAAAATTAGATTTTTTTTTTTTTTTTTTGGTCGTTTCTTTTCATTTACTTTAAATTTACTTTATTATCATTATTTTAACAATGTTTACTCTATAATCCCAATGAAAATACCGACTAGCCTTTCTTTGTGTGATTACACACTGTTTATTACTGCCTTGTTTCAAGGTATTGTGTGTAATATCCTTAAGTACCAACCTTTCTTCTGAAAAGGGATTCATTATTGTTTTGTGTATGCTGTGTATGCATATTTTGTTTTACTCATCACTCTTTTTTTTATATTTTATCCAAAGTGGATTACAATTTTTTGTGTTTTTGCATATTTTTGGGAAAATAAATATCATAAGATGAAAATGTTCATGTGACTTTATTAATGTTACTTTTGGGGAATTTAGTATTTCAAACTGTGCTGATACAGTTACTTTTAGATGGATTTTTAAACCTCTGAGGAACATTGTTTACCTCTGAAAGCAGTGATGTTTAAACACTGTGAGCATGACAGCCTCGGCGTTGACAAGCGTCCTTTTCAGTATCACCGGAGTCTGCTGGAGCCAATTCCCAGCTGTCACCAAGCGAGAGGTGGAGAACATGCAGATGGCAAAATAAAATTAAACCTATAACAATGCAGAAGAGATGTGATAAATAAAGATTCCTTAAGGGCACAGGAAAACAATTTTGTGTGAGTATGAAAAATTAAATGTTAGACATTCATCAGATATCTACTCAGTTTGGTGTGAGAATACAAATAAAAAAGATCCACAATGATTACCAAAGGGACCTTTTCTGCCGCTTGCAGGGTACATTTTTTTCAAATTTACCTTTGGGTACATAAATGAGACGTTTATTTCTTCGTGCCTAGTTTAGTTTAATCCACTATTTTAATAAAATTCAAATTCAATTGAAAAATACTTTATGAATCCCCAAAGGGAAACTATTTGTTGCAGTAGTCACGACTTAAACCTTATCAGAGATCCTACAGTGTTGCAGCAGGTCTGCAGAAACTGAAGACTGAAGGCAGTTGCTGAGTCTCTGTGTGAAAGCTCAGCGTTGTTCATGATCTTCATTTTATGAAGTATCCCCCTTCACACAACTCCCCAGAAGAGAGACAGTCTTCTCTCTCAGTGTCTTTAAGTCACTGGCTCTGATGCTGCTCCCCCAACAGATGTCTGCAGATCTGATCGCGCTCTCCACAACAGACTAATAGAAGATATATGACATATTGATGCGATTGCTGAAGGACCCGAGCTTCCTGTAAAGTTTATAAAGTAAAGTCTGCTCTTTCTTTTCTCATAAACACCATCAATATTGTCTCTCTAGTCCAGTCTGTTCTCCAGGTGAACACTGAGGTTTATACTCCTCCACAACCTCCACTTTGTCTTGTTCAAATTCAAAATGAGATGTTTGTTCTTATACCACGCCACAAAACGGTCCGCCAGTTCTCTGCACTCAGTCTCTTGTCCATCACTGATACACCCCAGAACTGCGGAGCCATCTGAGTATTTCAGCAGATGACAAGACTCTGACTTGTACTGGAAGTCTGAGGAGGTACAGCGTGAAGAGGGATGGTGAGAGTACAGTCCCCTGTGGTGCTCCTGTGCTGCTGACCAGCTGGTCAGAGACACAACCATTCGGTCTCACAGCTAATCCAGTGATCCAGGTGACTGTGGAGGCATCCACCGGTGTCTAATGGAGTTAAAAGTTCCATATTTAAGTAAAGGTTCTGCATAAATGAGCCCACCTAAATGAAGATTTTGTCCATAAAGTTTAAGAGTAAAACTAGAGACTTAGTCTCCTATATTGGATATATTTATATAACATTGTTAAAGCACCTGCATGTGAGAATCATGTGTGTTGTAGCTGCTGGTAAGTACAAAGGTAATGTACTCAATTTTGTTTTCACTTGTGGGAAGTTTTTTTCTTCATCTTAAGCTGTGATATTAAATCTATTTTTTTAATGTATTTAAATTAACTCGAGTGTGAGTGGGAATGATATTCAGCATGGAGCTGTTACCCGTGTACTCCTGAGATGTGAGCACTCGACTGCAAACTGCATTTTAAATGTCTGAAGCCGCAAAGGTTTAAAGCAATTAGTGTGATGCATTTGAGACACTTATAAATGAATGTGTCAGAGCTTCATCTTACAAGTAGCTAAAAGAAAGAACTGCCATTAAAAGTATACACCAGAGAGGTGTAAAATAAAAACTGTTCGGGAAATATTCCATGATAACATTCTAACAAGGGACTGCTTCACCAAAGAACAGCTAATAAAACTTAGACAAGACAAGACATCTTTTTTTTTCTGATTGTTTTAATGCGCATCACTTGGCTTGAAGAGATACATTCATTGTGAGACATTTTCCAAATAACGAGTTCTTCATTGAAGGTATGTGTGCTGTCACTCACAGAGTTTAAAAAAAGCAGCACATTTGTCTCGTGCGCCATCTGACAAAAAACGCAGATGTATAAAGACCTTAAAGCACAGTTCAATCAGAAGTATATGTGGACACCACAAATGAATCTTAAACATGTTCAACATGAAAAACTGTAACTCCCAAGTGGAGCAAAGCATATAGTATGTTGTTTTTAGCGTCGTCAACAATATACAGGTCTCGTACTGAGAGTAATAACGTCACAGACTAAAATGTGAAACAGAAATACAGCATATGTGGCTATTTTTCAAAAATAAGATATCAAATTTGTTATCAACAAATATTACAAAAGATCAAATCATGCCTTTACAAGAGGCAATATAGAAAGAAATGCTTTAAAAAAAGCACTAATTTATAGAAATAAGTATAATAATCATGAGGCTGAGTATATGACAGATACTTAGTACTGCAGATTACAACAATTACTTAATAAAGTCCTCAAACATCTACCACGGCCTCCAGAGGGCGCTGTTAACTGGACTCTTGTCTTTGGTGTTGCTGCCCTGGACCGTGGAGCTCAGAGGAGAGAAGTCAGCGTCTCTCAGGTTCTTCTCAGAGGGAGACTTCAGCTGGTTGAAGTGGCTCAGCAGTCTTCTCTGGGACAGTGTCTTCACCTCCTCCTTGGAGAGGAAGTGCACCACCTCTTGGACACATCTGGAGTAGCCCTGATCCACAGCTGCTGAGTCCACAGCGTGATGCTGCTGCTGCTGCTGCTGCTGCAGTCGTCTGAGGAAGCAGACCGTCATCTCCAGGATGTCTGCTTTCTCCAACTTGGAGTCTGGCTGCTGCTTGAGGAACTCCGGACCCAGGAGAGACTTGAGCTGCTCGATGCTGCTGTTGATTCGCTCTCTGCGAAACTTCTCCACCAGAGGCTTTCTGAGCTGCACAAACAAGAACAAAGTTATTATTAAATGTGTACAAGAGAATGATATAATCAGGAATACAATGACCTACATGGATGATGATACACTCTTCATAAAGCTCATATTTACCTTGTGTGTCAGAGTCAGGTGCTTCTGAGAGTTGGTCGCTGCTGCAGTGATTGTAGGTGTCATGGTTGGATCTCTGTGCTGTAGAGGTCTCTGTTGAGAGGATCTGATCTCTGCTTGCCTCATCCCTCCTATTTATACTCCCACATCTCCATATGAATATGTGGGTCTTGGTCTGCCTGGAGTTTCTCACAGTCTCAGCCAATCAGAAAGCTTAGAAAAACAATAAAGAATGCAAGTCACTGAATGGTATTATTGCCTTCGGGATAATTGTCAGATCTCAGGGGAACAACTGGAGGGAGGTGGTGGGCAGGAGGGGGGTGGACGCACACAGCTCTGTGTGAATCTGGGAAAGTGGTGACCCTGTTGAAAGAGCAGATCTGCTGCCTGTTACTGGGATCAATGACTTCGACTGAGCACACACTTGTGATCCCATCACGCACATCAGCAACAGACAGTGACAGCCCATTATGTTTTCTTTTTCCTGTTTTGTTTTTAAGGAGATTATTCAAAATGTATCGCTTCATATCTTAAACTTAAACTGATGTGTCCACTCCACTTTAACCAAATGCAAAAAAGTATTCCCTAAACGTGATCGGTTCACGAGTCGTATACGATCTTCCTTCACAAAGACCCTTTTAAATTGCTCACAATTTCCTTATCAACAGCCAGTTCAGTATGGCCCATAAACAGAGTTTTATGGCAACTGTCACAATTAGAAGTGTTGGGAATGTTGTTAAGGTTGACGGATCCGTTTCTATCTTCACCACGCCCACGTGCTGAAGTGTCAGTGAGGAAGACTTGAGATGTAAGACCCTTGAGTTCACTGGAGTGTGAGTGAAGGTGAATTACCAACAAACAGATCTCACTTAAGGACAACGTACTGTACATTCATGTGCTTGTGTTTAGACTCCCAAACACTCATGTTGTACTGGGGTTTATATAATCAACGTTTTACCACTGTTTACAAGGTCTGTTGGGAACAACGAGTTCCACTGTTGTGCTTTTAACCACTAATTGTAAAGTTCAAGTTGTCTGGACCAATTACTTAATAACTTAGATTAGTTGTGGTACAGTTGTGTCAAAGTTCACCTTAAATAAAGCAAGTAAATATCCTAAAATAAGAGCTTTAAAAAAAACAACAACAAACAAACAAAAAAGATCATAAAATTTGTTTTCTGAACTACACTTGAAAAACTGAACTTGTGTCAATAAGAACTACAAAAGTAATCACATAAAAAGCTCTATAGACTGAGGAATACAGAATAAATTTATACGCAATGGGGAGAATGTAGCTTGTAGGGTAAAAAACTTTCATTTCAGAGGTTATATATAAATGCGCATTATTTCGTTTACTATTTAACTTGAAATTAATAGTTTTACTGCACCATGACCAGCACATGATCAATTCAGGAATGCCCTCCCTTTTATCTTCCCGTCAAAATAAACCGCCAGGAATGCAGAGGGACCATCTAAATCTAAAGGAGGGGAGAAAGAGCTTTTGAATGTTCATTAATCCTTCGCACGTCTGCATTCCATATAGACATTTTACAAAAGCCTGGTAATGACGAGTCTTTATGACAGGAATTTCTATTCAGACGCAATGAGACAAAACTCGTAAACTGACTCCATAATTAATGTGATGTGCAACCAGACACACTTCTTTTGTTCTGGAAAGCATCAAATGGACAGAGTGTGGGAAACCAGAGAAAACTCACTCACAGAGCCCCTGTGGGACAATAGAGGCAGACGAGACAAAGACGTCTGTGGAGGGGTAGAATTCTTTACCTCCCAACTCTGAATGGTTACGTAGTCTTCCATGAGGGGCCGTGAACATGCTTGTTGTGGTTTCTCTCGTAATAATATTGTGTGGATGCTTTTTATCTTTGACTATCACTCAAATAAACACTTGAATTTAAAAAGGATGCTGCTTATTTGAAGAAATTCAGTCTCAACTAAAAAAAGAATATTTTTTTAAAAATGTGGTAACTTTTTGGAGAGGTTCAGACTAAACCAATTAATCCTTCAAATGATATTCATAAGCACTGTATTAACATTTCAGATGAGTTATCCATTATTTGCCAACATGCATACATTATAGAAAGAAGAGCAGTGGATTTAGTCATTCTTATTGCGAAGCTTTTTTTTATATTTGTCCATTAAAATATCGTGGACAAAACACATAACACTTAGTTACATATTTATCCCTATGATGCCTGATGCATCATATTTTACATATGAATATCCGAGACTTGTCTACCGACTCAATATTTAAAACAAAACAAAAATGTATACCAAAAAAATAAAACCAATAAATAAAAAAGTACATAAAATGACCCAAATGATACCAAAATTATTATTTATAAACTCCCTACTGAAAAATTTGAGTGTTTTTAATTTTAATATATGTTATACACTTCAACTAATAACATTTAGCATTTTTTGTGTAATTTTTTTTTATGCCAGGCATTAAATAAATGTCTTTAATTTTTTTTTTTTTTACTAAATAATAACAAAAATGTATATTCTTAAAAGATGAGTCACTATGGATTGAGATATTTTAGAGTAAATTAACTAATGGACATTAATAAGAATGAAACAGAGCAGACAATTCTTTGTTGTAAAATAGCGCTATAACAATATAAATGTTTCATTTCTGACATCGTAAAAGCTTCATATCTTCTAGGAATTATATTATGATATAGTATTTCAAATGTCACATAAATGCTGGTTGGCATAAAATGTTATCATATAATATTGCTTGAAAAGTAAACTATGAAACCTGCATTCTGACATTGCAATTCACTAAAAACCGTTGCAAGTTGTAAATTACACCCCAGTCAAAATATTTTTGCTCATTTGTCTTATCCTTTTCCCCCAATTTAAAACGGTGTCTAAACAGCAAACTTCTGCCTCAGGGGAGAGCCGGGAGCTGCTTGTGTGTGGATGAATTAGCATTTAACAAGGCACATGTCCATTGTTCAGCGGGAGCTCCTCAGTGGACGGAGTGTGGGAAAGCTGCGAGAAGCGAGTCGCAGTTCAGTGTGATTAGCATCCTCGACCCCGCCGGCACCTGACTGTTCTCAGAGGAGAGTTGGCACACTTCAGGGGATGGGTTTTGTCTTCTCCTGCTGTACTCCTCACTCTGTCTGTCGCTCTTTCCTGCCAACTCAGTTACTTTTGGCAACCTGATTTCCACTCCATGTAACGGGTCGTTATATCTCTAAGACTTTTTAAGTTTTCCACTGCCGGATGCCAAAGTGTCAGTCTTAAAACAAGGGTTGTAAAGACTTTTGCCTGAAGTTTGACTGATATATGTCTGAATGAAATGTTAATGGAGAAAAGAGTACACATAGTACATATTTTATGTTGAAACCTCGCTCATAATCTACTTTTAATTAATTCAAATCAACCCTCAGTTTGGAAAAGGGGACTGTCTAAATAATGTGAAAATGAAAAAAAAATAATGTTGAGAATTGTTTTAGTCTTCAGTTGCAGCCTTTTGGTTCTCCAGCAGATGGTTTGTACTCTCCGTTTACATCTCCTTAATAACCCCAGGCAAATAGCAACTTAAACTCCTATTGTTTTTAATAATTACAGCCCTCAGGATTCATCATGGAAAGCTCTGGAAAAGCTCTGGAGAGCACATCTGTTTCATCTGAAAACATCATATAAGTATGACTCCCTTGAATTAATTACCCTTTTAATATGTTATTATAAATATTGCACTAGGATAACAAGGCTTCCTTTATGTGTTGTGTTATGTTTAATTTTCAAGGTATGACTTCTTCAATACCAGGAACTGATCAATCAACAGCACAGTGAATGAAACACCGCATTTCAAATATGGAGAAGTCTGAAATGCCCAGGACAGCTGTGCCAATGAACATCACAGTTATTGATCACAGCATCATGGAGCAGATCTGCTTATTCTACATTTCCAACTTCCCAGATTCACACAGAGCTCCTTTCACCTCCCTCCAATCATCCACCTGTTCCCCTGAGACCTAACTATTGTCTGTCAAGCAGTATAACAGCATTCAGCATGTTTTTGCCTTATTGTCTCCTCTGAGTCTTTTATTCTCAGTAACTGTGAGAAACTCCAGGCAGACCGAGATACACACATTCATATGGAGATGTAGGACAATGAAGAGGAGGGATGACGCCAGCAGAGATCAGATTCTCTCTACAGAGTCCTCTACAGCACAGAGATCCAACCATGGGACCTCCAGTCACTGCAGCAACGACCAGCTTGCAGGAGTATCTGACTCTGCCACACAAGGTAGATATAATATATATGAAAAGTAAGCTGTCATTTTTTGGAAATGGTGGGCTGATAGAAAAAAGGCCACTCCACGATAACTGTATTTATGATTATGTTATATTCTTGTTTGTGCAGCTCAGAAAGCCAAGTTTCACAGAGAGCTAATCAACAGCAGTATGCAGCTTCCCAAGTCTCTCCTGGGTCCAGAGATCCCCAAACAGCAGCCAGACTCCAAGCTGGAGAAAGCAGACATCCTGGAGATGACAGTCTGCTTCCTGGCACATCTGCAGCAACAGCAGCATCACACTGTGGACTCAGCAGCTGTTAATCAGGGCTACTCCAGCTGCGCCAAGACCGGTGCATCTCCTTTCCAAGGGAGATGTGAAGATACAGTCCCAGAGAAGACTGCTGAGCCATTTCCACCAGCTGAAATCGTCAAGGTCTTCCTCTGAGAAGAACCTGAGAGATGCCGAGTCCTCTTCTCTGAGGTCCATAGTGCAGAGCAGCAGCACCAGAAATAAACGTGTAGTCAACAGCGCCCTCTGGAGGCCGTGGTAGACACCTACTGGCTACAGTCAATATCAGACAAGACCGTTTTAGTCAAAGATTATCAGACTTATAACTCTGAAATTTACAGAAAAAAACAACAACTTGGTTTTGTGTTTTTATTTAACAGCAATTTGTATCAAATAGATGTTTTATTCTTTTTGAAATAATATTTCCCCAACCTTATGAAATGGACAAAACTATGAATATAACTCTTATTGATTGATCAAGAACTGGTCATCATTAGTCAGACTGATAAAAATCACTTATAAATTGAGTGACATGACTAGATAAAGTTTAACTACATTTTGTTGTTGTTGTTGTAGTTTTGCCATGCACTTGTTGATAGTTGTAAGAGATTATTAACAAGGGCATTGTTTATTTTTAGTGTAATCTGTTGTGTCAACAGATTTTCTCCTCACCAAATGCTAGAGAGAATGAATGCTAGATATTATAATTATTTTTGATTGTTTAGATCATTGAACCTCTAGTCCACGTGATCTGCTGTTGTCAGTGCAACTCTGCTGTGGCTGACCACTGCCATCTAGTGGTTAGTTTTTTTGTTGCCATCTACATAATGAATCCAACAGCTGAATATAAATTGTTTCTCGTTACAATAAATATGATAAAAGCGTGTCAGAATATCAGATTTTCACTGCACGTTTATCTTGACAAGTTGATAATAATAATCTTATCAAAACATCTATAATTTTCTTCTGAGTTTCAAAAGTTTCTTAATCACCTTTGTGTCTTTTTCAGGCAAATTGGAAATTAGCTACAAAAGCAAATGAAATTAATTATTAAACTCAATTTATTAAGTTAACCACAAGCTGGGTAGAGAAAGAGACCAGAAAGAGAGAATGAAGAACAGAGAGAGGAAAGGCACAGGTATATTGTCAAAGGTACAAAAGACAAGATATATTAGTATTACTATTATTATTATTAGTATTAATCATCCGCTACCTGGAGAACCTATTTCCATGTACATATTACTGGTAGATGGTTAGTTGGTGGACTACAGAGACACTGGGATGGTCGGAGGGTGGGACTGCAGGTCAGGATGGCAGCAGGTCCCCAACAGAGACATGTATACAGACAGGTGGAGGTGAACACTGCGGGGCAGGATGCAGCTCCTGAGGCTCGGGCCTGCAAACATGCATGGAAGAGAAAAAGAGGAGGCAGACCAGCACAACAAGCTACAACAACCATGGAGGACAATTATACTTATGAGATACTTCTGATTGATAACTGAGGATTGAGCTGAAGAAGGGAAAGAGAAAAAGGAGGAGAGAAGAAGGTGTGCGGGGCACCACTCGGTGCATCATATTGGGTCTTCACGGCTTCGTTGAAGACAGCTGCTCCCGTGGATCATGTTTGGGTCTTCACGGCTTCATTGAAGACGAGCTGCTCCAGTGGATCATGTTTGGGTCTTTACGGCTTCGTTGAACACCAGCTGCTCCAGTGGATCATGTTTGGGTCTTCACGGCTTCATTGAAGACCAGCTGCTCCAGTGGATCATGTTTGGGTCTTTACGGCTTCGTTGAACACCAGCTGCTCCAGTGGATCATGTTGGGTCTTCACAGCTTCGTTGAAGACGAGCTGCTCCAGTGGATCATGTTTGGGTCTTCACGGCTTCATTGAAGACGAGCTGCTCCAGTGGATCATGTTTGGGACTTCACGGCTTCGTTGAAGACCAGCTGCTCCAGTGGATCATGTTTGGGACTTCACGGCTTCGTTGAAGACCAGCTGCTCCAGTGGATCATGTTTGGGTCTTAACAGCTTCGTTGAAGACCAGCTGCTCCAGTAGATCATGTTTGGGACTTCACGGCTTCGTTGAAGACCAGCTGCTCCAGTGGATCATGTTTGGGACTTCACGGCTTCGTTGAAGACCAGCTGCTCCAGTGGATCATGTTTTGGTCTTCACGGCTTTGTTGAAGACGAGCTGCTCCAGTGGATCATGTTTTGGTCTTCACGGCTTTGTTGAAGACGAGCTGCTCCAGTGGATCATGTTTGGGTCTTCACAGCTTCGTTGAAGACGAGCTGTTCCAGTGGATCATGTTGGGTCTTAACAGCTTCGTTGAAGACGAGCTGCTCCAGTAGATCATGTTTGGGACTTCACGGCTTCGTTGAAGACCAGCTGCTCCAGTGGATCATGTTGGGTCTTAACAGCTTCGTTGAAGACCAGCTGCTCCAGTGGATCATGTTTGGGACTTCACGGCTTCGTTGAAGACCAGCTGTTCCAGTGGATCATGTTTGGGTCTTCACAGCTTCGTTGAAGACCAGCTGCTCCAGTGGATCATGTTTGGGTCTTAACAGCTTCGTTGAAGACCAGCTGCTCCAGTGGATCATGTTTGGGTCTTCACGGCTTCATTGAAGACGAGCTGCTCCAGTGGATCATGTTGGGTCTTAACAGCTTCATTGAAGACGAGCTGCTCCAGTAGATCATGTTTGGGACTTCACGGCTTTGTTGAAGACGAGCTGCTCCAGTGGATCATGTTTGGGTCTTAACAGCTTCGTTGAAGACGAGCTGTTCCAGTAGATCATGTTTGGGACTTCACGGCTTTGTTGAAGACCAGCTGCTCCCGTCTTAGGCAGTAACGCCCAGCGCGCTGAGACAACGCCCACACACTGCGTGCCTCCTGATTGGACACCGAGAGGCACGTACGTCCGCCACGCACGCACCGTCATCTCATAGACGACCATGGCGGAATGTGGTCGAGTTGACAGCAGCACAAACAGTCACACCATGGATAAAAGCATTACTCTGCCACCGGACGAAATATTCCGCAACCTAGAAAACGCCAAGCGGTTCGCCATAGACATAGGTAACCGGGGACTTTTCGCTCCTCTTCACGCACGCGGCCACTTCTGCACGAACGGGGCTCGTTTACGTTTTTCGTTACCGCAGTCTGACACACTGACAACACTTCACTTTCAGGGAAACTAATCAGGACCAAGCTCATGTCAGGAGCGTAAAAACGCGTCTAACGCTCTTTATTTCCACATAAAGTGCGTTTACTCCGGAGAAAGACGTCTTTTGAGCACGTCTGAATTTCTTCTAACGCGTGTGTGGCTGTTATAATCCGAGCAACTTTAAAGTCCCTGGGAAACCTATTGCAGCTCCCTCCTTAATCACTGCTTAACCTGTTGTCAGTTTGTGGCCTTTTCCTTGTTTTTTATAACTGTAGATGTCATGTTCCTTTGCTTGACCAGGTGGATCTCTGACTAAACTTGCATATTACTCAACTGTACAACACAAAGTGGCAAAAGTGCGATCTTTCGACCACACTACAAAGGTATGGATGTTAATACTCGGGTATTATTGCATTGTCAGCCTCTGGACTGCTTGAATTCTCCATCATTTGTCGTCCGTGCGCTGCAGGAAGCTGCCAGTGACAACCTGTATGAGATATCAGTCCAGGAAGAAGTCACTGCACGTCTGCACTTCATCAAGTTTGAAAATGCCTACATCGAAACGTGCTTGGACTTCATCAAAGACCATCTGGTCAACACGGAAACCAAAGTTATCAAAGCCACAGGTGGAGGAGCACACAAGTTCAAAGAGTTGATAGAGAAGAAACTGGGACTCAAGTGAGTATTTTAAGTACACAGTTAAACACTGCTCTTTAATGTACGTCAAACTAGAAGGGAAATTAATTTATGGTAAAGTCCAGATGACAAACTAATTAGAAAAATCAGAAATCCTACCTGCTATTTTTAAAATCATGCAGCTAGACAGACCCTATGTGCACAAGAGTAGTATTACCTGGTGCCAAAGCCTTGCATTCACAAAACAGTCACTTCTCAATCAACGTAAACGAGTTAAAAGCATCTGATTCAACACTCGACAGTTAGATTTCAATGAGCAGACGTCACATTTTGACAAATGACAAAATCAGCAAATGGTGTATCACCCTGTGTGCTTAAGTTTCCGTGGTAACTGTGAACGTAACGGTGAATGAGGTGGAGCTGGCGCTGAAGCCTAAACGTTTAGTGCTGTCGGAGCGGCTTTGATGGAAGATAAAAGTTTCCGACTGCGTGATGCAGCCACGCATGTCGTCATTGTCTTTTTGTTTTACGAGTCTCTGCTTAAGGTTAAAGTTGCTTTATTTCTGTACTTTTTATCTGCTAAAATATCATATTATTACGTAAATGTAGTGGATATAGACTCGAGTCATAATATAATATGTATATATGTAACAAACAATATGTAACACATCTACTATAATTATTCTAGGAAAGAGGCAGAAAAGTTGATGTGAGGAAAAAACAAAATCCAGCTTGGAAATCACTGAGTTACTCGGATGTGCATTCGCGCAGGATTACATTTATCTCATGGAGTCAGTGTTTGCTGAAGTAGTGTGGGTAATGCGCGGTGGTGTTTGTACTCTACAAGTCACAGACATGTCTACTTTGCACGGGATTTCAGTCAGAGACGCCCTCCATGGTTACTGCAAATGACTGCAGGTCCCCACATCATTTTAAGAGCGAATGGAGCAGAAGTCTGTGTTTAATGAAAGACCAAGAAGATGCTGAGAGATCATAAGATGTGAGTCTGTATTCTGATGGAGCTGGAAGAGGTGACCAGAGACGGGGAGCTCTGGGCTTCTTTGCTTAGGCTGCTGTCCTCTATCCAAACACGGATAAGTTGAAGGATAGCTGGACGAAAACCTAAAAAAGATGTAATGAAATGACCAATTGAATGTGGCCTATGTACCGTACTTAACAGTGGTGATGGAAGCAGGGACCTACTCTACTTTATAGTAAAGGTTTTAGGTTTCGGAGCGTCAGACTAGTGTTTGTATTGAACATTTTAAAAGATAACTGCTCCTTTCTGCTTGCTTCTTTGCATCATTGTCACTCCTCTGATGGCTCACCATTTTAGCCGAGGCTTTGATTTTCCTCCTCCTCAGGCGATGGAGCAACCTCAGGGCTTTTTCCTTTTTTATGCATCTTCATGTTTGGCAAAAGTGTTTTTGAATTGCTTAAAATTTTTTTCCCCTAAGACGCCATCAGCCATTATATGTATCAAGGGTGCCATAGTTCTGCACGAAAAAAGACTGAAAACAGGGGCAGAGGAGACAATAAAAAAAATTACCACAGGTGTCCAGGTAATACTAGTCCTGTGTGAATGGAGCATCAAGGTTAAAAGCACCTGATTTGCAATATCAGATGATATGAGATTATGATTATCTGACTGTGTTAGTATAATCATAAATGTCTGTAGACAGCTAATATCAATATTAAAGTGTATATTCTGAGAAATATTGTAGAAACATCTTCTAATCTGACTTTGTCACGTTTGTCTGAGAGTAACTCGAGCCAACTCCCTCTTATACATTGCAGAGTGGACAAAGAGGATGAGATGACCTGCCTCATCAAAGGCTGTAACTTTGTGCTGAAGAACATACCCCATGAGGCCTTTGTGTATGCCAAGCACGCTGACTCCGAGTTCCGCTTTCAGACGACTAATCCCGACATCTTCCCGTACCTGCTCGTAAATATTGGCTCTGGGGTGTCTATCGTTAAGGTACTAACCAACACTCAAGGTTTTATTGTTATTCAGGGGTCGGCTGCCTTTTGTTAAATACAATATTTGTTCAAGCTTTGATGTTAATTGGTTTAGTGAAAGCGTCGCATCTTAGGATGCCGGATGTGTCGTTCTGTCATGCTCTCTCCGCGGCTGGACGTTTGCATTTAAGGTCGACTTCACCAGGAAGTTCACACTAATGGCACATCGTATGATCTTTTTGTGCACTTGACAAGCACATGCTGGGATGAATCGGAAGCACAGGGTTGGTTGTGTTTTGACGCTAGATTCATCAGTAGTGTGAAAACACGTCAGGAGAAGGTTCACATTAGTTTGTTGTTGTTGTTTTTTTTCTTTTTCTTTAAGAAATCTGATTTCTTCATCTGCATTTGGGCAAAACTTGAAAGACGTCCCCATGTGTGGACAAAGCAACAGAATCAGCTGTAGCTTCCATGTGGCTTCTTGAACTTTAACATTTTTTAAATTATTATTATTATTATATGAATCAGGTTCTCTGAGCAGCACATGCTCAGACAATTAATTTTCTATTTTCTTCATCTACAACAGGTTGAATCAGAGGACAAATTTGAGCGAATAGGAGGCAGTTCAATAGGTGGAGGAACCTTCTGGGGCCTTGGAGCGTTACTCACCAAAACAAAGGTATCTCAACAGGGCAGCTTTGCTTCATCAGATGCCACTTTGGTTGTTATTTTAGAGTCAATCAGGCTGGCTTCTTATCGTTTTTTTAACCATCTTGAATGATATCCTTTTTCCTGTCTACAGAGGTTTGATGAGTTGCTGCAGCTGGCCTCCAAAGGACAGCACACGAGTGTCGATATGCTCGTCAAAGACATCTACGGAGGGTCTTACGGGTGTTTGGGCTTGACCGGAGATCTTATTGCGAGTAGTTTTGGGAAATCTGCAACGGCTGACAAAGGTGACGCATGGGCATGTTGTGGACGTTGTTCAATTGTACATCCTGAAGGGGAAATTTTTGCTGCTTTTACATGTAGTTTTTCTGTTTATGCAAAAAAAAAAAAAAAAACACACACACAAAAAACAACCCACAATGAATCTTAAGCAAGAGACAATACAAAGGAAGGAATAAGAGTCTTGGTGTTGGACCAGGTGATGTGCATAGGATGTGCTCATGGTCTGCTTTAAATATGCAAATGGTGAGATGGTAATATTTAAATATAAACATAAAATAAAAACATGATAGCATTGCAGCTCTAGAACCAGTTATTAAAACAGTTAATGGCTTACGTATATAGTATATGCATTAAAGTGAAGGTAACAGAACAGCTGCCAGTGTTGGTAAGTATGCATAAGTTGCACTAGATGTCCTGCAGATATGCATTTTTGTTCTGCTCATAGATGGAAATTGCAAAACTCGTGTTGAAGTAAAGTGGTGACCTTTGACCCAGTGCTGCGTCTGTAACTGTTGGGAAATGAAGGTGCGGCTCTGTTTCTGAAAAATCACCAGTCTTCACTGGGTTCTTGGCCGAAAGCCCGTTACCGTCTGTTGGCTGCTGTTTTGCAACCGCGGTGGTTGTTTATGCAGTTTCAGTGATTTTAAAAATAGAGGAAAAAAAAAAAAAGAGAATTTTGTGGGTTGTGCAACAATTTATCAGTTCTATCCAATAATAATCCTTTATCCCCGTGTAACTTCATTGCAGAGTTCTCCAAAGAGGATATGGCCAAGAGTTTACTTCACATGATCAGCAACGACATCGGGCAGCTGGCCTGTCTGTACGCCAAGCTGCACAACCTGTCCAGAGTGTACTTCGGGGGCTTCTTCATCAGAGGACACCCCGTTACCATGCACACGATCACCTACAGCATCAACTTCTTCACCAAGGCAGGCGGCACCGTCTGCACCGGCACGCACGCATGTTTTCAGAGTAGCCTGTTTATCATCTGAACACGACGATTTTTCCTCCTTTCTGTGTTCTGTTGTTGTAGGGGGAAGTTCAGGCCTTGTTTCTGAGACACGAAGGCTATCTTGGAGCCATTGGAGCATTTCTTAAAGGAGCAGAGGAAGACAGTAAGGCAGAAGGGGAAACAAATACTGCAAATGCCTTTGCATGGAAATTTTATACTACAGGAATCAGATTCTTGCAGGTTTTCTCTTTATAAAATCCCCAGACTTCCATGGTGAAGCTCTGAAAGTTTTAACCTGAAATAAATAGATTTAACTAATAATGCAGATATAGTGTTGTTATTGTTTTGTTTTGTTTTTAGTTTAGTTTAGTTTAGCAGACAAATTCTAGCACTATAAACTAAAAAGTTTATATTAAAATATCCGAATGTTGCAAATGCCAGAATATGTGGGCTTAAATGTCTTTTATAAGTTGTTTTTTTCTCTTCTTTAGATCCAAACCAGTACAGTTGGGGTGAGAATTATGCAGGAAGCTCAGGTCTGATGAGTGTTTCTCCAGATATGAACCCCATGCAACGTGCTCGCAGTGGAACAGTAAGTTAATTGATCGTAAGACCTGTGGTTGAGCCATGTGGTTGAGCCATGTGCCGCATGGTGACACTTGAATCCTCACAAACCTTTTCCTCTCTGCTGAGAGTATATTGATTTATACTCCTTTGATGGTCCTTTCATCAAGTGTTACATCAGATACAGTCGCCGACGTCTTCACTGAATTCATGCGATAATCAAAGACGTTCACGTCATCCGCCGCCTCAGTCTGATCATGATTCTTTTCATTTCCTCTCCACACATCCCTCTGTCTGCCTAACTCTCTCCTTCAGTTTCCTGTAAGTACTTCCACATGCTTCGTTTCTCTGCCTTTTCTCTTACGATGCGCCGCCTCTGCCCACGCTGCCTTTTGTTTAGTATGTAGACAAATATCCACTTGTGTGTGTTCGGTTTGACAAGAGAAGGCTGATTTTGTTCCTAACTAAATCGTTATCTGATCGAATCGTATGACGTGAATGGTGTTTGGAGTTTTCAGTGCTCAATAACAGTGTGCGGTGCGCTTCTTGATTTTCCTTGATGCAACGCTTTGAGCATGTAGGCCTGTAGGAAGTCAGGGACTGTTGATTTCCAGCGTGAGCAGCTCTGGGACCTCCTCTGACCAGTGACGCTCTACCTCCTGCTCAGCATTCGCTCAGTGCCAACCTCAAATAAACACCTGCAGAAGATGCACTGGCTGATAGTTGCTTTTCTTGCTATCTGAGAAATCAGTTCTTTTAAAATGAACTGGCCTCCTGTAATGGGTTATTGATTGGGTGGCCAGTTGGTGGCTGGAAGGATTAAATCCTGCTTTAACCTTCTTTCCTGCGCCTTCTTCACAGCAGCTCTCTGCTTTCATGTCTAATTTAATGAAAAACTGCTAACACAAGCGAAATTGTCACAGTGCTGAAGATAAAAAGAAGACAACTGTGAAATTTCTTCCAAAATACAAGTGATGCCAGACTTTTGATATTTTAAGAGCTAAAAGAAGCTTCTTTACGGCCGAGTACGGTGCGGTACGTGTTCATTTTTGTCTCTGTTGTGTGAAGTTTGACATGTTGGAGATGGACCGTCTGGAGAGGCAGCTGGTGAATCTGCCTCTGCTGCAAGACCCTTCCTCTTACATCCCGGACACCATGGACCTCACGGAGGACGCCCCGGCCCGGGAATACTGGCTGTACTGCTTTGAGGAAGCCTTAGATGGGGTAGGATGGCACAGCTTTAAAGATAGTGACCAACATGTGGAAACATAGTTGTAAAAACACTAAAACTGCAACCTCTTCAATCCAATGTTGGTATCAGTGGCTGTATAATAATGTATTAGAGTACTGCGCCAGTTAAAATAAGCTGATTTTTAATATTTTACATTGATAATTATTTTTCTACCTTTCTTGCAGTTTTAATTTCAAGTGTTCAGTTTAACCCTCGTACGTCATTTGGGACATTTTTTGTCATTACAGGTTATTTATCGATCGATTTTGGTTGTATTACTCGGTGTGGAATTGTTGTTTCTTTTTCTTGGTATAAAACATTTTTCCTTGAAAAGTTATGAATTCACATTTCAGTTTTTGTCACAGGTAAACAATTCCCTACAAACAAATGTACCACCCTCTCCATTGCAGGTTTAATTTTTTTTGTTTGTATTGTTTTTTGCTCAGATTGTTCAATCAACTTCAGTGCAAATTAAAACAACAAAATATGTAATTGTTTTAATTATTTAATCCCTTAAATTCCAATTTGATGACATGTCACTGTTTTTATAATAAACAAACAGTTTTAACATATTTTTTTATATCAGTCTTAAATAGAGCAAGTAAATAAATAAATGGAGGCTGATCGTTGTCGTTCTTTTCTGGAGCAGGTGGTTAAAAGAGCCGTGGCGAGCCAGCCGGACATGCCGGAGGCGGCCGAGCGGGCGGAGAAGTTCCGGCAGAAATACCGACACAAGCTGCAGACTCTCCGCCATCAGCCGTTGTAAGGATCGCTTCCGCTTCTTCCTGCTCTGCTGCACCGACCGCTGGCTCTTTAGTCCAAACTAAAACTCTTCTCCTCATTGTCTGCATTAGTTTCACGTCTTCTTACCTGCTGCATCTGCTCGTTACAGAGAATAAGATGTCAGTTCTGTTTTACGTTTCAGCACTTAGGAGGAGAGTGTGTGGCGTAAATCAGTTGCAGCAGTTTGTGATTTAATCACTGTAATCTGCAGTTTTGTCAGAAGGATGGGTACCTAAGTCTTTTTTTTTTTTTTTTTTTTTAAATGTTATATATGCATATACATTAAAAAAAAAACAAGAAACAAATGCCAGACCGTCTTAAAGCATTTTCACTTTTGGTCAAGATTAAAACGGAGATAAATGTGGTTTAAAAAAACTTAACAAAAAAGTTGGTAGACCACCTCTCCAGCGTTGTTTTGTGTGTGTGTGTGTGTGTGTGTGTGTGTGTGTGTGTGTGTGTGTGTGTGTGTGTGTGTGTGTGTGTGTGTGTGTGTGTGTGTGTGTGTGTGTGTGTGTGTGTGTGTGTGTTTTCTCTGGCTAATGTAGAGTGCTTCTCTTCTTATCTAGTGCTTATGGATCCCTTACTGTCAGAAGTCTGTTAGACACGAGGGAACACTGTTTAAACGAGTTCAACTTCCCTGATCCCTACTCTAAGGTCTGAGTGAAATCTATCTTACCTGTTCTTTTAAATTTTTGTGTGTTTACACTGTTTTGGCCTTCACTATCCATTTTATGACTCAATCTTAGCTTATACAGCCTCACAGTGGCACAGTGTATTTAATGTTGGCAATACATCGTTACTGTGTCATAATCGCAGTGTTTATATTTGTAAATGCGACTAACTGGCCCGCGGTTATGTGCGTTTGAACTGGCAGCAGTGTAACTTTGCTCTGTTGTGTTCCAGATTAAACAAAGGGAGAATGACATTGCTCTCAAGTACTACCAGAAGGCAGTGAAGTCCTTGGAGCAGCTGAACTGGGAGGACAGGCAGTTCGCGCTGGTCAGGGGCGTCCTGGCCGGGAATGTGTTTGACTGGGGAGCGAAGGCCGTGTCGGAGTGAGTGGAGTTTGATTTCACGTCATTAACAGGACGATTGCAAGGCAGGTTTATTTGTATAGGACAGTTCAGCAACAAGACAACTCAAGGTGCTTTACATGATAAAAATCTGAAAAGTGAAAAGTGATTGCGGGTACCGGAGACACTCCGGTAGAATTTATGTTGCTGCAGGGATACCCAGAGATGTTACTGACTCTGAGTTTGGTAAAATATGGGTTCTGCTTTCCAAAGACACCTTAATAACTCATTTTTGTTACACTCTGCAGCATATGTTTTATGCTTTGTCACTTTAGGCCCTGGAATGTTTTAAAGGTTGTCGTGATTGTCGCTTTCAGGGAGATGAAGCCTCTTATAGTTGGAGAGTTCAGTCTCGGCATTTTGGAAGTTGTGAATGTTGTTTTTGCTTTGCTTCACTCTGGCCTATGTGAACCTTCTTTATATTTGCACTCTTGTCACTTTTTCTTGTTGTGTCTTCGCGTATGCAGCGTCCTAGAATCTGACCCTGAATTTGGCTTCGAGGAGGCGAAACGACAGCTGGAAGGTATCCGACCGTTTCTGCTTTACGCCGTCTGCACAGCAGCCGTCATCCCGAGCCACACGTTAGCCGAGCACCGGCTGCACTGCTCCATTTTTGTACCAAACACAAATACGTCATGAAATAGTAAATTTGATCTGTGGTTGCATTTTTTGCTGGGGTCAAAATGTCTTTAAAATGTCGTCGGTATCATCTCCCACTTCATGTCAGAGCTCGTTTATGCTTCTACTAGTGTTGCTTTTATTTTTAACATGAAAAACTGCATAGACATAAGTCAAATTGGTGTCTTGTTGACTTTTTTCTGTTTTTGTTTCCTCTCAGAGCGGCCGTGGCTTGTGGATTCCTATGACCAGTGGTTCGAGAGACTAAAGGTCTCAGCTGCTTGTTACACTTAATGAGTACAATCGCATGCCAACACACAGAGCAGAAGCAAACGCACACGAGACGCCGCTTTTGGCAGAAAGAGGGCAGATCTCATCCACAACTGCCTTCTGTTGACGATAACTTGTTGCTGTTGTTGATTACCGTTGAGAAGCAGCGGCAAGTTGGCGTCTGAGAGGCGCAAAGGCAGTGATCATTGTTCACGTTTAGTCACTTACGTTCAGTCCTTAAGGAGAGGCTTTTGCTCGAAGTGATGTAAAAGTGAGGAAAAACATTCAAGCTTCAATATAACGAGAGACGTATTAAAGTGTTTAAAGGAGGTATCTAAAAAGATAAGTCGCGAGGAAATTCTTGAAGAGCCAGGGAGACGCCACCTGCTCTGACAGTATCTGGTAGCTCGTTTCACCATCCTGGAGCCACAAATTGCCTCGTGCAGAAGGCTGGTACGTGGCACTAGTGAGAGGATGAGAACATTCCTGTGTTTCTGGTCTTCTGGTTGCGTAAGAGTTTATCGGTTTATCGATTTTCCTTTCAGAGCACAAATTTCGAGGAAATGAAATCAAAGGAGCGCATTCGTTTCTCAAATTACCTAGTTTGTGTATTATCAGAAAAAAGTGGTAATTCCAGCAAATGTGACAAAAATAAACTTACCAACTGCAACTTTAAGCCAAAGAAATGGCTTGTCTTAAATTTTACTCCTGACATTTGTGTTTGTTGATCAGGTCAGTGTGACGACGCCTCCCACAGACTTAGACAACCCCATCAGTACCTTTTTATGACTTGCAACTACATGATCATTTGTTTCAGCTGCCTCTTAGACGTTTTGTATTCATGGTGATCAATGCTAAAATGCAGTCCGTCTCGGTTTTTCTCTTGCAGGGTCCTCCTCATAAGTGTGCCTTGTTTTTCGTAGATAACAGCGGCGTGGACATCATTCTAGGAGTGATGCCTTTTGTTCGAGAGCTTCTCTCTCGGGGAACAGAGGTGAGGCTCTAAAAACACGACCGCGTACTTCCTACACCTGCTGAGGCGTGTCCTAAACTCCTGCCGTGTTCTCCTGCTGTCAGGTCGTGTTGGCGAGCAACTCCGGTCCAGCTTTAAATGACGTAACAAACGGTGAACTGCAGATTCTGACGGAAAGAATCGCTGCTATGGATCCTGTGATTCAGTGAGTGAGGAATATTTGGAAGACGTGTTGGTGAAGGCTTGAGGAGAAGTTGTGATCATACATCATACATTTGATTGATGGTCACACTTTTGTTCCAGCAAAAACTCAGTTCTCCCAATAATATAGACTATAGGATTAACTTGTGCTAAAATGTGAATAATTGTGACTGCCGCTGGTTTCCAGGTCTGGCTTGATGGAGGACAGGTTGACGTTGGTCCAGAGTGGTTCCAGTTCACCCTGTTTGGATCTGAGGTTGGTTCTTGTCCTTTAGTAGTAAGAAAATAAATATAATTAATACCAGTGTTAAATTTGACCAAAAAAATAGTGTGAGATGGTGTTGTCCTATCAGTTAGGTCATTTGTGCACACGTTCATGGGAGAGTTGCAGTTCTGTTCATGAACCAAATTAAACCCTGATAAATTAAATAAAAAAAAAAAAAAAAAAAAAGATTTCATGCATAAGTGAGAGGATGCAGGTGTCGTTCTCGTGGAAGCAGAAATGCAATGTGATGATAAAGTTACTTTATTCTGCATCGTTCTCCAGCCGCCTGGACAAAGTTCTGGCGACGGTGGTGCGAGAGCGGCAAACCGACCTGGTGATCATCGAAGGGATGGGCCGGGCCATCCACACCAACTACTACGCCATGCTCAGCTGCGAGAGCCTGAAGATGGCCGTCATCAAAAACTCGTGGCTGGCTGACAGGCTGGGAGGAAAGCTCTTCAGCGTGGTTTTCAAGTACGAGGTGCCAGCCGGGAAACCGAGCCAGGACTCGCCCTCATGAGCGCAGCAAAGCTCGCGCTCGGCCAGAACTGAACGCCGAAGTCGAGCCACGCGAACAGTTTGGTTTGAACTCCAAATGTAAAATCTTGCAGCAAGATGAACAATTTGTAGTAATGCAGACTGTGAAAAATGACGCGAGTGATCATTGATAGATTTTAACTTTTTTTTTTTTCTTTTTTTTTTTTGCTTAAATATTGATTTTTATTTTTTTTTCCATTGGTTTCATGAACATGCATCAACAGGTATTGTGTTGAGTCACCAAGTTTACTGCCGTGTTCAGCAAACGTTGACAGGAGTCGATTTTCTTTTTTCTTTTTCTTTTTTAAAATACATGTACATCAGTTATTGACGTGTTACCAACACACACCTCAGGGAAAGTAAAGTTTTCTGGCTGGTGTGTGTTTTATATGTTGGAGAGGGATGAAGCATTAGTAGAAATAGACTATACACATTCACTGAATTATCTTTAATGTGCCTTAGGCCTGACATTAAATAATAATAATACATTTTATGTAACAGCGCCTTTCAAAGTACTAAAGGACACTTTACAGCAAAAGAGAACGCAATGAAGTAAATAAAAACAGACAGAACAATATAAAGATAAAATAAAGGAGAGATTATAAATTGAATACAATTTGAAACAGATGCATTTTGAGATTTTAACTAGTAAAGAGTCACAATTGTGGATGTCAGGTGGGAGCGAGTTCCAGAGTTGGGAGGCAGAAGGACTGAAAGCTCTGCTCCCCATGGTGCTGAGATGGGCGGAGAGGAGGGGGACCCGAGAGAGTGTAGGTACAGATTAGATCAGACGAATAGGGGGGAGAGGTTGTGGATGGCTTTGAAGGTATGGAGGAGAACTTTGAAGGAGATTCTGAATTTAACCGGGAGCCAATGAAGCTGCTGCTGCAGAATGGGGGTGATATAGTGAAAAAAGGGGGGTTCTGGTGATGATGCAGGCTGCTGACTTCTGGACCAGTTGGGGTTTATGGAGAGATTAGTTGGAGAGACCAAAGAGGAGTGAATTACAATAATGGAAGGCTGCGGACCAGGATGGCAGAGGTCTGATGAGTGAGAACGGGACGGAGGCGGTTAATGTTGGAAACATGCAGAACGGGTTAAGTCACTGATGTGAGCTTTGACAGAAAGTGAGCTGTGGGTGATGTCACCCAAACTCTTAACCTGAGGGGGGGGTGAAGCTGGAGCTGTCGATCTGAGGAAAAAGTGCCAGCTTTGGAGAGGGAAGCTCTGGTCCCCAAGAGGAGGAGTTCAGTTTTGTTTCCATTAAGTTTGAGAAGGATTGAAGTGAGCCAGATTAATCCATAATCAGCAGCCATGGGGAGGTCGTCTGTGATTTTTATGAGGGCTGTTTCAGTTCTGTGATGGGCACAGAAACCAGACTGGATTTAATAAGCACCATCCACTCACTGTTGAAAGCTCCTGCACCACACAAGCATCATCTTCTGTTTACCTTCTGCAGACAAAAAGAAGTTATTTCATTTCCCACTGCCAGCTAATTCTATGGGATTATAAAATGAATTACTGTTATCTCTGATGTAGCTGTCAAAGTTGAGTCACATAAGATGTTTCGTTTAGAAAGCAAAACAAAGCAAAGCAAAGCAAAGCAATGTGGCACTTTATCGGAGCATTTAAAGAGGTTAGGATGCTTCCTTCCACAGGGTGGCAGTGTTCTGCTGCGATGTAGATGTCTTTTTTTTTCTTTTCATATCTTAAATCTCCTAAGGTGCTTGGTGTCAAAATTAGCACCGCACATTTCAGGTCAAATGCTCTGTAAGCATTAGGATAGTGATACGACTTCATATGAATTCACTCTAGTTAACCCACACATATACACAAATACTTTAATTCAGTCAAAAAAAAAAAAAACGAGAATTGTCTAAAAGCAATAATTCCACAGCACCCGGTTTCACCAAACATCAAACACTGTGTGATAGTGAAGTGGCGGATTCTATAACCTCATAGCAAATATCTGACTTCAAGGCTACATTTCATTGGAAAAATAAAAAATATTAAAAAAGCCTTGATGTGGAACCGTCTCTGAGATGCAGTTCTCTGACACATGGACTCGCATGGAAATATTGCAATTGCCATTTGTACATTTGTGACATACAGTTGCGTATGCACACACACACACATATATATATATATATATATATATATATATATATATATATATATAAATGAATATGAGTTGCATTGCAGTGATGCACAGCAAGCACAATGTTTGTGTATTCTTCTCATGACAATCAATTTTAATTAAATGGTGAAAACCTTTATGTTATCATTTTGCGTCTGTGTGTGTGTGTGTTCATTTCTGTGTGTCTGGAGAGTTTTCATCTCTGCAGAGTAATAAGGAGAGCTGCCCCATATTAAAACGCGAACCTGCTCCCGGCAGTATCAAAGCTCAACTCCCTTGTATGTGCTGCTTGACACCTGCTGGGGAGCTGCGAGCCGATATTGTATGAGGAAGCCTGGCAGGGGGTCCCCCCTGCTTTTCCCTCTCAACACTCCGGCTGCCAAAACACACCACACATGGGTTCGGCGACGTCTGCCTACAAATGCTTTGCGCTGGTTTTATTTTGTTTGTTAATTTATGTTTTATGAAATTCTGACGACCTGTCTCGTGAAGACAGCAGGGATGGGCTGCAGCAGATCCCTGTGATCCTGAAGCAGGAGTACGTGGATGGATAATGGATGGATGGACGTTCTGACAAGCCAATGTGACTAGTGCCCATAAAAAATATAGAAAATGTTTTCAAAATGTCACACATTAGATCTCACTTTTGATCCTGCATTATATCAGTCTTCCTTTGTTCATGTAATTGCCTCACATAATGAGTATTTGTCTCCACAGTTTTGTGTTGCATGTGAAAGGAAAATGAACGTTTTATGTCTTGCAATCTATTTTGTAGTAGTTAAAATACACTGTAATGCAGCGACCTCTTCAATCATTATATAATTCTCTTATCTGACTGTTAGTTGCCAGGATTATGCATTATTTTTCGGAAATCTAATTCTTTTTGGTAGTGGGCACATCTAATCCCATCTATAACACACGACTTGTCAGTGACATTTAGTAAGTCAAGAAGATGTCTTCTTAGCCGATTTATGTTCAAAACCCAATCATAAATGTTCAGTCCCCTGCTAAAGATGAAAACTGTCAAACTGTTTTATCACATAACACTCTTGCAGATGTAATATATTGGATTAGATGTGGATTATGTCCACGGATTAGGCTCTGGACTCAAGTAGGCCCTTTTGATCTTCCAATTTGAGTACAGTTGGAGGAAATGCAATCCAAATGCAAACAATTTCGATTCCCTGATTTAAACAACTACAAAAATATCAGAAACTGGAGAAATTGTCAAAAATATTTTTTTGAAAAACTCTTAGACTGTCCTATTGTTTAGTTTTTGCTGTTGGGCAGTTTTTCCAGATTAAATAATTGCTTGAAAAAAAATGTATGAAAGGTGTGTAAGGACAGTGATTAGAGAGGTGGAGGTAGAATCCAGGTCCTCCTGTTTCAACTAGACTATTGCAAAACGTTGTGTTTCTATGAAGGAACCATTACAATGATGCATGTGAAACATCAAGACTGATCTCCCACCACAGTTGTGCATAAATTCAAACTCACGGAGGGGCTGCGTGGCTCTTGAAACTCAAATCCCAACAATGACGCATCGATGGAAAACAATCTTGTGTAAATAAAGGCAAGTCATTGGATTAACATTCAAATTCTCTTTTACTTATCTCAGATCTCCTTCAGGGCCAGTTGGGTTTGGAAAACCGTGTCTCTCTTGAACACTACTATCAATTCACGAAAGCAATTTGAATTGTTTCTGCAGCTGCGGTGGCACAGACCCCTCTCTGCATGTCTTTTCACTGTTTAACATTCTAATTATAGACGGGGCTCCGAACTCGCAGTTACCACAGCCCCTGAGAAAACAGGGCAACATTGACTACAGCTGTTTACACAAGTCTGATTACAGTCGTCATACTAAACAACAATTTTAATGAGCTTTTTTTTTTCTTTTAAAATTTTTGATTTCTGAAGCTTTGTCACTTTGACTAACAAAAGCGTCAGTTTCAATCAACTAGGTGCACTTATACACAAAAACAATACAAAACAGTGTGCATCATTATTTAATATGTTTGCAAAAAAATCACATGTTTTTTGTGTAAAAACAGAATAAGTCACCTTTCTGGAGTGGGTCTTAACATTAAACCAATACTACCTCAGATGAATAGCGATATATACTTTTTTTTAACTTTTTCACTGTGATATTATTTACTAAACAAAAATGAAGCCAAACAGGAAAAACAATGTGGCAGTTCTAGGTAACCCCATTGAGATCCACCTTCAGTAACTAATGACTGAAGTAGCTGTTGCCTGTGGAGGAATGTTGGCCCATTTCTCTTTAACATATTGTGGTCTTGATTGATGTAGCCATTCCAAAACCTTTATTCTTTTATTTCTTAGTCATTGCGATGTAGATTTGCTGGTGATCATTTTCATGTTGCATGACTCATTTTCAATTACGCTTTAGCTGTCTGGCAGATGGCCTCGATGGCTGTAAGGTGCTCAGGTTCTGTGGAGGCAAAACAACCCTAAACCATCACGCTTCCACCACCGTCCTTGATAGTGGCTATTAGGTGTTCCTGCTGAAATGCCATGATTGGTTTTCAACATACATCACTATGAAGGTCAAACATCCACACTTTGGTCTTATCTGTCCATGAGAATGCTCTCCACTGTAGATCAGCATGCATTTCTTCTCCAAGACCATTGCTTATGTCTTTCCCCCTTGGCATTACATTAGCACACACCTGACTACTCCAAACCAGCAAACTGCCAAAACATGTGCTTTTAAGAAAGTCTGCACACCTGCTAGTGATTAGTTCATCAAGGATTGACGATTACTGGTAGCTGGCAACAACTTTTACTTCTATGGAAACAGGTGGTACTTAGTATTACCCACATTAAGTTATGGGACAGTGAGTAAAAAGTATAGGTTGTTGGTGTCGGAAACTGCTTTTGCTTGATGCTAATACCTACTATGATCAGATTTAATTATGTTTTTACACAAAACAAAAGATTCAAAAGGGAGGTACTAACTTTTGCACATGACTAATAAACACTGTGAATGTGTGTGGATGATGATCAGATTGTACATTGGAAAGCACTTTGTAAAACCTCAATAAGGTTAAATAATGTGCTATACATTGAAAGTCCAAACCATTTACATTATTTTTATGTGACAGGTAGTTGAAAGTCTTTAATTATTACAGCTAAATGGAGGTGTGTCTTGAACAGTAAAAATACTGCAGCTGCAAATAATTTGGTTACTGTGACACTAACATTGATGGTATAATTTTACTGGCTTCACGTCAAGTTTTGATCCTGTTTGTGTGTTTATTTTCTTCCACAAACACAAATATAACAATTCTTTCCAGGTATTCCGTGGCAGCTGCTCTAGCATCCCTGGCAGGGAATAATTGCATCACTACAACAGACAGCAACCATCTGACTTTGATGTGGGGAAAACCTGGACTACCTGCAGCTACTGTTCAAGAGCTGATGTTGCACATAAATCTAAACGTGTGACTGTATGTTCATACAAAAAAGGTTTTGATCCTTCTAAATGTGTCACCAGCTACCGTAATGATCCCCAAAAAAAACATGTTCACTTTTACAGAAGTCACTGAAGCTACAGGGGGCCCCTTAAAATGCAATCTTGAAATACTGTGGATATTATTCTGAACGCCTTATATAGATTGCAGGCACAAAGCAATATGTGGAAGTCTCAATGCGAATCAAAAAGAGGAAAATATATACAGTATTTTAATGTGGTCCATTGTTCCATTGTGGGATGAAATGCAAACAAAGTGTCACACCCTGTAAGCAGATCACGAACATGTGTCTAAATAAAGAACCACACTGAATGTTTGTAGCGTGCACTAACAAACCCACAGACTGCGTGTTTTTTATGCAGCACATCAGAGTCAAAATCAGACCCCTTTTAAAAAACGATATCTAAGCACAGGCAGTTTTAATTTCAGCGGGGTTTAATCATACCGTACTTGACTGTTATCTTCTTCCAGCAGACTCAGCCCCCCTGCTACTCTCTACTTCTCTGTCACCATTGTCTCCATTCATAGTAAACCACCACAAAGTTTACACCACTTTTAACAAAGCTAACAAGCACACTTTTAACTATAGTCACAGAAAAAAATAGCAAGCATTTCTAAATGTCAACGATTTCCCAGAAGGAATATATACTCGATTGTTCAGAAAACACGCAGCATTAAGTCTGCCAGTGTGCAGTGGACTTGCAGCGGAGATTCAGAAGGCATCTGGATTCTCTGCAGACTTTGAACTCTCAGCTTGAGTAAAGACAGTATTTGAAAGATTCAGTCACACTGTTTCACTGCAGATGATATACAGTATAAAAGACTCCCCTCCCTGGTGGTTATCATTAGGATTGCTACTTACTCTGGATGCCGTCATCTAGCTAGACACTTACAAGGGATAAGAGTGTTTAGAGCAGTAAAAAAAAAAATAATAGCATAAAATGTAGTGATGAAAGACATTTACCTACGATCTGACAGGTACACTGCCTGGTCAAAACACTTTGAATGTGACTATAGAAGCTTAAACTCAAATACTGTGATCATTAATCTGTTCATTTGTTGTTTTTGTTTTAGCCTAGGTGCAGGGATATGCTCCTATTCACTACAGCAGCAGCATCTAAGTTGATCACTAATATAGATTGGTATGGCCTTGCCCACGTCTCATCTCAAAGGTCACGAATCCAGGCTGTTTATTGTGCAAATTGTATTCCTGCTACTGTGAAAAGGCATATTTTCACGCTGAAAGATGATTCCCACAAAGAGTAAATAGTTGGACCTCATTACTTCACTTGCACCTGATACAGACGTGACCTGAGTTTAATATGTTTTTGACCTTAGAGTTTTTAAAAATCATGGCCACAGCCCTAGATGGTTGGGAGTTTCTTTATCAGGTCTCCAAACAGACCATTCACCCGCACCAAAGTGAGCAAACCATTTCTTTAAGTGCTAAACTTTGTCCACACTTGTACTGTCATGTTGGAATAAAAACGGGGTCAAACACATGCTGTTGAAACAAATGATAAAAGCAGCCTCTTTCTTGCCATTCAAAGCACACAATGCCAAGAAGGAAGGGAAAAAAATAGGGCATTAAAAAACCAAGTGTAGGTAAATCTATAAAAATAAATGTGGATACTGGCTTCATTCTTTTTGGTTTATTGAAGAGATTTTGAACATCTATATGAAGCTAACATTGTGATGTCATATCTCATCCAAATTTTTAACAAAACAATGACATTGCAAACAATCACATTACATCATATTGTAGAGTATCTCAGTACCTTGTGTTGCATTATATCATATTGTATTATATTGTATTATATTGTATCGTGTTGTATTATATTGTATTATATTGTATCACATTGTATCATATTGTATCATATTGTATTATATTGTATTATATTGTAACAGATCACATGATGTCACAAAATATCTTATTGTATCTTATCACACTGTCATATCATATAATTCTTTCTCATCCCATCCTATTATATCCTTTCTTATCACATTGCATTTTATTGTATTGTGTTGTATCATGTCACATGATATGGCATCACATTGTATCATATCATGTCAAACTAAATTGTATTTTATCATGTTTTTATGTTCATAATTTCATATCTATTGTAGCATCCCATCATATTTAAATACATGCTATCACACTGTATCATACATTGTAACATATTGTATTGTTTTACATTATATAATGTAATATATCATATCATATTGTATAGTATCCCATAATACAGTATCATATCTTATTACACTGTATTGTACTGTATCATATCATGTTTCTTTTTGTGTCACATATTTAAATGCATTACGTTGAATCTTATTCTATCATATCATGTAATATCAGTTTTGTATTGTGTTGTATCATAATTTGATAAAACATAACTTATTATCTTAATCATTCACCTCAAAAAGTGCCATAGGACACAACGTCTGATACCATTAAACTCAACATTATCATATTAAATGGGACATTAGTGCATGGCAATAAACAAATAAAAAAAACTTTAAAAATGTATGTGTACATATATTTCTCAATAAAAAGTTAAAATACATTTTTACCAATTATCTATTTAAAAATGGCCAAATTAACCCTTGCAGTAATAGCAGATATAAAAACTGTAAAATTACTGTACACTAAAACATATAGGATATTGTTTTATTTGTGCAAAGAATACTGTATCTACACAATAAGAAGTCTATATGGTCTTCATCCTTTTTAAATAAGGCCTAAGTCAAGTTTGTTTAAAGTTAATTATCCTTTACGTTGTGCTTGATTAAAAATATATATGTTGATAAATAAATACAAATATGTCAGTGACAGGCTAAAGAACACATATCATTTTTTTAAAAGAATGTATAGAATCCTAATTTTAACTTTTAAAAGTGTGCTGATCTTCAGCACCGTGTCACTTTCAAGTTTTTGGTGCCATGTCTCAACGCTGCACTAAGTTATTGATTCCATAACTAGAAGTTAATCTTACCGCGCGTCTCACCCGCAAGCACGACACAAGCCTCTCCGAGACGCATCCGTCCCGTCGCTGACGCGCACTCGGGAGCGCGCACTCGGAGCCGGTGTCTCTCCTCCTCATTAGAATCGGAGGAGAGTCCGGATGCTCGGCACATCCCGGGGAGCGGACCACAGAGGTGCTGCCGCTCCTGTCGCTCGTGCCGCTCCTGCCGCTGCTGCGCTCTGTTTGAATCCTGTGTGAAGCCATATCACCGAGCTGCCGCTTAGACCTGAGAGGAAAACAGAAGAAACCACGGCAAACAAACAGAAAGTAAGAATCTGTCTTTATTCACGTATTGCATTATTGCCAAGTGTTTCCATCGACTGGTGCTGCTGTGGAAATATTCTGCTTTGTAGTGTTTCTGTGACGTCCAAACGAGTTTCCAGTGACTTATGAGCATTATGTATGGATGTTTTGAGTTCTCCTTAAAGAAGATTCATATATTACATTTTCTACAACTGACATCATGAACTTAATTTCAAGGATTTCTTATAATTTCAACAATATGCAGCCTCTACTGGACCATTTACCTGATTCACCATTTGTGGGTAAAAACGCACAGGTATCTAATCTTAATAATGTCAGAAGCCAGTAGTTTTAACAAAAGGTTCCCTCCCAGTTCCATTGACTAATAATAATAATACAAAAATACTTTTCAGGACAGAGTGCAGCTAATTCAGGTGGATGAGTAACGAGTGAGTGTTTCCAAACATAAATCTGATTTGGTTTCATATCGGTAAACTAGATTCCAGCTGATAATTAGTTTAACTTTATTGATGACTTTGTCTCCTGCAGTCATTTTTTGTAATCACAGCAACATCACAAAGGGATTTGTTGGACGAATGGCGAGGAAAATCATAAATGATAGGAGAGATTGTCTCTTCTTGACAGCTCATTGTTGGTCCCAAAGACAGCTTGAAAGCGTGAAAGAGAGCCGAGTCTCAGTGCGACACCATGTAATTATAAGTGAACTCCGCTGCAAAAGGAGCAATTCTTTTAAAATTTGTAGCTAATATCAATCAGATACGAGTCAATCAACGTTAGGCATGATCAGTATGATGGGATCACGTGAGTGAGTCTACACAGGGCCAAAACAAGAGAAGAGAATTCAAAGGAAATAACAATGACACCCAAACATGAACGTTTAAATAATGTTTTTTTTTTTTTAATAAAGCCTATCCTCTGAGTCATGCATCTAAAATTTTTCAGGCACTGACATGTACATTTCATGATAACCTTAAGAGATCATTATTTCAGACTTGTTTTTTTCTTTCTAGCTGCGTATGAGCATATGTCTTTCTTTCTTTATTCCTGAAAGTGATCATTGCTCAGCATCCACCCTTCTCCGCCAGCAGGACTTGAATTGTATGATAAATTCTTCTGTGGCTGGTCGAATTGGTTGAACGATTAGTTTGCATTCTTCACTTAATTACCTCTAAAGAGGATGCTTCCCCCTGCGGATGGGTCAAACTGTTCCCACGTGGAACGTCCACATGCACACCCAGATGTCCATGTTTCAGGGTTTTGTCAAGTGCAAACCAAAGCCTTGTTTTCGAGCTTATTCAGCTGCTTTTATCTGCTGATGAACTGAAAAATACCACACATGTTTTGTTTTAGTGTAGACAGGATAAATCCTCCATTTTCCCTCCTTTTCTTCATGTCCTCTTTCTCAGCATTACATCTTATTTTCTCCCTTTCTTCAAGTTTCTTACCCACTCCTCCTCCTCCCTCTGCTCCCCTTTCTTCCTTCTTTTTTTTGTTTCTCTCATTTGCGCTCCTCTCAGTGGGACGCCTCTCGCTGTGCTTCATGGTGCTGCTTGGGTCTCAGAGCATTTTTTTGGAGCATGCCTCTATGTGGGTGTCTGAAGACGGTTTCCCCGCTGTGAGTGTGCACTTGTGTGAATGTGTTGATTGTAACAGAGAGAAAGTGTCATTGCGCTCAAACGAGCGATGGGGGCCGTGTCGCAGGATGCTGCTGATGTTCCTTTGCTTCGGATACAATGTTCTGGCCTCATCTCACATCTGTTGTACCTGCAACCAAATTACCCCTGGATTGTTTTATATCTCCCTGCTCTCTGCTCCAGCTCACTTGCTGACAGATGGACCTTCCTTATGGCTCCTTTTTTTTTTTCCTTGTTTTTTATCACTCTGTGCTGCTTCCAGGGGCCTTCACCATCCAATGCACACCTAAAAGCTGCAAAAATTCCCCCCAGTCAATGTGTGAATCCCGCTATTATTGTTTGTGGAGGATTTGAGAGACAAAGCACTTTTATATTGCTGAAGACGCTGCTACTGGCCCCTGAGGAAATGAAGTTTTTATGGTGTTAACGACAGCTTGGCAGACATGTTTATTGTGCAACGGCTTTACAAGAGCTGTAATTTAGATGGTTGGTATTGAGTGGACACTCATGATTATTTGGTGGCACCAATTGCTTTTATTTTATCCAAAAAGGGATGTAAAAAAAGCAAACCAACAAAAACAGTCACAAAGACAGGACTCTGTTTTATTACTTTACGTCAAAGACAAAAAAAAAAAGGTTGGTCTGTGTACAACCTTTTTATCGCCACATTTAATTCCTTTTCAATATGAGTTAAATCTGTATCAATAATGAACCACGCAGCAGAAAAGAGATGTTTTGTTCCTGTGCGTCCACAGTCCCAACGTGACCTGCAGTCCCTTTTTGACAGCTGGTAATGAATTTGCAAATGTGCTCAAAAGCCTGATTAATAGCTGTTGTGTGACTTTCTGCTTCAATAGACAAGATCTTGTGAGTATTTCTGACATTAGTCAACAAGACAGTACATGTGATTTAAACCTTTAATCCCTTCGTGTGGCCAGGAAAAGGAATTAAAACAAAAAAAAGAAAAGCAAACAGCCCTGAAGGTGGTCTGTGTCTGACATGACAGCCCTGCTTCAACATTCTGCTCCTACGGTCTTTGTTTGCTGGATCCTTATGGCCATGCTGGTTGCTGCGAGAGATAAAACAACGGGAGCAGATGGCTCCTGGAGGTTTGGAGTCTCAGCAGGTGAAGCTGAAAGATGCACACATGCAGCAGTTTTAATACCAGGGTGGCCTCCTGTTCCGCCTCGCCGCCTCTTCCTCTCTAACCCTCCTCATCTCAGCCACAGATCTGGGTTCAGCCTCTGTTAAGTATATTTTCATAACGACTGCGCCACTGTAGCGCTGCCTTGCTTAAGGGACTGACCGGTTGATTGCAGACTCCAGAGAGGTCTCTGATCTCATCAGAGCTTAATCATCCAATGCTCCAGTGGTGCCCCCTTTGCAATTTCTTGCAAGATTACCAATCATTTTATACTTACACACTCTGCTCTGATTCATGTCCCTCCAGTGGCCCCCGTTGCTCTGCGCACTGTGTTTATAAAATCTCCCACCACACATACACACACTCACACACACACTCACACACATACACAGTGTATTTTACCTATGAAAACGCCATAGTCTGACAGCCTCAAAAATATACTTGATTTTAAAAGCTAAGAATCAGATCAGAAATTTGACCTGATGTCAAGGAGACAACTTAAGTTGTCCAGTTTTTTTTTGTGATGTCCCCTTAAAGATTGTTTTTTTTTACTAGTTTGAAACCACTTGAAACCATCTCGAGGCTGAAAACTTCCTGTGACATCACGGTAGCAACAATAATCGTTAAGCCTTCAAGGAGGATATATATTAATTATACGTGTTGAAGTGTCTTCATTCTGACTTTATTTCAATAGCGGGAATAAACTTTTTTTTTTTTATTTGTGGATCATGCTGAATAAAAAGTAACCTTCACCTTCATGCTATTCAGTCATTCACGTTTTTCTCAAAGTCCTTGACTTAATTTAACACATTTAAGTCCAAAAGAGGTCTGAATTTATTCAGGCAGGGTATAAAAGAGAAAAACTCTGTCATCTAGTATACTAACTACATCTCCACAACATGTAACAGCATTGTTCCTCCGTAATGAAAAACAAAGCAGAGCCACAATAAAGGCTCAGGATTTATGAGATGGCAATGTTTTATGTTGCCTAGTGTTTCATGTACGGCAGCATGCAGCCAGGCAGCTATGTCACTCTCTTACTCTTCGATCTAAAGAATTACTCTGGTTTCTCTGGATTCAGCTTTGATTTCCAGGATGCGGCACCAACAGACGGAGAAGAAACTGCCTCTGGATGCCGTTGGCCAGGCGTACAACCAGTCAGAAACAGAGAAACGGAGCGTGTGATGTCAGCAGAATAACAACCAGACTAGAGTCAACAAAAGAAACCCAAAATGGGGTTCAGTGACTGTTGTTGGTTTTGATGTAAAAATGTCTTGACCCAAGATGTTGTTAACAATTCTGGAGACATAGTGGCTTTTGGATGATCATGTACGAGTCATCACATAAACCCCCAGAGCCATTGTGCCTGGTTTTCAGTACGTTCTGTGGAAATGCTGTGAACGCGAGAGGATCCAGGCCCGTTTCACGACACGCAATTCCCGCGCAGTCACTGGGTTTTGCTGACCCAACCATGTATGTTTTAATTTTTAACACTTACCACGTAGAGAAGCAGAAAAGTGAATAAAAGAAAAGAGAAAACATCAGATAGACACACCAGTCAACAACCTCGCCTCTGTCGTGTGGCAGCGGCTGGACGACGCTCTCTGACTACCCTTTATCCCCAAGTAATTCAAAAGAAACAAGGGCATGTACCAATTTTGGAGCTATAAAAAGGTAATTTTATTAAGCAATTTTTGAGCCCTTTTTGTAAAACTGCTACTGTTTTTTTTTTTAGTTGTTTTTTTTTTATTACTGAGGATTAACAGAAAGAACCAGTTCTGGAGTGACACTGTAATGAATTTATGTTAAATATATGTAATAAAAAGAGTTCCCATTGTTCCTTGTTAGAGTATTTTGGGAAGACGATCATAACTAAAAATCATAAAACTGTTTCGTTGAATGCGCTGCCATGCAGCCAGACATATGCACAGTTTTTTAAAACTATTTTTCTTCCCTTCAGTATTGACTGTGCAGTAACCACCTTCATGTATTTTGCACTGCTGTTTACAATACTCATAATTTATTTTGTTCCTCGTGTATAGTAGTTTGTACTTTGTTAAATCGAGATTTAAACATATCTGTTTAAATTTAAATATAATTTCTGGTGTTTATCCTCTGTACACTGAGTACAAGCCAAATGCATCATTACGTACATGCAAACCAGGCTAATTCACTGATTTTGATCCTGTGACGGCTTGAGACAGTTTTGCTTCGTAGAAACAGATCCATCGAGTAACAAGGGCAAACAAGAGGACACATGATGGTGAACAACTTGCATTCAATACTTTTATTATACACAGTTATGGTTTTTAAGGGCTCTAAATGGCGCAACTGAAGTTATTTTTGACTTGATAGAAACACCCTGAAGTGTTCTTTGGCTCAACTTCAGTACGAGCTCAACTGACATCCTTCTTTAGGACCCTCGCTGTAGTTTATGGCAACTATATAACTACAAATTATCCAGAGATCCTGATGTTAAATTTTGACTGACTGAAGTTCAACCAATGAAAAAAATGGCCCTTCCATAAAATGTTTTGTAATGCACTTTAAGCTTACAGCCAAGCATAGTTTGTTTCACTTTCCTCCAGAGCGTCTGTTTCTGTTTTTTGAAATGCTCCCATTCAAGCGGTAGATAATCTTTTCTGGGAATAAAACCCGTCAGGCCACCCGTTAACCCGTTTGGCCTCCCATCACCTCGGAGCAGATGATCTTCCTGCTGTGTCCTACCTACAACACACACCCATGTACAATGCAGGAGGCTGGCGGGAGGCTGCAATTCCTTATCACACAAAAGCGCACTGTGCTTAAAACCCAGAATGCCACCCAGAGTGCTCCATTATCACGCTCACTCCTGCATCTCCTCAAAGGGCCACCTGTTAGCAGCACATGAAAGTCTGAGAGAGGAAATCAGGGCGCTGCTGTGCCGAGATACCAGCTCACTTTCCCTTTCACTTGACAGAAAGTGGAGGTCTATTCAAACCAGAGATTTGATGAAGGTGGGGGGGGGGCAGTGGGTGCCGCATCTTTCTTTTGTATCTGAAAAATAACACTTTTGGAAGGATCATATTGTTGTCCCAGTGCTTTTATCTCCAGCTGAGGTGATTGTAGTGCGTCTGTGTTTGCAGATTCTTGTCAGCCTGAATCAAATGCAACGCTCCACTAAAGATCCTGGAGTGGTAGCTTTTAAAACATTTCCATAAATAGACTACTCTAGAGAAAGGTTTAATTTCCTGCTAAGTTTTATTCCGTTTCAACGCTGTAAACTAAATATGAAACCGGAGCTGCTTCATAGCAGCAAACACACCAAGAGCAAGGTATCGTTTTGCGTTTTACATCACATACTAGTCATTCATACGTTTTTACTGCATATCAGTATGCAGTGTATACCGTTCACTGTATTGTATGCACAGTGTGTATTACGTTTCTTTGAAAACAGCCAATAATTTGCTCACATGAATTCAACTTTTGAAGCACAGTGATGCATCAGCTCTGCCTGTGAGCAGATGGTCTCTTTGCATGATAATCGGTAAAAGTGAGAAACACCTGTTGGATCAATGAATGAGGGAGGGGACACCAGCCTGGATGGGACCGTCCAGTTTTGGCAAAAACCTCGTTTAATGTTTATAATATACCAAACACACAGTAGGTGACACCTTTCAACTTGCCTTAAAGCCATTACTGTACAATTACCTATTTATTTGTTTTTCTGCTTTAATTTCTTTCTTCTAAAAATGCGATCTAGCGCTAGTACTTGGCAGTTTGTTTGTCTTTGAAGGACCCTTTTGGGCTCTAGCACGATCATGACTTGATATGTCAAACAGACAGATTGTTTGTGTCCATGCGACATGTCTTATTACCCTGCCCTTTGACCTGCCAAAGGCCCATTTGGAGACAAAGATCCCACCCCAGCAGCTGGCCTCACACTCTTGTCTGCAAACTGCACAGCTGGTTTAACTGCCGACACAGTCTGCCTCTGAATCCCCCAGGGACCGTTTCTGCCCCGCTACCGCAAATTTTCCCCTGACATCGCTATCATCGCCTCCACCTTCTAAAGACACAACAAGCTGCCCGTGTCCTGTTTATTAGAAACACCTTAATATCCGACATGTACCGAGGGGTGTTTTTTTTGTTCAACGTAATGTGATGAAAGATCAAAGACCTTATCAACCCTCCAGCTTCGCCACACAGAACTTGCACCCACCATCGCCATGAACGCCATACTTCTCGCTCATTGATTTTCTGCATGCCCTGCACTGTCGTATGTCTTTTATCACAAAGGACTCGCCTGCCACGGCACCATAACAATGCTGTGTGTGTTTGCGGGCTGTCTCGGTCTATCTAAGATGAGAAACAAAACAAAGCAAAGAGTAATCTTAGATGACACGACACAACATTTAAACTGAGATTTAAAATGCAGAATATGGGGGAAGGGAAAATTGTTCATTCTCTTTTAAGCAGAGAAGGATTAGTCCAAGTTTTTGAAATTTTAAACTCGTTGCATGTTTAATTCAACTCCCCAAAGCTCCATTAGGGTGGTGCTTGTCGTATAATCTGCCCCATTACTGGGCCATGTGATAAAAACACTAACTTCACTGGAGACCATCATATTTTTGAGTTTACTGACTTATCTACAGAGTTGTTAATTATCATATTAGACAAGGCGGGAGGCGGATTCTGGCTTAAACATGTGGTGACAGTTTCTAATGAAAGCGAGCCCAGACACAGAACACCACAGACATGTTTTAGTAAAAATTTAAGTTTTTAAGAAGTTATAAAAGAAACCTGTAAAGTCAAATTATTGGGATGCAGTTAGACAAAAAAACTAATTCACAATACTATTAATATGTATTTTTCTATTCACTGTTAATGCTTTCATGCATTAAACATGTCTCTTCTTTTTTCCCTTTTAAAAATTATTATATTGCAAAAAAAAAAGATTTTTCAGTATGAGTTACACTGAAATAACAAAAAAATACTAAATAAAACATGAAATAGAAATTAAACTGGGATATTTTATGGGTTTTACATCTTTGAAAGTAGGCCTTGAGTCCACAGAAAGACTTTGAAGGTCCCGGTCTTTTGTGAGGCTTCTGCTTATCTAGTTTTTATTTATTTTATTTTGTTCACTTTAATTCTAACTTTCATACTGTTTGGTTAGGTTAAGGTACCAAAATGTATACTGAAGATTCAGGCTGGATATAAATACAAGCCTTTTCTCTGCAGAGGGACACTAATTGTGTATTTTTTGACACCAAACATGGCTTTTCCTTCTAATGTGGTGTCTGTTATGCTTCCATATTTGTCATGTTGTTGATCCACAGCTTTAAGGCAAAGCCTGCAGTTTTTTTTTTCCTAACTGTAACATACAAAGTGCGCTTCTAGCAGGACAGAGTGGTATTACAACATGTGCCGGCCCACTCGCACTCATTAATCCAGCGTTGTTTCAATTTCAAAATGTGCAATATCAGGTCACTACTAAAAACAGGTTCTGGATTTCATTCAACTTTGCTCATAAAATCTGTTTGACATTTTTGTGTTTTTGTGTTAGGTGTCAGAAAATGTGCAGTGCTGAGATATGTTTTCATCTCCCACCAGGTGGTATCGTGCTGGACCGACAATGGCATTTTCTTGGGGTGTCCTACTGGTGTTTTTGTTTGCCATTCTGGCAATGTCACATGGCGTTGAGCCTGGAGCCACTCATGGAAAGAGGAGGAAGGCACAGACCTCAGCAGGTGGCAGCAATGCCCTACAGTACCTTCCACAAGGTCTGCAGAGCCATGGTTACAGCAGGGACCGTGGAAGCCACGCCAGCCAGAGGACGCGCACTGCCAAGGACGGAGTAGCGCTACTCTCTCGCAGGGCCGTGCATCCACTAGCCAGGCCCGAGGATGATGGGACAGGCCTGGAAGGTCTGAGCCCTGTGAGAGTGGAGAAGGGCCCAGGCAGGGACAGAGACGGCGTTCGAATGAGCATGAAGAGTTTATCCCAGGTTCGGGAAAACCAGCTTCTGGGGACACGCAAGGGAAGAGGGAACGGGCATGGGAATGCGTATGGGCAGCATGTAGAGCATAGGAGGCAAGGAAGCCGGCGTGACAAGGGTCGACACAGAAAAGGTGAGCCTTGCACAGGTACATGCACATGCACCAGATCTCCTGTCGAGAACAAATCTGTCTTGACTGCAGTGGTTTCGGGTACAGAAGCTGCAGCTGAAAGGACTGAAATAGTGGGAAAACATTCTGCACCCTGGCATACTGACTCGTCAATGTCACTAGATACATGGATACAAGCCATGATAAAAGGTTTAGAAATGTAAACTGTTCTCCATTTCAGGGTTTTGTTTCTGCTGCAAAAGAAGAAGGGTGTAGAACAGTTTTAATTTAGGGCCATTTCACCTTTAACTTCAACTACAATGGTAAAAACAAACGCAAACGGTCCACAGGACTGTTAAATTGAAACTAAGGATAGGAGAATGTTGATGGTTTTTCCATTTTATTTCAGGAAGTTGCATTGATTTTGTTAAGAGAAGAACACCACTCAGTGTTGCTAAACATTTTAAGTTCCATTCCAGCAGCAGAGATCAGAGAGTCTATCTGATAAGCAACCCTATCTCCAAGAGTGAGTGCAGCCACCCCGTGGAAGAAACATATTTCAGCTGTTTGTATCCACAGTCTTAGTTTTCAGTCACTACTCATGGTTAATGACCATGAACGGTAGGAGCACAGATCAACCAGTACACGCACTCTGTTCTGGTTAATGGATTACTGCAAACACTAGAAAACACAAAACTGTCAGTAAAATATTATTAACATGATCTGGCAAGGATAACAATAGATCTGAGTACAAAGAAAGTGGTGGTCAACTAAACGCAGGTGTGTGAGGAGAAGAAGGCAGAAGCCACCAACACGGGAGGACAAAAACAGAACATCATGAAATAAACCAGAAACAAAAATTCAATACAGTAGCATTTTACTCACTTGGTAAGGTATAAATCACATTTCCATAGACAGAAAATGTGAAACTCCTGCTACATATAATGAAAACATGGGGGTGGATTTTCAGTCCTCAACGTGAAAAGAGAAGGTGAAAAGCAAAATTGCAATTTAATACAAGTGAAAATTATTATCCAGTTAACCAGCTGATACAAGTGAAAGTTTCTACTAAATGGGCTTGAAGACAATGTATGTGTTAAGTAATTTAATCAAATGCTAAGGCCACATTAATAAGCATTTATGGACAATATGGCTAAATTTAGTGCCTGTAAAACAACATTTCCCTCTTTTCTTTCTCTCTTTCCAGGGTTTCCTGCAGAGCCCGACCTGAGCTCCGCGCTGAAGGACGGAGATCAATTTGAAGATCCTCCCCCCTTGTCCTCATCTGCTCCCTCCCCCTCCCTCAGTGTGACCCCACCCAATGAACCCCCTTCCCCCATTATTAACATCTTTGGCTCTGGCTCCTCCATGGTTACCACGGCAACAAACGAGCATCCCCCAACACTTCTCCCAGCCTCTGCCAAACCCCAGGTAACCTCGACAAAACTTGACTGCTTTTAGAGGCTCTGTCGTGCCTCACTGTGATTGCTCCAAGGGGGGGGGGGGGGGGAGGGTGAATATGGACTTCATTACTGCTACTTCCCCGCCACAGACCTCTTATCTCATCTTAGCAAAGACACTCTCCACCTGAAATTGCCACTTGTGAAAAATCTCCTAGAGCAGTCCAACCTCACTGGCCGTTGGTCACAGTGTGTTTGACAGATATGAGCATGTTCTTTATAATAGAACTGCACCTCTGGGTTTCTTCGGTCTAGCAGCACATTTCCTTTAACAGCCTTTCTGTTCCTTCACCAAGACACATGTCAAGACAAACTATGTGAGCAAAGGCTACCTTTTTTTTTTTTTTTTAAACTGTGAGTGCATGTTGTGGAAAATGAGAAAATTTTCCGTAACATGCACTTTGGCACATCACTAATCACCTGTCACATTCACAGAGAAAGATGCCTAAATAGCATCCTGTTTTGGAAATGGTACAAACAAGGTGTCAGGAAACTGACATTTAAATTTGTCATATCTGCTTTAAGAAGCAGCTGCAACGGCTTGTTTGACATGTTACAAAAAACAGAAAAACAACGACCGAGGGGTTCGCTTACGTTTGATTATAGTGCAAAAACATGTAATGCCAAGTACTGCTGAGTATTTTGGGCTTTAAGCCACAAATTGTTCTATATCAGGTAAAACTCACTAAGCCTTTTTCATGGGCGTCAAAAGAGCTTTGATCAAAACTCAGTCAAAAAACAGTCACACATCACATTGATGCAAACAAACATATCTACAAACCATAGCTCCGTTTATGATTTCTTTAGAAATCAACAACTCAAACCAACGACAACACAATTTGAATGACCACGGACATGTAACTCCGCCTACCGTTAGACTACCAGTACTGCACAGTACAAATGAATCGGGGTTACAGACAGTTCCTCCGAACGACATAGTTCCTGGGATCACAAACCTCAACCACAAACCTCCATCCCAGTAATATGGTGCTTCAAGAGGACCAGTGTTACGTTTCCATTACACTTTTTCACAAAAGAAAATTGAACCTTTGAATTTGTGATAAAGGTAGCGCTGCAGGGGCTGATGTTTCCATTAAACAGTATTTTTCAAATAAGCGTAATTCTCGCAACTCTCCGTATCTGACCCTGCAAGACTTCCTGCCAAAACAACAATCAAAGTTGAGGAAGATGGACAAAAATATCTGTAGTCTTTTACAAATTATTGGGATTTCAGCTACTGCTGTGGATAAAACAGTCAGATGATGAAGGCAGCAGATGATCATTTAAACGATTATTCAGAGGCAAAGCCCTCATATAATGGATAATTATTAAGTAACAACTACATCGTATTATTGAGGCCAAAAACAGCTGGAAACTAGATTTGATGACTTTAGATCGACCTGCTACGCCACATCCAGCGCGGCCAGAGACGTGAAGATGAAAAACCCTGTCATGAAAGCGATATTTGGGAGTTGTTTTTAATTAGAGCCATTTCTTTTTTGATTTTTGAGTTTTACGCTAATCTGGGGGCAATGGAACCATGACTGCAGTTGCACAGATTTTCTTCATGTGTTTCCGCGCTTGTATCGCGTGATCTTCGTGAGACGATAACACCTTAACAACGGTGTAACCAACGGCGTGCAGGTGGAACAGCAAGTGCTGCTGACTTTGTTGTCTGTGGTTTCGGCTTTTATTCAGACAAAGTTTGATAATACTGAACTGCTTGTTCGTGTAGCAGAAAATCCATTGTAAGAGCAACTGCGACAGAGGTTATATCCTGTAGTTTTCCCTCTTGCAAGGATAATCATGGAGCTTGGTTGGTCATGTGACACCCAGTTAGGCGGTATAATGTAGATGGAGACGATTTCCAACATATTCTTGAAACACTGATGTGATTGGAGATTTGATTTGTTGTAAAACAATAAAACATTCTTGACCAGAAAAATCGACCAAAGAACTAGTTCGTTGGTCATTTTTCCATATAGATCTAACAAAATAAAATAAACTTGTATATCCTTCTGTTGTAGCATTTACTTTAAATGTTGAGCATTTGATCAGACTTAAAAATAAGAAACCGTTCTATTGTCTGACTTTCCTGGTAAGTCTACCATATGTTTTCATCTCTTGGAACGATCGGTTTTCTCTAACATCCAATTAAATCCTGTGTCTACATTATTTTTGTACCACAGAAGGATAAAACTTTCTTGAACTTACATACAGTCGCATAAGCAGGGACCAAATACTTCTTAATTAAAGTTCGATCTTCTGTTGATGGTTTAATAAGCAGCAGAGCAGAAGCAGGTAGCCCCCTGCAATTAATCTAATTGATATATTCAATGGTTTATTTCCTGTCGGTGAAAGGAAGCAAGTATGGATCTGTGTTCATGGGGAGATTATTTTTGATAGATGAAGTAGTCCCGCAGGAGACATCTCACAGTCCTGCTGACTTAATTATGCTTTAAAGCACGTTTCCCCCAGTGTGAGGAAAATGAAGGTGGAAACATTTTTATGGATTTCATTGCAAAAACAAAGTTAATGGCTGCAGGAATCACCAAGGAGTTTTGTTTTGCAGTAGTGACAAAAAAAACACTAACGTGTATGACAAGATTTCATATAGACTTATAACACGCCTACATTTAACTAAATAAATCCATCCAAAATGGCTTTTGAATGTCTTTTTTTGCCATTTGTTTTGTTTGTCTAAGCGTTTGCTCTGTGTACAAGCTGTGACTCCTTTGTAGTGTTGGATTTAAGGTTTTTCTTCTTCTCTTATCTCCATCTCATTACCAGCCGCCTCTCCGGCATTAAACAGAGGAATTTTAGCTTCTGCGACACACTTTTTACGCACATTATTTTAAATGCTGCACTCTTTTCTTTTTTCTTTTTTTTTTTAAAGATAGCTGGTATCTTACTAAACTAGATCACATACGTGGTCCAGGATGATAAAACAACTGCTTCAGACTGTTGATCACATGCAGCCAGCATTTGTTTCCTGCCGTCCTCAGTGATCTGAAAATAAAGCTTATGGTTAAAGAGCTGCAAGTTTCAATCTGTAAACTGTGTCTGTATCAGCAGCACACATTCGATGTGAAGATTATTTGTAGACTGGTCTCCTGGCAGCCATTGTCTCTGTTACCGATCAATTGATTTAATTTAATTAAAATAATTTATTTATTTATTTTTAAGCTCTGCTGCTTTTTCTGTGAGTGCATGTTATGAATTGATAAACTCTCACACATGCTCTTCACGAGCCACTTATATTGTTGTATTAAGAACACTTGAAACGACTTTAACTGAAGCGTGAAGTACACAAGTTAGACCTCGCCACCTACTGATGCTTTTTAACTGAGAGGGTGACAAACAGGAAAATGATGTAAAAACATGAATTAATTTATCATTTATATAATTGAATTGTGAATATAACCTACATGACTAAAGCAGATGCAGTGTTTATTATATAGGACCCGGCTTTAATTTGAGTTTCATTTTCAGAAATCTGGACGAGGAAAAGGACAAGGAGAAGTGATGCCAACGCTGGACATGGCGCTCTTTGACTGGACTGACTATGAGGACATGAAACCTGCGGACACCTGGCCGTCCAGCAGGAAGAAGGGTCAGTAATAGGACTGGAATGTTTTTTTTTTTTTTTTTTTATAGATAAGCAGTTTATTCACACAATAGAATTTTTTTTTAATATACTTTATTATACTAAAAAACCAAGAGCCAAGAATGGATGACCACATTAATTGAAAATCTCTCCTTTTTCTTGGTAAATCGCTGGTGTCACTATTGTCGATTAATTTTAGGCAACCAATATGGGCAGAAACCGTTTCTCTGGTTGTATTTGTCTGTAAAGAGCAGCATGTTGGGTCAAAATCGTTGCAACAAACGCAGAAAAGTTCATTTGCAGGTGCAAATCACTCAGATACTCAGTGTTCTGCAAGCTTTTTGTGAGCTGTGTGGTTAAAAGTCACAACTGAGTAAATGTCAGGACGAGTTTAGTGAGGCAATGAGGTTATACACTTCTTTATTTTATTCTTTACATTCTTTACTTATTTTCTTAGTTTTACTTAGTCTACTTTTTTAAGCTTTATTTATTGTTTATTGTTTATATAGTGTATCGTACTTTTTCCTTAGGTGTGGTTTCATCTCGTTTTGTCTTCTGTTTTCAATAAGTGCCACCAAAATGTAGTTGTAGGAATAAAAATATTTGAATCTTGAATCTGTGAATCTAAAAATCATCGTCTAAGGTTGGATCATTAGTGTATACCAGATTATTGAATGAGGCAAAAATGTAGAAGTAATTTATTATTTTAATCTATTTGGAATTTAAAAAACGATAATAGCACAAAGGAAAACAATGCTTAAATAATATAAAAACAAAAGCAAAACAAAACTCTGTCTTAGAGTTAACCAGTCAGTCCTTGCTGTAAAACCTTTAAATGCCTTATTAGTTTTTTAGATTATTATTTTTGAACTCATATTTATAAATATTCTACAATAATCATTATTTTTTATGTATTAAACATGATGATGCAACACTCATATTGTAGTAGTTTTGAAAGATAAGAAGGTGTAAACGTCCTTTGTTATTTTTTTTATGAAAAAAACAAAAACTAAACTACAAAGTCATTAATAATGGACATAAGTGTAGCGTTAAGCTTTCCTGAGAAAAAACATGTCGTAGTGTGTAACATAGTGGTGGTTTAAGAATAATAAAGTGGTAATAAAGTCTGCTACTTTTTTCATGAAATACAGTTATGAACACAATTATTATGAAATACAGTTTTAAGTCTGCAGTTAATTTAAAGATATTTCTGGTACTTGTGGTAGAACAGAAAACTACACGCCGCACCTTCATCATTTGATTTTGCCTTCAAGTAAAACGTTTTCTCAAAAGTATTATACAACATATATTGTTTTATATTTATGATGATGAATTTTTTTATTTTTTTTTTTTGATGAAGACAAGAGGCGGAGTAAGAACCTCAGCGATGGAAAAGTGAATGCAAGTGCCGATGCAGTCGAACCATGTGATCACCACCTGGACTGTCTCTCTGGTCAGCATAAATGTGGCATGACTCCAAAATAATCCATAAACTAATAAATGCAAACACGTCTCATTCCAGCTCTTGTGCATCCACGCGTCACTCCTCAAGAGCTTGCTTTTCTGCCATGGTGTAGAGTTGTATTGATTTCAGTGATGTAAACTGTGTATCCACCAATATCACTTTAATGCTGATGATAAAAGTTGTGCGTGTTTTTTCCACAAGGTTCCTGTTGCGACTTGAGGCATCACGAGTGTAAACCTCACAACAGAGGGCTCAACAACAAATGCTACGATGACTGCATGTGTGAAGAAGGTGAGGAAGGAGAGCATTTGTTTATATCATGTCAAGTTTACACTGTAAGTCAATCATTTATTCATCTGGTGGCACTTTTAGTATCCACTGATATATTTATTGTCACAGCTCATCACTTCAGCTGCTTTGGGACAGTTTCATTTTCTCTTGTCTGCATGAGTCACTGACAGGGATGGTACTTGGTCCAAAAGTGGTCTCTTAAACAGAGACTGTCCCAATGCTATACAATTTTAATATACATATTTGTATAAAATGTGTCTGGATGTCCCGTCAGGGTTAGTTTTTTATAAAAAACAGAAAGACTTTCACCAGTTGGACTCATGTAGGGCACCATGATGGACTAAATGAGGACTGCTGAGAAGCTGGTGGAGGCTATATGCTTCCCGAAGCAGGAACTGAATTATAAAATCCGACCTCGAGTAAGTGACTCACGTGATTAGTCACTTTAGAGTTAATCACATGAGTTTCCTGATGCATGTAACCGTTCGGATTAGCTGCTGTCCTGGCTGAGCATTTCTACACCAAATCCAGACCTGCGTCAACCCGGCCCTGGACTCAGACCTTTGTGTTAAATGTTGTTATTCAAATGGTTGCTTCTTGATAAAATTAAACCCTTTTCACACGGGAATAGTGTTATAATTTAAAAAAAATGAAAAACTCTTATTATGCTTTCATTACTTTTGCCTCTGCTTGTTCAAATTAACCACACAGAAGTGACTTTACTATCTATCAGTATGATTTTAAAGTGTTAAAACAGTACAAAAATAAACTTTTCCATGCGTGGTCAGTCCCCAGTTTCCTCTTCCATTATTACTTTCTTGAGCGTATTAGTTTGCTCTGCCATTATGTCATCTGTACCTCTGTGAACAAGTTTTATTGTTATTGATGGGAGACGTGTTGCAAAGCAATATGCAGCTGTCGCAAGACGTGACCAGGATGGGAGGTACTCTGGCTGGTTTTCACTTCCTAAAAATTCCTTCAAATTAAATTTAAACTTGTATTTGACATGAAAGAAAATCTTTTGTGCCGCATCAACACCCACGTTGATGTTGACTTCATGACTTCATACATTACCTCTCAGTTCACCTCTGTGTCCCACAATAAAACACAGTTAACAGCACTTGATTACTTCACATTCACCGAGTTAACCAGCTCTTATGTGAAAGTATTTGCTGCAAGGTAGAAGTACTACACGCTGTATGAGAAGGGGAATGAAGGTCAGTCGTAGAAAGACAAAAGGCATGTGTAAATGAAGAAAAATAGACAGAACAGTGAGGAGGCAAGGATTAAAAGTAAAAAAAATGTTTTGGAGATTTTATAATTAGGCTTAACTGTGCAGAGCAATGGGGAAGAGGTGAAGAAGAGAGAGCAGGCTGAGTGGAGTGGGTAGAGAAGAGGGCCAGCAGTGAAGAAAGTAAAGGAAAGGTTACAACAACAGCAGTTAAACCAGCCCTTCTGTGTTGCTTGGAGACTGAGGCAGTGCACATGAGTCAGGAAGCTGGAGATGACAGAGATGCAGATGTTAAGATCTTCTTATTGTTAGTGACAAGGATGGACATGATTAATAATAAACAAATCAGAGGAACAGTCACGGTTAGATGTGTGGGATGATAAAGTAAGACAGTGATGGTTTGGGCACACAAAGAAAAGGAATACATTGTTAGAAGAATGCTGAAGATTGAGCTTCCTCAAAGGAGAAAAAGGAAAAGACCAGATAGGAGACTGAATGTGATGAAAGATGATATGCTGTTAGTTGGCATGATAAAGAAAGACGCAGAAGACAGGGTAAGAAGGGAATAAATGATCCGCTGTGGTGACGCTTAAAGGGAAACGCCGAAAGAAGAAAGAGACTCTGGCACCGTCAAGGGATACCAAATCAGCCCAACTATTCATATGCACATTTTGGCATATGTTTAATGCCATATAAACAGGGGTTAACACAGAGGTATACTCTGGAGAGTGAGAATGTAATTATGTGTGCTCCACGCAGAGTTTAATCAGGAGCTTTTACACCAAACCTGTTGATGTAATACTTTACTGTGAGATTATGCCAAGTGGAGGCATTAAGTTTTGCTTCAGATTATTACACAAAACAGTTGGTAAGCTGAATTTCCGACCGTTACTGCAGCTCTAACGTGCAAAAGTAAGGAGGAGATGACTTTCAATGCTGCATTTATAAACAGTTACCACATACTATAGCTTTAAAGACCTGCAGGTTGTTGACTTATTAACCTTTTCAGCATGTTGAAATGATCTTTCAGGGTTTCGTTGTTATGCCAAATTCCATCGGAAGCGCCGTGTGACCAAGAGGAGGGGTCGCTGTGTGGTCCCAGAGTCGGTCAGCAGTGACCACGGAGGCTTCATCACTATATGAGGACTGGGAGGAGCAGAAGGGCGAGATGGAGAAAAATCACAAAGAATGACAGCATGACCACGCTAACAAAGTTGAAAGGACAGCCATGATACTGTTAACGGACCAAGTGCTTAAAGGTGATGTCATCATGTTTTCTTTTGTTTTTCTTTATCAATTCACCAACAAAAATGCTAATCACTTAGATGCAAACATTATTTGCCTCTACCTAATGTAAGTCAAAATACCAGTGGACTAAACTCGAAATGCTGCTTGAATGTTTTCGTATGGAACCAGATCTGCATCCAATCCTGGAAAAAAGCGTCTTTAAGCATTTATATTTGAACTACTAAAAGACACTGATACTTATTTTATTAGTTATGTCTGTTCTTCAGTACAGGAAGAGAGACTTTCCGAAATAAATGTATCCCACCAATTCTACAAAATCTATTCTTATTTGCTTTAAATTGGTTGAAGAGATTCATGTTGTGGCTGACTCTTCACTAAATACGTTTTATAGCTACCACGGAGACTAGGTGTTGATTAATTACTGCAGTTATGTTTGCTGTTGGTGTGGCCTAAGTGTGAAGGCTTTTTTGTTTTGTCAACCCCTTTTTAAAATGTCACACAGTGCTTTCTGTGTCTGATTCTGCTTCCATCCAGCTGAACGCTGTTAAAAGTCATTTGTAATATTGGCCCAAGCTATTTGCAGTCCCAAATAAGGGGCTTCTGCTGCTTTGAAGCCATTAGGACAAGTAAACTGTCACTGTCACAGATGAAGACATTTGTTTTGGGGGTTTTTTCTCTTTCTTTTCTCTTTTCTGTCACATCAAAGCTCATGTGAAGAGCTGGTTCTCCAAATGCTAATAATCCATCTGCACTAAACCATCTGCTGTCCTGAAATATAAACATCAGTTTGTTACAAGCACAAAGACATTCTTAAATTGACACCACTTTTAAGAAGTGCTTAACAATTGTATGATAAAAAAAAATCTTGTTTAGTTCCCGTCTTAATTGTCCAAAAGTTTCTTTTATTTATTCTGTTTGCAGACATGTTTATTGGCACATTGTTTTTCTGCTTTTTATGTTTTCTTGAATAAACACTTACAAAGAAAATCTTCGGAAAGTAATACGCTTCTTTATTTGCTTTTTTTTTTACCTATATATATATATATATATATATATATATATATATAAAGAAGCATATGTGTGAAGTTGCCATTATAACTCATACAGGGATGTGTATCTCGCTATGACTCTCGGTTGGGAGGAGAGCCGGTGTTGCTAAGACAAGGCCAGCTTGACATCCATCACATTACAGCCTGAGGCAAGATATGGACTAAAATGCATTTTTCTCAAACTTTTTCTTTTGTCTTTATGCTGTTTTTGAGATCCCTGATGTGATTGCATCCCAAAGTCAGGCTTATGAAATATGCTGCAAAATGATGTAGAAATAATAATTAAAAAAAAAAAAAAAGCCCACAGCACTGATGGGCATCTCATGATGGTGCCAGACCAGGCTTCAGGAAATACTCATTACCAATAGAATCATGCATGCAAAAGTCATTTTACAGTAAAATGAGCTATTTTGTTGTTTATTTTAGGGAAAAACAAAAGGAAAAAAATCTAAATATGTACCTGACTGAGGCGGAGTGGCTTGTAGTTTTTTTCTGCGCTACTTTCGCAACCTACCTTCTCCTGGTTTTCATCGGGAACCAGCAGATGGTTCCAGCAGAACAGGATAATTAGGTTAACCAACAGTTTCTTTTGTTTCCATAAAGACAGCACTGTGGATTCAGAACCAGTGAGTCAAAAACAATAATCGTCCATCTTTTCAGTTGACACCCGTCTAATAAAATTAGTTTCTTTTTGCTACAAAGTGAGCTATTGTTTGTCAATAGTCCACAAATCCTAATGTCAACTTTGCAAACTGTTAAGTGGATGACAAAAGGATTTTTAGGCGTCAGATAAAATTAGATGTGGTTGACCCGGCGTCGTTTATTGTTTCCGCTGCATGCATCGCATACCATGTATGTGGTTGCTGCAACCACATTTTACCTCAAAAGGCACGGCAGCTGCGTGTCTGGGGGAGTTGTTATGCGTGGACATAACGGATTCATGCACAAAGTTACGTCGGCTTTTTGGAAAGAGAATAACATTATGACAGACAGGATCAGGACATTAAAAATGAAACGAGTCTCAAATCACAAGGTTGAGTTGAGTCTCGAGTCTCTTCAGCATGAATCCGACTGGAGTCTCAAGTGTGGTCTATTAAACACAACACAAGCCTTTAAGCTGCTTAAGTCGACAACTGGAAGAACACAAGACACACTAGTGAAAAACCAAACTATATTTTATTTAACATGCTGCAGCAAGAACACTAGCCATACACAACTAACAGAAGCAGCCAGAGAGAGCGCACCCTAGTGGCGCACTTCCTTACATACTCTCATATGACCCACTGAGAGACCTCCATACAGGCCACTCCCAAAACTGACTGCTTACACTTAAAATATCAAACCCACTGTTTCTGTATTCAAACACCAAATCAAGACACTGGTGTGTGTGACTCGAGTCCACGTTGCGGACTAGTCCCCATCAGACCTTCTGGTGGAACAACGGTTTAACTTTGTTTAGTTTCTAGAAAACACTTTGCAATATGTTCCTCATTCATTCACTTATACAGCTGTGCAGCACATTGTTTCTTCAGTCACACACCGATAAACATTGCAGAGTTGAACATGAGGATAGTCTGAAACGTTAAAGGGGCGTGAACTGGGATGCAGATCATCTGTTGGAGGAGAACCTACTCAGCCAGATGGTTGCCTCCAATCTATGGATCTAACAGAGGGTCCCTGGGAGTCAGGAGGATGTTAAGATGATTAAACTGAATGGAAGAGAAAACCGTTCTACTCAAATTCAAAATTGTTGAAGACGCTTTTTATTTTCCTTTTTCAACTCATCATTAAAAACATAATATATGTCCTTTTGTGCTTCTCTGCAAAAATACAGATGGTAAAAATATGTCTGATTTCCCTTTTATATTCTTATTAGAGTTAATGTTTTTTTTAAATTTCTCCTCAAGGTTCCTCAGAGGAGTTGAATTTGCCCCAAAATAGCAGTATCTCATTAAAAATAAGGCTTTCTAAAGCAGTTACAAGGTGCCATCTATTTATATATAATTTAATGATCTCTCAGCTACCCTGAACTGTCAGAAACATTAACCCAATAGAGCAAGCACAGTCAATAATATCGAGCATGTCTCTGATCTGAATGCACAAGGCCTCCGAAAATCAATCCATATCAATATTTGATTAGATGGAGAGTGTAACTTTTTTCCTTTTCCCCTCAAAAGCAGCAGCAGCGAAGTCAAACTGTGATGGTGCCATCCGGATTTACAGCTGCAGAGTAAAAGCAGTACTGATGTATTTTTAACATTTAGTTCCGACGGAAAGCTCTGGTGGAGTGTCCTGGTGAAACTTGGCCCATAGTCAATGAAGTGATAGATTACACGGAACCACATCCTGGCAAGCCTGCAGCAGAAATAAAAGACACGGCCGAGTGGGCTTCTTAAGGTTTTGCTGAAATAATTAACTGCTAGAGATGCTATCTCAAGTGAAATTTTGTACACAAGTACAACAGTGACAAGGATCTTCTCAAAGCAGCTGGAAACTGTGCAATTTCTCTTGGGCTTCCGAGAAAATGGAAGAGACCATAAATCATTTTATGGGAAGCAGTGAGCGGATGGCTGCTGACTGGAGTGGATCTTTGTCGCAGCTTCTGCAGCTTTGCATATGAGATCTATATTATTCACTTGTCTGTCACAGCATGACAGAGGTTTAAAACAAGATTATTCATTTCAATATAATAAAGCTCTCGTGGTTCCTTTATCTCATTACAATTCAAAGCTGAATAACATGTCTCCTGTTTGTCTCACTTCAATCCCATCCACTTTGGCATCAAGCATTCAGCAGGATTGTCAGGACAAACGTCGCAGTTGAGAGAGGAAAACCTTTGATTGCAGGGGTGCATGAGCTGTCGCAGGGTCAGAGGTGATCTGGGGCTCCGGGGTCACGCCGGGCCATGCAAGGGCCATCTGCCATCCTTAAGACATGCAATGGATCATTGCTGTTGAGGTGAAGCAGGGCAGAGACATCGAGAACTGAGTCAGACAACAGAGAACAAATAACGTCTCAAATGTTTACTCCTGCTCACATCCACATGATTTATTTCAAGGTTATAGGTTGATTATTTAAAACAATTAACAGTGAAGGCGGTAAATGTCCGCCACAGTATACAGGGGCACTGAGCCCCTGAAGTGCCACTGATCACATGTTTTTTAAAGTGTGCACAAAACAATATCTTCTCCACTGGCACTTTAGTCTCCTTAAATCACCAAAAAAAAAAAAAAAAACACAGTTTGCCGAGTTGCAGTGGAGATAATTCATAGTCCATTGAATATAGGAATATATGACAAAGAGCTGCATTTGATCTCAAAGAGATAACTTAGTTTTCTGTACTTTATTTAATATTTTCTGCATCCTGTTTTAAACAGCAGATCTTTTTTTTTTTTTTTACTTTTGAGCTGGTATCTGAGAGAGAACAATGCTAAAGTATCCCACAGAGCCAGAGCTCTTCTTACAGAAAAATTAATCACAACTCTGTCTTACAAGCATGATGTTTCCCTTTCCAGAAATGTCAGCACGGCCTTCGTTTGTAGTCAAAGTCACTGCTTCTGTTGGTTGCCATTACACTGCAATTTGAAATTAACTGGCAATACACTTTAAGATCCCAGATGCTCTGGATCTGCAGTCATTGGTGTCTCTTAGCACATTATGAAAACATCTACAGTGTTTTTGAAACTAATCATTTCGGCTACTATAGCAGAGGTACAATATCCCACGGAGGACAAGTTTAGAGCGAAGACTACAGAAAGACCTGAAATGAAACTATCAGCGTAGATGAGGTCTGAGTCATTATCACCCAGTCCTCCTTTTACTACACTCTACTATACCGCATTCAGGGTTGGGTGGATCCTGGTGTCATCAGGCGAGAGAAGGTTCACACCCCGGACATGTTACCGGTCCTTTACAGGGATATACAAAGGCAAGACAAGCACACCACGGACACTTACATTACCTCGGTCCTAATCAGGCTGGCATGCATGTTTTTGGGATGAAACCAGAATACCGAGATAAAACCCATGTACTGAGTGAACATTCAAAGTCCGGACAGAAGGCTCCAGCACGGATTGAAACTGGGAGCCTTTGTGCGTTAAAGCCTCCTCTTACCTTGGTTGGGGTTGTGGAAACCTAAGCAGAGAGGCTCAGACCTCCTCTCTTCACTCATCTCCTCCGCTGCAGGACAGCAGAGAGACCTAATCTGCAGACATGAGAGCCTTTATGATACTTTGAGTCTTCTCTAACACGGAGTAGATTCAGAGAATCCTCTTATCAAATCCATTGATAATCATATAAAAGTGCTCACTGAACAGCAGTGCAGGGTGATCTAGTGTCCTCTGCACTTATGGACACCAACTGTGACCAGAAAAGAAGTGCAATAGCAGAACACTGTCAGAGCCTGTTTCCTCACCTGGAGCTGCAGGCAAACATGGTGAAAACCTCAATATACGAGCTCCCAGCTAGGGGGGGGCTAGAAATAATCCCACTCCAGCCGTAAGACTCTCACTCTGTACTATTCCAGACTGGAGGAAAGTCCAGCCCCTCTTGAGGAGACCGGTTCTGGAATGTTGAGGGTGATGTTCTGGGGCATTGAGGTGAGCACTACTATATGTAGGAGGTACAACATATCCCAACCGCCAGTTTCAGCAACTGAGAGCTGGAACGCCAAGGTCCATGCTGCCACCATTACAGCCAACCCATGTGCCCCTCCTGCAGACAGAGGCCCCACAAAGAGCACTTACGTTTGGCTGGATACCCAAATCCAGATACAAACACAGTGGACTGCATTAAGGACCTGATTTCAAAACCTAACCTGTATGTCATGTGGTGCAGAAACAGTTGAATCCAGTTGGATGAGCTTTATTTCTAACCGTGTTTGTACATCTAATGTATTCTTTTTATTTTTTTTCTAAGGAATAATGAGAGGACCAAGAAAGAATAAATGCATAAAACATTCAAAAAAATCAAATAAATGTATAAATATAGACAGATATAAATGAGTCTAGCTATATTACAAAATATCACAAAGTCAATAAACTTTGAAACCATTTTTCATATCTAAGTTTATCATTTATTTATTTATTATAATATAATATTCTGTATGTAAACTACAATTTTTTTTCAACAATGTTTTCTTAAATGTATCTATTTATTTAATTCCAGTATAGTTTCTTTTTCTTTTTCTTAATTTTATCATTTTTTCATCTATTTTTTGTATCCATAAGGCTACACTTCTTTTCCTTTCACATTGAACAAGCGTGAGCTGCCTGTTTGTGCTTATTCTTATGCTTATTACTCACTTGTGTGAGTATTAAGCACTCTAAGTGCAGGATCACATTACATATAACTTATAGAAAAACTTTTTTTTATTATTTATTTTTTCCTAAATCAGGGAGAAACATTCCACTATGTGCCCAGTGTACAGGACATCACATGCATCTTCAAACAAAAAAACAAGTAATTTGCATTTATTCACACGTGTGCATATTTTCCTGAAACAGCTGCTTTTCAGCTGTTCTAAGCTCTGGACTGAGAAACAGGGGTGAGACACTTTTTGTAAAAAAACTATTTTAAATTTCTATAACAAACGTGTGCCTGGTCCACGTTTATACCTTACCTATATATATTTAATATATAATTGTAGTAATTAATTTGATCCTATCTAACTGTTTTAATTTGTTGTTGTTTTATTTTTTAATAGCTATGATAGCTTCTAGTTATTGCTGAAATGACGCGTTATGAATTTGTAATTTTTCTATATGTATATTTGTTTAAACCTGTAGAACAACAGAAATTTTTCAAAATCTTCTCTGTGGCACTCCTGCAATCCCATAACCAATATTACTGATATACATTGATATCATACTTAAAATACAAATGGAGATCACACTCTCCTGGTGCTTGTTCAACATTCCTCATTTGTGCTGGCATGTGATGTCATGTGCCACATGTTATGTTTTGGGGGTGGTTTTTTTTTTGGTCAAAAAAAGCAAAGTAGCTACTTAAAATGATTTATCAGGGCTGTCAAATATAGATCTTACATATTCTGTTAGTTTCATTTGAGAACGTGAACAGACATGTTACATTTTAGGTCCTTCACCTACATCTCTGTGGGGGGCAGCAGGTCCAGCTGTGACTGCTGTGATCTTCATGAGGCACTGGTGCACTGCACTGGTGGATGAGGGGAGGAAGGGGTGAGGGAGGGATGGAGAGGTAGGAAGTCACATGGGCACCAGTCAGGCTGCTGTCACATGGCTTGTGTTTGCAGGGTTGGGAGGGTGGGGGGGTGAGAGAGCCTGTCCTGAGAAGTGTGTGTAAGAGGAACAACTGCAGCATTTTTTCATGCGCCCTTTCAACAAGTTGAAACACTGAGTCGGATCAAGGAGGAGCTGCTTCGACCAAACAGCCTATTATGGAAATCCCTGCCATAAATTTAAAGGTAAGCTTCCCTCCTAATGTTCGGTGTATTAGCCCGACTGTGTTTGTTCAACAAAAGTTTAGCAAAAACTGTTTCTGACATGTTGGTGTCAGTTCTGTTCCTCAGTTCTCAGTTCTTGATGGCAGTTCCTCTGTGAGGAAACCACCTTGTTCTTAAGACACAAACCACAGTGAGCGAGGGGCTTTGTTAGATGAGGAAAGCACGACGTTAGTGAGGACAGGCCTACACAACACCTGTTGTGATCTATATCTTTACTTTCATTTGTCTTAGTCTCTTTTTCTGATTTGGGTTCTCACATGTCAAACCAGCAACCGTAACTGTGAATTCTTCCAGAACTGATCACATGTTTCCAATTCTCAGTAGTTTTATATTTACTGGCTTTGATTTTTGTCAGCATATTTTTTTATTTTCTGTATAACTGCTGAATGTCAGTGGACCATAAGGTCCTATAGATGTCAGAAAGGGACATATTTTGTCTTAGAAATGCTCCAAATGCCACATTATTTCAGGATTTAAAAAAATGAGACTCATAGATGTCAATGGTTCATAGAAAGCACCTCATCTTTATTTATTTTTTTCTCATTATTGGTATTTTCTGCTTTGTTCTAGGCCATAGTTTTGGTACACTGGCTGCTTACTGTCTGGTGAGTTTGAGCACAATTTTTTTCTCACAAACCTGAGGAATTTCGCTCGTCTTTTGGCCCACACACAGGCTCACACTTTTGAGTCTGGCCTCTTGCACCTGCACGTACGATACTACGTGCTATCAAACGTAACTCCTGGCATGTGTGTGATGCATGTTCTTCTGTGAATTTTTACCTTTCCTTCAGGGGATGCATGGTGTGGCTGCCCAAGTCCTTCACATGGGGGAACTTCAGCGTTTTGGCAGTTGGCGTGTGGGCGATAGCACAGAGGGACTCAGTCGATGCTGTTCTAATGGTGAGTCTTTGTCTCAATTTATTTATTTATTTTCTATTTTTCAAGCAGTCTTAATATTATCTGTCTGCATCTCTGTGAGAAGAAGAGTTTCCCTTTAACTCAGCCCAGAGTGTGAAAGCTGGGACTCTTAACTAAATTAAGGCATCCTAGGAACCTGATCTGACTTTTTTTTACATTTTATTATTTACAATATAGAAGACAAGTCTTATGAGGAGCATAATAATCAGATGTTAATATAGAGCAGTGAGTACATGATTTCCGTTGGTAAATGCTGGGCACTGTCCCAGCGACTCAGCTGCACTTCTTGGAGACTGTATGTTGTCCATGCAATTTGTCAGTAAATTTCCATGTTGCAGAAACTCTTCCAGAAGGGATATTTTTTTCTCCTGATGGATTGAAAAACATTTTCTCACAGTTTTTCTTCAGGTAGTCAGAAAGCGTTTTTCAGGAGGGCGATTTGATGATATCAGTGAGAATATTTCCATGAAAAGATAGTGAGATTTTCCTGTCCAGACTTGCTGAGTATCTGGATGCATGGAAAAATGTGAATGAAAATTAAACCAAGTTGTTAGAAGACGGGTGTTAATGTTCACAATGAAAACAGAACGACAGTATGAGGGGTGGCCATTCGATTCATCAAAGCCACAGTGATTCATCTGAAAGTAAGACTCTGTTACAGTCTCCAAAGAATAACAATCATTCATCTTCTTCTGTTTTAGAGTTGCCTCATATATCACTATTCCTGTAGAGTCAGAACCAGACGTGGAGAAGCTTCCTCCAGCTTCTCTTCTCCACATGTCTGGAACAAACTCCCAGGAAGACTCAGATCAGCTGAAACACTCAGTTTATTTAAATCCAGGTTGAAGACTCACCTGTTCTCAGCTGCTGTTGAACAAAGACACAAATCCAAACTTTTTGCTTTTAAGCATAATTTTCAAAAATTTGATTACATTTTAAGTACTGATTTTAATATTTTGTTCTTCTTTTTTTGTTTACATTTTAATCATGCTTTTTATTTTTTAATGTCTCTGAAAAGCACTTTGAATCTCCTTGTTGTTGAATTGTGCTATATAAATAAATTTGCCTCGCCTGGCCTCGCCTCGCCTGGCCTCGCCTCGCCTGGCCTCGCCTCGCCTGGCCTCGCCTCGCCTGGCCTCGCCTCGCCTGGCCTCGCCTCGCCTGGCCTCGCCTGGCCTCGCCTGGCCTCGCCTGGCCTCGCCTCGCCTCGCCTCGCCTCGCCTCGCCTCGCCTCGCCTCGCCTCGCCTCGCCTCGCCTCGCCTCGCCTCGCCTCGCCTCGCCTCGCCTGGCCTCGCCTCCTTAACTTCTGGCATCACATTCAGAAGCACCAATAACTTATAGGTTTTTAATTGTTAACTAATCACATATTTAGATCACATTCTTGCTTTCTTCAGCAGTGGAGAGACTTTACATTCCACGTATTGCATAATAAAGGATGCTATCCCTCTGTTATTGTTACAGGTGTGTCTTCAGATCATGACTAAAGCTCGCTATGCTGCAGGTTTAAAAGCGAGTCCATTAACACGCCTCTCTTTTCTCCTGTTCTTGTAGTTTCTTATAGGAATGATTATGACAATATTGACCGACATCATCCACTTCTCACTGTTTTATGCACCGAGCAACTTTGCACCAGAAATCGGGCACGACGTGTTTCGCTTCAGCGCAGGAATGGCCATCCTCAACCTGCTGCTCAAACCTGTTTCCTGCTTCTTTGTCTACCAAATGTACCGCGAACGAGGAGGAGAGTATAACTTCAACTTTGGTAAGTACGGCCACGGCCTGAATTGCTGTCAGTGTTGTCAAATGACACTGAAGATGTGTTCACACTTGTAGTTTGATACTTTTGGTCCAGACCACAAGGAATCATTTCCCTTCCCAACATTTGTTTGTGATGCCCATCTGAAATATAAATGGCCTAAGTAATGGGACCCATAACGGGGAATAACTAAATTGTCCACTCGGGTTAACTTATCAGGTTCCCCAAGTGGGGAGTCAAACCTCTATGAGACCCCAGTCACTCTTCTCCAGGTAGTCGGGTCCGGCTCTCCGTTTAACGTGTTCGAGCCCCAGCCTTTAAAGAGTCTTACCGTAATCAAATAATAATAATAATAATAAGACATGCCTGGTTCCTAGCTGTGTACATCTGAGCGTCTACCTTCTTCATCAAGTAAGTCACCTCTCTAAGTGGACCCGTGTAGTTAGGTGAAATTACCACTCGTGCTTGTTAACAGCAGCTCTCCTAATTTATCTCAGTTCTTGTTGGATGCCAGGTTTCGCATTCAGTTGCCTACACAATAGACCCAAGGATCTTTTTAAGAATTTGTTTAATTTTACCAAACCTTTTATGAATCTGTATTTTCATTTAGTTTGCCAATTTAGGCAAACTAAGATTATGACTGGATACTGTACACACAAGATTATTGTTTTTGCGCAATTGAGCAGGGGAGAAGCAACAGCTTGATAATGATCCAGCAATAATTATAACAAAAATCAAAATCAGTCAATACAAATCAATATTTTAGCTGCTGTAAAGAATTAAATTATAACTATCTATTCTTTCCCTACTGCAAGCTGAGGCTTGTGAGTCCTCATCTTTTGGTTGGAGAGTGAAGAAAAGAGTAACCTTGGCTAGTAATAACAATTTTTTTCTTTGGCTGAAGCAACTATTAATCTACTGTGGTGAAAAATGTAGAATTAAGTACAAAGTAATTCTTTCCACCGAGACACAGCATCTTCAGTCACAGAGTGAACAGGAATAACTTCAGAGAAACTTCAGAAAAAAAACATTTTATCATCTGTATGGGGTTATAAGTATAGGGTTTTGGGTTAGTTCCTCGCAGTCCAGGTCCAACAGTCATTTGCAGATTGCAACCAGAGACCTTCAAGTTGTTCTGAAGTTCACTCGTGGAGCCCTGGCCTAACTATTTCTGCAAGGTTACAGTTGAGATCAAAACAACTATATCTCACCTTTCTCTCCTCACTCATGTACCTGATCATATCCATCCATCCATCCATCCATCCATCCATCCATCCATCCATCCATCCATCCATCCATCCATCCATCCATCCATTTTCCAAACTCTCTTGGGTAAACGGCAGGGATACACCCGTACAGGTCCATCACAGGGTCACATATTGACAAACTGTGTGAGGAAGACGGAGTACCTGGAGAAAACCCTTGCTAGCACCTGGCTAACCAGCTTACTTTAATCAAATTATATGTAAATGACCAAATGGAACCAAAGGACAATCTCATATAAGGCTTTACTTTTCCGCTCATTTATACCTCAGATGAGCACCACATAGAAATGTTGTAATGGTTCGTTCAGTTTATAACGAAAATGTCCTAGTTTTTTTGATGTTCACGATGGCCTTTCAATATTTGATGGGACCAAAACTCCTAACAGGAAAAATGTGGAAAAGTTCACTACCTGACTGGACAGATAGTTTGGTACTTTTGGAAGTGGGCCAAGACCCACATTTTTCCAGGGCCGTACAGCTATGCTCACACTGCAGGCATAAAATTACTCAAATCTGATTTGGTTTTGGCTATTGGAACAACTCAAATTACACAAATGCGCATCTTTGGTTACATGCACCTGACGTACTGCTTACGACGTCACTTCGTCCTCCCGTCAAATGATGCAAATAATCAGAATTGAGCATTGAGCCCTGCAGTGTGAACGTAGCCTAAGTCTGCTTGCTTGGTGTGGACCAAGATTTAAATGAACATGTTTAAGTGTTTATGTAAGTCAATACCTCGCTTCAGTCGAGGCAGGAATGCCAAATGTAAATGCACCATAACATGATTCAAATGCAGTGAAAATGCTTACAATAGAAACCCACTTTATATTCTGGAATGATAAAAACTTCTGCTTTCCTGTTTTTCTGTTTCTATTTTCACTAATGGAATTATCCCTATTATGTGACATCATTCACCTTTCAACTACTCATTTTGACAAGTTTAATTGAAGAAACAGTGAGTAACTTGAATATCCTCGGCTCTAGACGGGAATCATCCTCAGTCCTGCCTGGTTGTGTTATTCCGTTTGTCATGAAAGACCCTCAGTGAGGCACAAACTGCAGAGACTCTTCGCTAAACCACTGGCAGATGATTCCACTGTCTCACTAATTTGTTCCAGTCACAAGACTTTTTATGCAGGGACATATCTAAGCTGTAGTTGGGCTGGGAAAAGAAACCTAATTCTTCACAACTTGCTCATAGCATTTGTACGTCATCCTGGCCACTGAATAACACTGCATGGAGAATTAAAACCATGCAGGCTGTAAAGGGAATTATCTGCCTTGATAGTACATGAACAAAAATAGAACAGGACTGATGTGAAGGAAAACACAAGTTGCAGGGATTGTCCAAGTACTGAAGAACACAGAAAAGAGATTTGTGTCACTGAGTGTTGAGTTTATGGGCTTCTCTTTGTGGGAAAACAACTGATCAGCGCACACAGGAGGCTCTCAGGATATGTTCCTCTAATCAGCCATGTGTGACTATTGATTTGAGGCCCTGAACCAGATCAGCTAAGAGCATTTCTATTAGAAATCCCATTGAACTGCGACGACTGCTGAGCTTAAATTCTGTGAAAATGGTGTTTGTTGTTACACCCTTACAGTTTAACCTAATGATACTGTGACCAAGATTTGCTGCGTGAGATTTGCTGACAATGCTGAGACTAGTCCTATATAAAGGTAGTGTATATTTACTGCGTAGGTTTTCTCAGCGTTTGCCCACAGAAAAAGCAGATTGAAAATAAAATAAAGGAAAAAAACCAGGGCGCTGAGAGTGGGATGCTCATTTTGTTCACAACTAAAAAATTGTAGATTAACTTTAGACTTAAAAAAGTAAAGATAAAGATATCCTGCGTTACCACCCATGCTTGAAATCCACCTCATGACTGTTTGGAAGATAACTGAATAATGATCTTTGTGGTTTTATTTTGCGCAGCAGGAACACTCATTAGGCTGCGTCTTGACTGATGAAAGCAGCTAATGTTACTTTCAGACGGCGCTTGTTTTAATTGCAGTCTGATTGCATAGCTGGTGCGCACTGCAGAGCACTCTGGGAAAAACAGGGAAACAGGTGCAAACAAGTGAATTATTGATTCAGGCTTTTAGAGTTCCCTGAATTTTGATGGGTGGTTCTCACATGGGGGCCTAAAGCACCATCAGTACTAGGTTTAGGTTTTCTGTTGTTAGTCTGAACTTCACTTCTTTGGTTTCAGGCTTGGTCAAAGTGAAAGTTTACAAAAACTGTCCTCTCTCTTTCCTCTTGACAATACTGAAACAGGAACAGATAATTCGTTTTTTGTTTGTTTGTATAATTTTGACATGGTAGTCAAGCTGCTTAAGAATGTAGTGCCAATATCGCATGTTTTTGTTTGTTAGTGAGATAAATATTTTCAATAGCTGAGGGTTGTGGAGAGATGACATTTCAGCTCCTGGACCTGTTCATTTCACTGCGGTACCCTGCTGTTGTCAGATGTGCATTCATTGCTTTGACATCATCTTGCTGAAATAAGCAAAGTCTTCTCCTAAGAAGATTGCTGTTTAGTTTTGAAACATTTTGTCTTTGTCCACTGTAGTAGTTGGTTTTGCTTCCTGCCTTTGCTTTGCTTTGATGCCTGTGTTTCTCCAGACTTGTGCAACTGCTGGATTTCCCAGCCAGTAATTCCTTTTGTTTTCGTGTCTTCTTTTTGAGTTTTCGATTGTTTTCGTTTGAACTATTGGATTAGACTTCATTTACTCCCTTTGTTTATCCTTGTTTGCAATAGTGATTACCTTTTTGTACATGACCTTTAAGGGATTTATGATGGGGTTTGTTTGTTTTTCAGGGGAACAGAAAAAAACTTTTTTTGTGATTACAGAAATTATTATAATATATCTCGACATCACAGAAAATGGGGATGTTTGTGATTTTTTTCAGAACTTTTTTAGCTCCTAGTTGAGAAAAAGTTTAGCCATCTGTGGCATAACTGTGCAGTGAATGATTGTTGCAATGTAAGCAGATCCAATGAAAATAAATAAAGAGAGAGGAAAAATAAAGTAAAATACTTATGAACATTTGCAGTGTCCGCCATGTAAAGCAGCAAAAATGTTAAAATATCACTTTTAATTTCTTTGATGGCATTTTTTTTATCACTGCAACTAATACAGCAAAATAAAAGGTGCAGACCTCATAAGGTTAAAAAAAATAATACAGTAAAATGCAAATACAAGTGCAAATACTTGTGTTAAAAACTATTCTTTAGTCTTGTTTTCCTGCTCTTTAAAGTTCTGAAACATCTGCCAGAAGATAACAGTTTAAGTAGTGCACCAACCTGAGGCAGTGAGAACTCTAGAGTTCCTTCAGGGAAGGAAGGAGGCAGCCGGTGATCTTCTGGGCTGTGGTGACAACTCAAGTCTGCCAGTCTGCAGCTGGAAAACCTCATGGAGATGCAGTATGTAAGAACACTCTATATGGAGCATTGGGAGAAGGACACAAGCAGTCTCTGTTTGAGATGTTTCTTTCTCAGTATCCCTAAAAAAGACATCTGATGTGATATTTTGAAGATGGTTCTGTTGTGTTGTCGTAAATGTGCACGCCCAGGAACCAGAAGTTGAAGACCCTGTCCACACGAACCCCTGCAATGCACAGGACTGAATGACTGTTTTCTTCCCACTGAAGTCCACGATGATTTCCTTTGTCTGAGTGGTGTGCAGGATGAGGTTGTTCTCTCTGCACCACACAGACAGCTGCTCCCCCTCTCCCACAGAGATGAGCCCAACCACGGTGGTATCATCAGCAAACTAGTGCTGTTGCTGGGGTGTGTGGAGATGCAGTCATGTCTATAAGAGTAGAGGGCCTAATACACAGCCCTGAGAGGAGCCAGGCTGATGACTGAAACCATCCAAAGTAGAGGTACATTCCATTTAACTTGGAAGTCGGAACTCCAACTTGAAGGTCACCTTTACAATCCCATCATGTGCAAAACTGTCCTTGAGCAGGACACTTTTCCTAGCTACTAAGAGGCCATAAATCTTATCTAAAAGAAGAAATAAAAACATTTAAAAAACAGTAAAAACATACAACTTAGAACCTGACTTTCTAAGTTGAAATTGTGACATCAGGAGCCAGTTAAAACTTCAGACTAAGATCTCAGTAATTCTTCCTGCTGGGTACCATAAGTGAATACCATAACGCTGGACTCTCATCCCATTTATCTTTTGTGAAAACTTTTGTTTAATAACTTATAACACACTAACACCAACGGTCAACGATAAGCCCACAGAGCTATGGTTGATGCCACACCTGAAACCTAGCAGGAGTTAAAACAAGAGTGAAAGTGTCAACAAAGCTATTAAATCTCCACACATATAGGACCCTCTGTGCTAAAATCACAGGTTCTTTCATGTTCACATCTGCAGGTTGAAAGCAACCAGAGAAAAAAAACCCTTGAAGGTATGTCATAGTGTTTTCATTCAAAAAACATCTTTCTTTAACTTTTGGTGTCCTGTGTTTAAATTCTTCCCAAAGCTACAATCGGTGGCATTTGTTTCTCCGAACTTGTATGTTCATGTCAGCATTGATGGCGCTTTCGCGGTTTTCCTCCTGGGTCATCACAAATGCAGCATTTGAACACTTTACAGATAAAAAAAGGTGGGCAGTTCCTTTCCTCTGTAGCCCAGAGGATCCCATGTTTGCTTTCCACACCTTCCAAAAAGAATTACAAATTATGTTTGCTCACAGAGAAGGACAGCGTTTCACTTTATCTCCGTTTGTCTGAAATGAGTTGTGGCTCAGATAAGCCAGCGGTACGTTTGAATCCCATATGTAAAACGTGCTCACCTGCGTGTTTCGGGAGAGCTTCCGAGCCAGCGCCGTTATTTTCATCACTGAGTCATGTCTGTTTTCTCATAGAGTTGTTTCTGGCGTGACCGATGTAGATCTTCTCAGTATTTTATCTTTTGTCTGTTTCATATTTTACAGAATAATTTCCATTAACCTAATTAGTGGTGAGCTGTGTGTGTTTTTGTGCATCACCAAGCATTTTGTTGCCCACTTTGTTTCTTTTTTTGCTTAAATATGACCTGGAATGAGTACATTTTTATTTGTACCGTTTCTGTGATATTTGTGGTTAGTAGGTCAGTCGGTTTGTGTTACAAATCTGTTTTATGTTTTCGACTATTTTTTTTCGATGGGGGTTGTAAACCTGCAAACAATAAAGGATTGTTTTATTTCCAGTGTACAGATGGGTGAAACAAACTGTCAGCCATACAAGAGGCCTGTAAGCCAGCACAGTGTTTGAGACACTGAAGTCAGACAAAAATGTACTTTTTCAACCAACCAATAAAGTTGTCGCATCAACTTCTCTGAAGTTGTTATTAAAAACGTATAATGTAATTTTAGTAGTAAAATTCCCATCATTACGAACTGTGCCTGAAGTCGAACAGTTTACAAATTCACAAAATTATAAAATTGTCCTCACTGACTTGTGGTTATGCTCATTACTGTGTTTGTTTATTTGTCTAAAGCTTGTTGTATATTTCTCATCAGTTTGTCTGTTCCACTCTTGCATGTCTTTGGCACATCCCGCTGTCATGGTCTTTCATGGTGTCTCGTGGTTTTCCTGTCATGCTTTGACTTCTTCTCTTTTCTCTTCTCTTCTCCTCTCTTCTCCTCTCCTCTCCTCTCCTCTCCTCTCCTCTCATCTCATCTCATCTCATCTCATCTCATCTCATCTCATCTCATCATTGTTGATCTCTTACTTTCAGACTTAGAGACTTCTGTGGACAGTCGATGCACTACGGACAGTGCTGACAGTGCCTTTTTTGGCCGCCGCTACTGATCCCCGGCTTCTCCCCTTTTTTACCATCTCTCTTCCCCAACCATCCTTCTCCATCCCCTTCCACCCAGGAAGTAAGACAAATATTAAGACTGTAGGAAACACGCAAAAGAGACTCTTTCTTTCATGTTTTTGTCATATTTATGTTGTGTTCCATTCTTCTGTCCATCACTTTTCTATCATTGATCTTTTCTTTTTCTTCACATGTTCCTTTCTGATTTCACAGAAATGCATGAAACAATCTCAGCTTCATAACATGATGATACATTATGGGTTAAAAATGACATGCTTGTAACAGGGAATTAATGCCAATATAAAGGCAACCTGCTGCTTTAACTTCATGGACAAAGAATCCCTTGCTCATTTGCATTGTCTATAGTGTTTGCAGATGCTTTTTGTTTTTAGTTTAGGTGTTTGCAACTCCTGGCTAAAAATTTGGAATCTGTAAACCTGGAGAATGTAAATCAGCAGCCATAAGGGTTTATTTAATTTCCTGGACCTGGCAGATGTTCCAGCGACTCCTTATCTAATGCTGATTTGTAATTCATCTCTGAATATCACTTTATTCAATCTTCTACAGTCCATGACTGCTTATCTTTAGTGGTACTGTTATGTGCACCACTCCAACATTAATTTCTTTTGTTTAGGTAGGGATGATGGTTCAGCTTTGACTTTTCTGTGGGGAAATCCACCTCCTTCATCTGATTTCTTGCAGTTCAAACACAAACATTGACTCATGTTAATGCTGTTTGCTTTCCATTTCATTTTTTATCTTCAAGACATTTTCTTTTGAGTTTTCTGTCATGATGCTTTGGCATCTACCTTTGTCTGTCAGCAAGTTTCTTTATTTACAAGTTAGTCATTTTATTATAAAGTTTTACAACCAACTCTAGAAGAAAACCAACATTTTTCCCCACAATTGATGTTGAATTACCAACTTAAAAGAGTTTTACAATCCTTTACAGGATCTTCCTTGTTAGAGTCGTTATTGTGTACAAGCAAAAAAGAATATTAATTACAAAGCAGGGATGTTCAGCTATTACATAAAATTGATCTGTGTCATATCTGAGATTTTTCATCATCTTCTAAGAATCTTGACTCCCTGTTTCGTCAGGACTTATAGCTCTTACAGTAACACTCTGTCTGCTATAGTTTTGGTAATGCTTTGGACATATAATAAAATGTGGAAAAAAAGCCCATTTTTATTTAAATTTCCGTTAACCTAACCTATCTGTGTGTTATTATTGTGTTTGTATGTCTTTGCAACTTTGCGTATGCTGGATATTTTAGTCAGATAACCTCTCCAGACACCTTATTTGTGTTTGGACATTATTTATTATTTTTTCCATGTTTTCTTGTATCTGTGTGATGTTGCGTATTCTAAAATGAGATGAATTGAAGTCCACTTCAAGTCGATTATTGATTGAGTTCGTTCAGCTTTCACTTTCACAGCATCGCTCATCGTTTGGTAATAAATCATTTTGTCAAGGTTGCTTTTGTACAATTATAAAGATACTACTTTTTGCAAAATAATTAAAAAAACATTCTGCAATAAAAGCAAGTAGCTTCTTTGATTGGTTTTTAAAGTGTGCATGTTTGTCACAGTCAGAAGACAGGGCCACACCGAGGTAAGAGCATGCAGGGCTTTGAACTTCCAAAATCACTCCATTAGTATTCTGGCCATGGCAGATTCATGCTGCCTGTCATGGAGCATCACTTCAAGTCCTTAGTTTGACATCATTTATTGTAAATGATGTTAAATCTGTTACATAGCCCCTCACAGCTTGTCTGAACAGGAATCTGGGTGACTTGCTTCATTCCTCAAAGAGAAGCTGCCGCAGATCCTTCGTACTAAAAGCTCACCACGAAAAATTCCTGTGGCACAAAAGTTTTCTCAAAATAGTCACAGGAGCTGAACAGACAGTGGTTGAAGGGAAAAATAACAACTTTGTGATGAAGTAGGAGGAATTTCTGCACCATCAACAAAGCATTTGAATAAAACTGGTTGGTTTCTCAGACTGGTATTTGTCAGCGTGCTTTACAATATGTAGGGAAAGTCACTTTCCTACTTTATAATTTGTATTTATGCAGAGGCAGCAAGATGCTTGAGCCAAGATAATAAATCAGCCCAACAGTGTCATGAATCAGTATAAGGAGGAATGAATGTGCAAAAAACAATATTTATTTTAGTTTTTCAAAATGCTTTAATATGTATATCAGAACAAATTCAAGGCTTCAAGGGCCATGATTAATGAGAAATAACACATTTGCACATGGGTGCTGACTGTTGCTTTTGGCATGTCTCAGCAGGTTTCCCTTCTGTGACGCGGGAGAGAGCCGCCTACCAGTCCATCGACCATCAGGAGGAGTCGTCAAGGCAAGCGAACCCTTTCAACCAGGCCCAGGACAGCAAACCAGGAGCCCGCAGTTACTGAGCAAGGCAGCCGATCAACCCCACAGTGCTTTTTTTCTCTGTCCGACCACTTTTAACAGTCAATGCTGCACCACAGAGTGTAAGACTGAGAGCAAACACTTTTAGTGTTTTAGAGTGAAATATTGCTTAAATAAACCCCTTTTAATTGGAATCTGTGTTTACAGAACAGTCATGTATGCGGAGTAAGACCTGCTCTCCCACAGCCACGCTCCACCTGTGATTACTACTCCTACTAGTTTTTAGTGGACACATGTTGAATGAAACTGTTGTGTTGTGTCCTGTATATGATGTTTTCTTTGTATGCAGTACTTTATAAGTATTTTCCAGTATCTCTTAGAGTTCTAGCACATAACATTATATTGACTTGAGTAAAGGAAAACTGAAATAAATGTTTATTTCTACCTGTTGAGTTTGTACTTTTACAGATATAAAAACATCCTTCAGCTGAGTTTAAGACATGATGTCTGGTGCTGAAGTCACAAGTGAGGCATCAGCGTCTTAGACAGGCTGTTTCTTTGTCCCCGTGTTAAGTTTGTTAGTAAAGTCTATGTTCACACTAATGTCATCAAGCTGCCGCTGGGACTGTAAACCAACATTACTGAATGTATAAACGCACTCTGTATAAAAGTGTTTAGTCCTTCATCATTATCATCCCACCATCATTACTTTATTACGGGAAACCGGTTTTACTGACACTGATTTCTGTTGATCACAAATTTTAAATGTTTTAAATGACACAGCTGGCGTTTGTGTGCCATTGATCATTAACTGAGCTTTTTTTTTTTTAAAGTTTGCTTTCAGTTTACAGCAGTTGCGTTTAAGAAGAGAAAGAACTGTTGTGGCTGTCTTCCCTGAGTGATTTACGTTTGGTGCGTTCTACATTTGGTTCTCTTTTCAGTTTTGTTTGAACTTCCTGTTTTGAAACCCCCTTTAGACGTCTTGAGGAATAAAGATGTGGCAACTATGTCATTCAAGATTTAGCTTTGTGAAATCATCACGATGTAGCAGTGTGTGAATAACAACCCTTCAACCCTAGGGTTAAGTTAGGGGTTAAGGACCCTTGAGTTATGTTCATTACCTGCAATAGCCAAACGAATGAGTATTGATTAGATCATAACCTAAATGATGCCATTGTAGCAGCAGAACCACCCCTCTACACGTTGTTGAATCTGCTGCTTCATGTACAGGTTTCTGCTCTCTTTCATCACCAAGTGATGAATCTGCACTCTGACATTTGCAAGACCTTTTACTGGAGACATGGTGCAAAACTCAGAACTGCAGCTCAAACATGGTTGGGTTGGGGGGGGGGCAGAGGAGATGGAAGTCACATTGGAGTCTTTTTTTACATTTTCACCATTAAGTAACAGTAACCCAAGTTTTTTGTGTATAAACAAAACTTCAGTTCATTGTCAGCATTAGCAGGCATCCTAAATGTTCCAGACCAGCAAAATTACATCTGCTTTCATAGACGTCTGCACATCTGCTGACGACCACCTCATCAAGCTGATAATTATTCGCACTCCCGTCTTAGGTCACATAAAAGCAGTAAGGTGGTAGTGTTGGCCTGTCCTGTACAGATCTGGTGACATTTTACCAACATACTCACTACCATCGGATGATTTTATCAAAATATTGTATGTGGCATTTCTTTCCCCTAAAAAAAAAAAAAAAAAATATGACTCATAACATGTCAAAGTGACCTCTATATTTTCTCCTGTTATGTCAATGGCATCTTCATTTGGAGTAATATGCATCATGCATCACCCATGTATATATATATATTTTTTTTTTTTTTGGACACATACCATTTCTTTTCTTCTGTTTTTTCTTTCTTCCTCTCAGAGTTTTTCTCGTCATTTAGCTTAAACTTGTCCTGCCAGAAAACACATTTATCTTCCAGGTTTCATTGTTTAGTTCAGTTTCAACCCATCTTCATTCCCAAACCAGGCTGAAGCTCAGCTCAGACAGTAAATACAGTACATCACGTAAGTGGCACAGAAATGTTAAAATATTAAAAGGCATCGTGAGAGTGACAGATCTGTTTCCCACCGGCTCTTACACTGCAAATATAAGTAATGTCATTTCATATTTAGACACACCACTGGGAAAGAAAACAAGTGTCCCTGGCAAGAATATGTGACAAAGACCATATACTTGCACTAGAGGTTATCACCTTGATGACTTTATAATATTTCAGTTTTTCAGCAACTCTAGTTAGACTTCAAGGTGAGAGCTTTGTTAACCAAGTTGTGCTGCCTTGTGTGTCTTTTACATGAATGGAAGTTGTGTTTCTACAGCCTTCTTCACACATACGCATGAAACACACTCCAACTGTTCAACACCATAGTACCATAGTACTGCACGTTTAGATACTTACAGTATACAGTGTACCATCCAGTGGAATAACTTAACTTAACTGACTTAACTGATGGCCTTAAAATGCTTTTTTGTACAGCTTTTCTTTTTTCTTTGATGCAAACAAACATATTAGCCACATAGTGGAACAGAAGAAGACTGTTTACTACATATATATATATATATATATATATATATATATATATATATATATATATATATATATATATATATATATATATATATATATATAGGGATCATCAAAATAAAGGTGATTAACAATACATTAAAAATTTCAAATACAAATACAGCTCAAAATACAAATACAGCTTTATTAAAAATATGACCTGCATTATGTTTGGAGAGCTTGAATGAGGATTCGCCTCTGCATTATCCTTTATGTCAACTTCCTTTTGCACAGTTGAGGTCTCTCTAAGTCCACTGTTTAAACCAAAAGGGGAAAAATCACACTAAACAAATTTTCCATACATACAATATTATCACTAACACCTACAATCTGGATTCCTTTGACCATGATAACTGTGTGAGATTGAATGAAAATCTGCAAGTTAAAGTAAAACACTTGGTGTCTTTGCAGTTTCTTCTGTGATTTACAAACATAATTTCAAAAAAGACTTTAGTGCACTGTGTTAAAGATATTCCCTACTAGACTTTCTGGGTAGTTTGTTGGTGGATAGATTAAAGGGAAGATGGTGTAAATTTATTCAGATTCAGGATACAGCTTGAATAACTTACAGTATGCTGGCCATCCATAAAAATAAATATATACATGTTTCATATTCTATGACTTTCTAAATAGTTGGAACATAATTCAGCTGTGTATTTCTAAGAAATAAACTGTATATTTGTTCTGCATTATATTTTCAGCCACTATATCTTGGAATCTATTTTATTTTTTGACCAAACCAGTTAAACCATTAAACCTCCAATAGATGTATACATTCAATTCAATTTCAATTCAATTTTATTTATATAGCGTCTATTACAACACAAGTTGTCTCCAACAGTATGGATGTCCAACAGAGACATCCATACAGAGCAACAACAATACATGATCATATTTCATATCTTAATCTAACTTTTGTCTGTATTTTTTTTCCTTTAAGATAATTTTTTTAACTTTTCTTTTTTTAGATAAAAGAACTGCAACATAATTCAAGTTTTCCAGCACGCTTTGAGAAAGAGGTGATTATTCTGAATAACAGCCTGTACAGAAAACCAGCCTCCAAATGATAAATACTGAACCATATGATCAATACTTGCAAATTCTAAAGAGGTTTGATAGCATTTTGACAGATTAAAAACCAGCGTGCAGTCTAAAGTGTTTTCAGTTACTCACACTGCCATCTACCATTTCAAAAGAGGCAAAAAAATAAATGTCTGGGTCTCTTTCATGAATAAATTAAATCAAACTCCCAAACAGCAACAAATTAAACCTCAGCTACTTTAAACTGATGTTCTCTCATCCAAAATATATTTTTATCTTGTGCATCTGGGAGTGCGGAACTCAGCCCCTTCACAAGTGACCATTATTATTATTATTATTATTATTATTATTATTATTATTATGGCTATTCTAAATCAGTCTAACTCAGGGTGTACAAGATAAATGCTGTTTATTATCATTAATTATTATAAGTTGTAGAAAATTACTTTTACTGATTTCCCTGTTAAATATGGAGGCTGTGGCTTTAAATTAGGGATGGATGAGGCGGATGGGGGGGTTGAGTGGAGTATGGTAGGTGAACAGAAGGAGTTGGGGGAGGAGAAGATGACCAGCAGTTCAACAAGCTGTTGATTAATAAGGAGCTGCTGGGCCGCCTCTCCTGAGTCTTGCATGTGCACCGCTTTGACACATCCACAGACTCACACCTGTGAGTCCTCCGAGTCAAGGACACAGTTACTCGCTGCCACTTCGGCTCGATTCAGTAAAAAGAACTCAATTTCTCAGCTATTACTGCAAAGCTGAATGTCCCCCGGGAGGTCTGAAAGAATGAATGCATAGGCTTTGGTTGTGCACACTTCCAGCGCAAAGACAAATGTCTCAAGGTGGCCGATATTTCTGGTGTTAAATAGATTTTTCTGAAAGTAATTTATGTTGTTTATCACTCAGAGAGCTCTTTCCTTCCTCATCTCTTCCTCTAAAGGAAGTCCACTGCGTGTACACCAGGCAATTTAGCTGCGGTGTTTGCAATAAATAATAAAATAATAGGGTTGAGACATATGGTTAGCTTTAAGTTTCTTAAAGAATTCGGCCTTTTTTTCCTGTCAAGCTTCAAAACAAATCTGTCCCATAGCCTTTATTCACAATTTATGTTCCCCACACTCCCTTCATCAGCCCTCTCCTTTGTCTGTCTTTCACATAAACCAGACTCCCTAGACATCTTTGCATATTTAAATATTATAAATGAATAAATATAGAGAAAAAAATGCAAATAGCTCTCTTTCTTTTGGGGTTATTTCCAAATGCAGCCTGAGAGAATGAGCATGTGCCTCTCAGCAGTCGCTACGTTAAATTATACAGCTTTGAGGCAGTAAGTGAACGAGAACATTGACGTTCTTCGGCCAACATGTCTTATGATGCATAAGGTTAAGAAGTAGAATACATGGGCTGGAGTGCATGCCCTTAGTGATTAGGTAACACCTCCCTTAACAAAACTGCAAGAAGCAGTCATGCTTAGAAAAATAATAGCAAAAAAAAAAAAAAAAAGTCTTTACATGTGAAATTGATTCAGGATTGACATTTTTATGCCTCGGGCATCTTAAGTCCGCTGGGAGGGCGCAGTCAACCCCTGACCTTTTCGCACCAAAGCCTCATGCATCTGTCACCGGTGATAACGGCATCAAAATTGATTCCAACTGCCCTCCAGTCCACCGTGACCACCACAGAGGGAGGTCAACAGATCTCTAACCATTTACGCAGGACTAATTTGTTTTATTTGATTGTAACAAAACAAAAACTAAATAAACACTTATAAGAAAGGGGGGAAAAAAACAGCCTGTTCCTGTCTCGTGAGGGTTCTCTTGAAAAACAGAGTAAAGACTCCTGACTTCAGTCAATGTAAACAGTTATATCTGTTCTGAAGACCAGCTTAGAGATCATTAGTCTGATTACAGTATTTATGAAAAAACATTGATGGAAATTGCAAAAGGAGGAGTCCTTGGAGTCTAAAGACTGCAAAGATCAATATAGTCATTTTAAGATGAGAGCGTGCCGAACATAGTTCATCATCATCCCATGAGCATAACCCTTAAATAAGTAGCCTGAAATATTAGTATATTTTAAAATAAAAAAAGAAAATCAATGTACACTGGACCTGCAGTAACACATTGCACATGGCAAAAGTGGCCCCTCTAAAAATAAACCTAATATTCCTTAATCTGATCAAAATTGCCTTTTTTAAGCAAACATGTCTCTGTCAATAGGATAAGAAATATTCTTGACTAGACTTTTTAGAAAAAGCAGATAAGTATGAAATAGTTTTCAATTTTCTTGAAACTAGGCTTTTTTTTTTTTACTTTCTTAGAAATGTTTTCACAGTAATATTCTGATGTTTTTGTCTATCTAACAAAAATTAGATTACAATTTCTTAAACTGAATTGCTAAAAAAGAAAATATCTACAAAAATAAAAAGTGTTTTTAGCATTAAAGCATCAAAGCAAACAGTGGAATAACAGCACTTCTTGGGAAATGATTGGGAGTGATTAATTATCTGTAAGTTTATGGATTTTTGTTTCACTTACTATAATGTCTAAAGTTTGAAATCAGCAATATCGATCAACACCTTTAAAGTCCTATATTTTTGTGTTCTTTTTGTATTTTAAATCATTTTATTTCGAAAAAAGAAATGGGGGAAAAAGTTATTGGCAAATGAGATGAGCGTTGCTGATATGATCTTTTTATCCCACAGCCAAGAGGAACTGCTGTCAGTCTTCTCATAATTCCCAGCAGTCATGTAAATCGCTGGTTTTCTAAAACACCAAAATAACACCAAAAAACACAATAACATCAAATTAATTTGTTTTAAGGTACTCAGTATATTGCTGTTCTTTTATGGGACAACTCATACGTTAAACTGAAATTCATTATTAAAAATATCATCAATTACAAACTATAAACTGACCTGTTAGTCCATCTTCAGACAGTAAATCTTTAGAGGTAATTAGTGTTCTGTCTTCACTAAAGTGCAGCTGAGTGTGCAGAATAATTAACACTTTTAACTCTATTCTCATTCTTATTTCATGACCATTTGTGTTTTTTACCCTTAATCTTCTCTATTTACTTTAATTGTACCCATCTTAATGCCATTCTTTTATGTCTTTGGTGACCCAATTTTTCTACAAAGATTATAAAACTTTAATAAATCATATCTTTATAGCTCTCTTTTATCTTCGATGTTTTTTATTCACTGTTACAGTAAATGACAACACACATTTGTTCCTCCCGCAGCGTATCAAGTATCTCCCCCGCTACCTGCTGTAAAATGAATGGAGCAAATGTGTAACTAACTGTTACAGAAATGAGAGTCATGTGCTATTAAGGTCTCCCGAAATAATATTTTTCAAGGAGTGAAATAGCCTTCAGAGTTTTATTCTTCCCCTCTGCACACAGCGGGCGTGGAAGCGCAGCAGAGACTGAGAGAATAATGAACAGTGAACATGAGCCATGTAGTTCAATGAGTGGGGATGATGAATGACCACGGGGAGGGAGTACAGCACCAGAACACGGGCGCAGCCATTTGTTACTCTGCTGTCACAAATGTATTTTTAATGAATCTGCACCTCTGACTCCCCAGCAGAGCAGGACTTTTCCTTGAAGCCAGTGTGACCTCAATATTTCCTGTGAGGAGGCAGTTCAGGACAAAAGCACTTTAGTTCAGACAGAGGGATATGGATAGACTTCTCTTTCTGTTTGTTGAGGCCATCAGTGGACCTCTGCGTTATTATTCATACCTGTTCTTGGTTTTAAAACATTCTGATTTTCTGGGAAGAATAAAAAGTCCTTTATATATATAGATATTTTTTTTTTTTTTTACTTAGTTTTTTATTTTGGGACTATCAACTCAACTGAATAAAAAATCCAATGTTTGGCTGATATGTGGCAGTCCTGCAAATCACCCTGCTTCTTCAGTGTAAATAAAATATCTTTATGCGCCACCTGATGTCACTTTTAAAATGGTAGCTGTTGAAACGACAGCCATTATAAATTAAGATGCAGATAGAGGGAGAAGGCACAAGTTGAAGTGAGTTTCCTGCTGCTTTCCTGCAGGGAAAATGTCTTAAAAAATGGTACTGATGCCTGTGCGTGAGAAAATCCAGATCAAGACCATGAGGAATATAATTCACACAGCAGTACACCACAGCTTGGTCAGCAGGGGGATAGAGGATAAATATAATGTCTAAAAACTAGTGGGATTTCAAGGCAAAATAGTAACTTTCACACACACACACACACACACACACACACACACACACACACACACACACACACACAGTCATGTGAAAAAGAAAGAAATCTCACTTTCAAGTCCAATGTTTTACTTTTATATGGACAAAAATAATCTGTCTGAGCAATCTACTCCTACAATAAGTTAAAAGCAATAAAATAAAATTACAAGAACACGTGACATTTTGTATTAATGAAAAAAGAAGCCAAAATGTAAAGTGTGTCTAAAACTAATAAAACTACATTTAAAAATAAACCCTGTGATTATGTTGTTTACAGCCTAGAAATGTAGTGATACTGTTATCAAATTTAAAATTGATAAAAGGATCTCTCAGGTATACGGAGCTGCTATCTGTTGGAGCTCAGTAACTACGTTCAAAACACATGGGCATCCAATCAAATCAGTTTATCCTTGTAGTGAAAGTAGTGAGGGAGGGTTAACACACTGACAACAGAGCCCTGACGTAATCTGGATGTGTAGGTGGCTGCAGCTGAGGAATAGCAGCCATTTGAATTGACTTTGGCATCTAAAGAGTTTTTTTTTTGTTTTTTGATAATAAAACAGAAGATGGCACTCAACTCATTCCTTTGCAAGGTAGATGTACTTGCTGTTTTGCCGACAGACTGCCGCAAAAGTTTAATTTACGAACAAATCTGGGCTTTTGGCCTTGCAACAAGACTGAGATTGGAAGTGCTCAATGCCAGCTGATATTCAGCGGCCATGAGTCCTGGCTTTTGCAAAAGAAATTATGAGCCATGTTGGCCACCAAGCTCTTCTTAAGGACTGTGGTGGATGAGGCCCATCTCATTTACAAACGGTAAGAGAAAGCTGGTAAACTTTCTCCAACCACTAAGTATTTCAAGAAATATCCTGAACATGATTATGCATGTGTGTCCAGCGTTAGGTGTAGCCAGCTGTGTTACACCAGCCCCAGATGTGAAAAACATTGGTTGATTGTTTGAGCACCCCAGTCATTCGCAAATTATGTTTGCAAAAATGGCATCAATCGCTGGATTACATTTCTATTTTACTGCAGATTCTCTCTCACTCCATCAAACTCTTCTTTACACCTCAACCTCCCATTGATTCGTTTCCGTTGCTGTGAAACATAACCATGTTGGTTGTGCTGATTTGTCGTAGTCCTAACTAACTATATGCAAAGGCAGTTTGAATAGCAGCTGTTGGTGCCCACCCTTTTGGGTGGTTTTAGTTTTAGTTTCTGTTTTATTTTGAAAGTCTGTGTCCTGGTGTTTAACTAGAGTTTGACTTCCCTTCTTTCATCTGCCCTGATTGTTTGCACCTGTGTCTCACCAGTCCTGTGAGTGTGTCCTGTCCTGTCTTTCTCTTCCACCCTGCTGGTCAAAAATTCACCTCTCCACCACTGTGCTTGACAGTTGGTATGACTTTGTGCAGATGTGCTGCTTTGTTTTTAACAAACGTGGATCCGTGCATTATGATCAACCGTCTCTACTTTGGTCTTGTTTGTCAAAAGTGCTGCGAGAGTTTTGTGTAAACCTCAGCTGTGCCACTGTGTTCAGTTTAGAGGGGAAAAAAGTTCTGCTGGTAATTTTCCCAAATAAAACTCTAGTTGTACCGTCTTAACTTAAATTTAATGTGGTAACTGAGGTCTGTGGAGGCTGAGATGCAGTTTCTGACTACTGTTTGTCTTTTTTTAAAGACAGGCTGGGACTTAAATTCTTGGGAAGATTGATGGTACCAACAGTTGCTTCTCAAACATAACAGGTTTTCTTTCCCTCCTGTCATTTCTTGACATCCTCCAGCAAAGCAATTAAAGCAGTCAAAACTTCTTGGCCACCAGCTGCACCTGGCTTCTGCTAAACTATTATCTCAGAAGGCACTTTACAGATTTTATTTTCTTTTAACGCTGTTTGAGAACCTAACTCCCGATCTTTTCTTCGGTGTAGCAGGGCCACATGTATGGGTACGCACAGCCCATACGTTGGCGCTGGTCTTTATACTTTTACATTGCGATAGGTGTGACTAACTATTCACATTGCACGCATCCAATTCATTTTCCAGGGAAAGCGGTGAGGCGTGTTTATTGCCTACCAAAGGGGCCTTGGGAAGGCGGAGCGTCCAAGTTAAGCTTTGCTCAGCTTTATGCAAATGAGGGTTTCCAGCGTGAGGCCGGTATCCAATAAAAGTTGGCATCGCTCTCTGTGTCATTGCACTCGTGACGGTACAGGTCCACTGCTCTGTGGTGGCATCAGAGTGAATACTCGCAAGACGCTGTGGATGAAAAGCTAAATGTGGCTGCAGCTGGTTTCCGTTTTGATTTGAAGCTATTTTATCAATTATTTGTTGGATTTATCCTGGGTCACGCATGTCAGTGAGGTTAAATGTTTGTTTTTTGGTGGCTGTCTGGTTGAATTAGAATTATTATTATAATTTTTTTAAGTATTGATCCATTACATGAAGTTTAAACCTGGATGCAAATATTACAGTACACGCCTCCATTTAATAAAAAAATAAATAAATAAATCAGGAGAAATGTGACTACACAGGAAATCTCTCATGTGCAGTGGCCTTATTGTTTATGTAGCTTTGTAATGACACCACCAGCCACTAGGCGGTAGTATGTTCTTTTCTGCAGCACTGTAGCAACACAGAAAATATAGTATGTTTTATGCGAGTTGGAGCTGATAAATGTTGAGCCTCAATCATTTTTAGACATTGCATCAAACTATTGTTCTACTCAACTTAAAAACAAAGAACAAAAAGGGGCAAGAAATTTTGAAGAGGAAATTCGCAATCACTTTTCTTACTGTCTGGGTCGATGCAAAGTCAGAAACTTTTTGAGGTGCACATCAAACGAATGTTGACGGAGAGGCTCTGCGTCACGGCGGTGTCAATTCCATAGAGAAGCATAAATTAGGCTTGAAACTCCGGTAAAGACCAGATGGAGATCACGTCTAGACACGTAAAACCTTACAACTGAAAGAGGGTTCGCCTTCTTTCCACACCACTGCATCCGTGTAGAAACTGCATGAAAAAACTGACTGATTTTATAGGTAACCCAATGCATGAAATGACACACGAGAGACGTATCAACACTTGACCTCCTTTGACGGCGAGACTGACACATTTCATTGGCCGTGTTCCACATGTGCTGTCACACCGGATCCACAATCTTCTGGGACCAAGTATCCGGGCTGTCATTCATCAATCACCTCCTCCACCCACCAGAAATGTCTTTCAGAAATAATAGAGACTGTAAAAAGCAATTCCACACTTGTTGTGAAATATAAACTAAAATAAAATCAGCACTAGTTCAACCTCTTAGCATTGTTAATCATTTCAACACAAAAAAAGCCACAAGACAAAGAGGGTCAAGTGTTATTGATTCTGCTCTCTTGGTAAGGTTGCTTCTGGCTCTTAAATAACACAGAACCTGCCCTCCTTTGAACAAGGGGGTTGTCAACACCATCCTCTGGCAGCTGTGAGTCTTTGGCCTTCATTGCACATCCAGTTAGTGTCAATCCAGGGGTTCACCTTGGAGCTGTTGACAGCTCCCTGCTGCTCAGAAAATGTCATGTGCTGTACTGTATGTGACCACCTGAGGAAGTCGCATAGCACCCTGGGCTTGTTACGGATAAATTGAGGCGCATTGTTCCACTGGAGCAGTGAGGGAGGGGGTCAGAAATCACATGACAAGGAATCTCATTGTTGCCGGATGTCTCCACTGGGCCTTTCTGCCTGCCAGGACGGTTGGTCTTGACAGAAGTCTCTCCCGCCTCCAGCATCAGGAGGCGGCTGTTCTTGTCTCCGACTTGCTCCGTGACGCAATGTGGTTGTCGCTGTCAATAAAAATAAATGAGGAGCTTCACTCCAAAGTTCAAAACATCAACAACAACAAAAAAAAACCAATCATGACTAAATACTTTGATGTTTACAGACTACTAAATTGAAGCCAATTAGGTCTATAGTTCTGTAGTTTTTATCAAACGTAAAGAAATTTGGTCAGTCTGTGGTGAATGTAAAGTTCTTGTTCTCATGGCTGATAAACTTGCTTCCACATATAAAAACAAAAATGTTGGGAACGTTAAATATCAGCACCTGTCTTGATTCTCCTTTGCTGTTTTTCTGTCTTCGTAGATTTTCAGCATCGTTTCCGTGCGGTCATCAAGGTGCTCTTTAGATTCTTGAAACCTAAAGAAGACAAAATGAGTCTGTTAGTTTAATCTTATTAAATCAGCTTTTAAGAAACAGCCATACGACATAAGATATGCGTCTCTTTTTCGATCGGCTTCACGTGTGCATTTCACACTTTTTTCTAAACCTTTTCCCTGACTTCTGACAATCACTGATGGATTTTACCCGAACAACAAAAATGGATGGATAACGAATTTAAGCAAAACATCAGCAGAACCTCTTTTCTATCTCTGTTTTATTGAGTATAAAGTGCGATTGAAATTTGCATGTTGGAGAGAGCTTCAATAAGCCGATTGATGCCAACGTCCATGCTACAGATGTCACACCTCATACGTTCTCCTCTTGAAAAGAGAAGCAAAAATACTTTTAAAAACTGAAATTTAAATAAAAGCAAAATCAATTACAGTGAAATGTTTTTGTTGCTTCACAAGGTTTTTAATCAATTCTGAACCATAGATAGTATGGAAATAAACCAGTTCAGCTGCAGATGGAGTGGAGGGTGAGGTTTAAGGTTTTGGAACGCCGTACCTTGGCTCAAGCCTCTCTTTGACTTTAGCAATGGACAAGATGTAGGGGCGGATCTGTGTGGCAATAGTGGTCAGGTAACAGTTCTCCTGCTTCAGCTGCATCAGGTCATGAAGTTGGGCT